>JAQMYM010000009.1:18600091-18611411 GCA_030014255.1 Parauchenoglanis ngamensis | reverse complement strand
TAGTTTTGATGTATTCAGTAATGTTTTACAACGTAGAAAGCAAAAAAAATAAAGAAAAGCCTATGAAAAAGAGTAGGGGTGTCCAAACTTTTGACCGGTAGTGTATGTTAATAGTCTTGAAAATTAAAATGTGATTGAAGTTGTTAGTTAATGCAACTTAAGTTATATGGAGTAATAATGGAGTGGTATGTTATTACACTCGAGAAAGCTGCAGTTACAAGAATGCTTTCATGGCATGGCACCCAGAACAGGTTTCAGGGTTAGGGTTAGGCCAAGAGTTAGGGTTATGGTTAGGATTAGGTCATGTGAGCTAAATTAAGGTTTGGATTGGGGTTAGGTCAAGTAAGATAAATTAGGGTTAGGATTAAGTCAAGTAAGCCAAGTCAGGGTTATGGTTAGGGTTTTGAAAATACAATGACTCCCCCATCACAGCCCTTCTGGGTGTGTGGTTAGATAGGGAGGGTTAAGGTTAGGTCAACTGAGCTAAGTTAGGGTTAGGATTAGGGTTAGGTAAAGTAAGGTAAATTAGGGTTAGGATTAGTTCAAGTAAGCTAAGTTAGGGTTAGGATTAGGGTTAGGTAAAGTAAGGTAAATTAGGGTTAGGTAAAGTAAGGTAAATTAGGGTTAGGATTAGGTCAAGTAAGCTAAGTTAGGGTTAGGATTAGGGTTAGGTAAAGTAAGCTAAATTAGGGTTAGGATTAGGGTTAGGTAAAGTAAGTTAAATTAGGGTTAGGATTAGGTCAAGTAAGCTAAGTTAGGGTTAGGGTCACAGTTAAGATTAGGTCAAGTAAGCTAACATTGTTTGCCTTGTGGTAATCATTGTGTAGTGAAACACAACTCCAGGCCTTTGTGTTGTTTTTTGGACACACAACCTTAATTACTTTTTACTAATTAAGAACATATCCAAGGATACAGCCCTTAACACAACTAAATAATGAAATCCCAACAAATATGATGCTCTATGAAACGAGGTGTTCATGGTGGCGTATTTTTGTAAAACGTATTTAAAAAAAAAATAATAATAACAGGAGTACGAATTTTGTTCACTTATTACAAATGTTTGACTTAATATTAGCTTAGTAAAAGTCTCCAGGCTTTCTTAAGGCAAATCATTTAGGCTGAAGGAAAAAACTAGGTTTGGGAACTGCTGATTCAGTCTAATGCCATTTGAAGCAAGTGTCTCAAGGGAACTTTTTGTTCGTGAGAGATGTGTCCATTATTCAAAAAGACATCCATTTTTTTTCTCATAAATATTCATTTCGAATAAAACCCTTTGCTGCCATTATCACAACACTGCTTAAAAACAATTCCATTTAAAGCTAAACTTTAATTAGATTTATTATGAGAAAAGATGATATTTCAGGGTGTCCATGATGATAATATTGTTATATACAGTTTATTTTATTACTGTCTTACCTTCAGTCTTCTCTTTTGTACTCTGAGTCTGAGCATCCCGTGTTATTTCTGTCCAAAAATAAATGACGCACTGGTTATTATAGAAATGTACAAGGTAAAAGAAAACATAACAATTCATGGAAAGTCATCCAAGCTGAGATTTGATCAGTTTTCACTCTTTCTTGCAGCACGTTGGAGCTCCATTCTGTTGGTAGAATAGACATCCACTTATTGAATAATAATAATCATAATAAAATTAGTCAGGGCACTGATGGAGTTCTTTGTGTAGAGTATCATTTTTTCTATTTATTTGTATAGCGCTTGTAACAACAGACATTGACACAAAGCAGCTTCACAGAAGTATATAGATTCTGAGTATAAATTTATGAATCAATAAATTTCTCTCTCTCTCTCTCTCTCTCTCTATATATATATGTATATATATATATCCCTATATATATATATAAGTATCGTGAGTGTGTTTAACTGCTAGTGAGCAGGACAATGAGTCCCCTACTGGGCAAACAATTCGGATCTCTCAAGCTTTCTTGATAGCAGAACACCATAAACAACTGTCACAATACAATTACAACATTTAAACCTAGTAGTCTAGGCAAAACAAAAGAAACAAGTATGAAAAACTGCAGATTTAAAGCCCTGAGTGTCTACTTTCATATGAGCCATTGTCATGTCGGCACCAGGGGGCGCTGTTGGACACCTTTGGGACTTGCATGCACTCACTCAACTATTGAACTACACACCACGTCTGCTCCTGCACACCACATGACATTCATTGTTTTCACCTGTTTTGAGTTTAGGTTCACTGGTGAGAGTATTTAAGTGTTCTGGTCCTTGTGTGTGTTAAATGTTACTATGGTGGTATATGCTAGTCTTTATGCTTTTGTCAGAGAGCCTGATTTTTTGCCATAGGTATTGTTTTTTGTTGTGACTTACATCTTGCTCAGTATCCCCTGTCTGGCTGCAGCCATTAACCACTGCAGTGGAGTGTACCATTACAAACGAATTCAGCGTTGATCGCAGGTATCTCCAAAAACAGGTGGAAATTCCATTTTTTTCCATGGGGTCTGATAAAAAGTGTTAAAGGGATTTCTCTAGGTTTCAGAGCCATCTGGGGGCTGTGAGGGAGTTTATAGTCCACACTATAGTCCTCACCTTCACTGACTGGAGAGGTCGTGGGGTTCAACTTCTGCTCAGGATGACCTCTTACAGCCTCTGTAAAAAAAAATACTACTTTATTATTATGTATAGCACCATTTACAGTATTATCTTATAGTCAGTAAAACTGAATACAACTACGTATACTCTGGCTTAATGTCTTCTATTAATTCTCAGACATTGATAGATAAAGGGTGTAACTCACTCTGAAAGCAGTCGTCGTGAAGCAGTTCTTCCTCTGCAAGCCAACGAAGAAATATTTTAAAATGTAAAAATTCTTATAACAGCATTATATAACTCTTTATACTACAGTGCAGCTGAATGCTTGATTCTGATTGGTCAGAAGGCGTTGATTCATTCTCTGTAACAGCAGATCTGACAGTAGTGCTGGCTGTAATTATATTAATGCACTTGTTATCATTTTTATAGTAATGCTTTACGTAATCTAAGCGTATTAATAAAATATGTAATTATTCCTATGGTGAAGTTTTCTGTAAGGTGACGTTTATCTAATGTTTATGGACGGAGTCTCCAGTGTTAGTGCTTTGTAACTGCACGTTTTCCATCTTAGGAAAGTCTTAATATTTTCCGCCTTCCTTCAGGACAGGAGGAAGTTCTAGTTCTTCAGTTTCTTTTATGACAAAATGCATTTTTTTTTTCTGAAGCCTTATTAACTTTAACAGAAAACAATGTCGAGAGGGGGTGGTGAGGGAATGACGTGTGTAATAAATGTAACTATAACTGGATAAAAAGGTATTATGAGTTGTTCTTTAATAAGTAAAAAAAAAATGTAACCGTTGGTAAATTGCTGTGGCTTCATCACGTCACGTTACGTCATTGATTAATTCCTATAACAGCACAACCACCGTAAGAGTTTCATTCCTTACTTCTAACAGTGTTAGTGCTAATATATAGCTTTATATCTAATTACCTTCTGATTCTGCTTCAGCCTCAGTCTCATCTGGAAAAAACGGGAAGAGTTTCAGGTTCTGATTGAAGTGACAATACACAAAATTTGTACACATACTGATGAATAGACACACCCTTTTTAAAGTCTAACTTTTTAGCAATTACATGTTTAGTGTGTTAGTTTTTATAGCTGCTCCGTCATTATTGTTTCACAAACAATAATGTAATTATTGTAATGTAATAGTAATGACGTCTCAGTCAGTGTGGAAGAAAAAGACATTCCTACTCATGACCTACCTGATTTCTGCAGGTCACTAATCTCCACTGATTAAAAAACAGATAGATGAAAAGTGCTCATTATTAGATTTGAATCTGCAGTGATAAAAAGAGTGAAGTGGTTTTTATGTAGAAAGAGTATTACCTCTCTCCTCAGACACATCCTCCTTCAGAGGAAAATCCAGGGACGCAGAAAACACTGCAAGTAACGATATGACAAAATCACACGTGGATAACTTTGTTTGCATAAATCTTGCGTTAAAGTCGAGTACAGTATAAGAATCATAACAAGAAGTCAGAAAACTACTACATCCATTCCTCCACCCAGGAGTTATCTACACTGTTTATCCGTCAGTGAAAGCTGGAGCCAATCCCAGCCGACTTTGGGGGAGAGACGGCGTACACCGTCGCCAGTCTATCACAGGGCAAACACAGGCACGAACAGCCATTCACACTCATTTTCACACATATGGGCAATTTAGAGTAGCCAGTTGATCTAATCTGAATGTCTTCGGGACTGTCGGAGGAAACCGGAGTGCCGGGAGGAAACCCACACAGGCATGGGGAGAACATGCAAACTCCAGACAGAAAGGCATCAGTCGGCTGCCAGGTTTGAACCCAGAACCTTCTTGTTTGTTGAATACAAGAGGGATGTATATTTAGAGGAAAAGTAAATCTAATGTTTTACTCAGTCACTCATCAGCTAGAACACAACTGATGTCTGACATTTGCTAAATATCTGGAACCCTAAAGTGTTTTTCAATTAGGCTGTATGCAAAACCGTCTCAGCAAGGAACCATTTTGGAAGTAAAGATTTCTCTAATCTATAAACAAAATGTAAGTATAATTTAGGGATCATTGTAGCCTTGTAGGCCCAAAACGTAAAGGTGGAACTGTATCGGAAACTGGAGGCAATGTGGAATACAAAACAAGTTTAACTTAGGGATGAAATTTGTAAACAGGGACTAGTTACAGATTTATATAGAACTGAGATTACATTGCTCATCACAGTCATTTGAAGCAAATATATGAATATTTGGTCATGTATTTATGGAAATGATTGCGCAACATGCCGGTAGATGATCCTTAAAGCTCCAAAGACTAAAGATATCACCATGTGTAAAAGTGTGTATATTCACAAATGTATTACTTTTCCTAATTCCAATTCTTTGAAGACTCAACTTTTGATTATAACATTTACGCCACAGCGCTGGTGAGTTCTCGAATCTGGTCACAAATGTAGACATACTGTAGAGGGACGTGCCTAATGTCAACGCCTGGCAAAGTCGTCATTTTAACGTCTTTAAACGTCGACCTGTTTCGGTGGGAAAGAGTCGATTCATTTTCTAGAACAGCAGTTTTGACAGACGTGCAGCTGCTAATCACAGGTTTATATTAACATGCTCATTCTAATACATTACAGTTTCTATAGTAACAGCTAACAAAGGGACCTGTATGGTGGGTACTTCACATAAATGGATAAAAAATAATAGTAATTTGTGTAATTGATGTAGTGAAATTGTTTGTCAGGAGATGTTTATTTTAACATTTATGGAAGTTTCCAGTGTCAGTACTTTGGAGATAAAGCTGTAATTTTTCTGTTACAGGGACGTCTTCAAGCGAGAAAGAGAAAAGCTGGTGAGAGAATAACTGCTTATAAGGTGAGACAGGAACTATCTTCTCTTTTAGATGGCCGACAACATTAAACGTAACTATAAACGGATAAAAAAAAAGCTCATCGATCATAAGTTTATTGCCCTACCACAGCAAATATTTACAGTTTATTATTATTTTACTAGTTCAGAGTGCATTTATATATGTTTACAGTCTTTGCACTAGTTTAGAGATTACTTATAAATTCTGCAGTGTTTCTGAAGGAACTTTAGCACAAGGATTTCACCATATGTTGATGCTTACAGCTCACTTTATTCACATGAAAATAAAACCTCAACCTTGAAGTATTTTATTCCTTCCTTAATTATTTTCTATCCTCATTCCTATTGCTCAACAATCATTAATTTAGAAGCCCAAGTAACTGTGAATCAGTGAGTTGGTATCGTCTCTTACCACTCTGACACCCGGCGAGGGCCACTAAGAGCAGGACAGGCACAGCGGCTCTCATCTCGGAGGTCTGATCAGGATGAAGGATAGCTGAAGATGATGATGATGATGATCTCTGTTGTTGTCAGCTCTCTGTGTCGCTCAGTCGGGGTTATTATAGCGCCGCGGGGCATCACATGCTCGGTGTGAACAGACGGCACGTCCTGCTCTACCTGCCACAAGCACAGAGCGGCATTATCTCAGCGCTGAACGAGCCCCATTGTCCCGGTCAGATGTCTCGCTGTGGTGCGGGCCGGAGACTGGTGTGCGTTTGGAGAGAGGGGATGTTTTGGAGGGCGCACTGCCAGAAGGGAATGTCCTTTCCTTTTTTGTAATGAACGAGTGAACACTTCTAAATGATCACTATTGACCTGGGGTTAAGAGGATGGAGATCTGTGTTTTCAGTAAACACAGCGCTGATGTCATGCACGCATGATGAAAAATAAAATAAAAAGCCAGGGCTGTCAATTTGCTTTGAATTGTATTTTAATTATGCAAAATATTTGGTGTTGAAACGCATTCGAAGGTTAATACGCAGACAACGAAGCATTAAGAGACGATATGCAACAATATGCATAAAGCAAGAATTCATGACACAATAAAGGTTTATTTTGCTTTCGTGAATTTACCTGCAGTAAAGTTTTCGTGTCACTGAAATTTAGTACAGTTTTATATTTCTGAGGTGATAAAATCTGCATGCCTTCATGCAGGAAAGCATCACAAGGCTGTACTTTTTATGCTTATGTTATGTATTTCCCTAGAGCACACAAATTCCAATCAACCTTTCATTAAATCGATACTGAATTATTGAATCTTGAATAGCCAAAAATAGCTTCCCAATAGTATAATATTAAACATATAACATTGTAAAGCATAAATGGTGTTCGGAAAACTTAGTCTAGAAAAATAGCGGCTTTTTGTTTAAAAGTGAATTGATACACGATTTTAACAATATGCGAAAAATTGCATATATGGAAATAAAGTGTCAAACGACATGTATTTTATTTAGTGCTGTTTTTCCCCAAGTCAAGCATCACAATGCTTGTTCAAATAAATAAATAAATAAATAAATAAACAAATAGGAAACATTTCCTACATTTAAAATGAAAAAGATTAGAGCTCAAATTTCTGTTGACTGTAAAAATCTTATGAAAACCGGAAAAGCATTTTATCAGTGAATTTTATTCCAAATGAAATCCGTTAAGCCTTGTGTGATCACGATTTCAGCAAGCGGGTATACTGAATCCTCAAACTGTCCGAGTCTTGAGTTTCTTCCTGAACACACCTCATGTTGTGGAAAAAAGCCAAGCGGTAATCTGTAACTGCACACCTATAAGATGAACAAGACGGCAGGAAGGTGTAAAAAACCGCAGGTTTGCAGACAGCGTCGTACTGCTGAAACTCCCTTAAATAAACGTTACAGACATCTCTTATACACCATGAACTATTTATAATGTTTTATTGTAGGTAAAAAAAAAATGAACCATTTTATTTTATTAAACGTCATTTTTACTCCAAGACTTTTTTTTTTTCACAACTTAGAGAAATTAGAACAAATCATACACTTGTTAAAAGTTGATCCATAAAATAATTTTTACACATTATTAATAATAAACGCCCTGGTTTATTAAAAAAAAAAAAAAAAAAGGGATAAGAATAAAAACGGCTTCTCGCAACTTTTAACACTTTCATTCTAATAGTGTGTTAGAGAAAGATTTTAATACATTTCAGGCACTTAAATTGAGTTCAGTCTTTGTTTTAGTCAAGATTTAGTCAGATGAACTTTAGTCAGCTGAGACGTGATTGGTGTTTTGTACTGAGCCAAGCATATGTAGTATTATAAATATATTGTTTATCTAATAATATTCCTGATGGATTGTTGGTTGTTGTTTGAATTTTGTCAATCAATGAATACTTATTGTCAAAATTTTTGTGGACAAAATGAACACTTTCAGACACAGTAGCATGGCTTCTTATTTGTTTATACTGAATGAAAATGAATGGAAGTCTACAGCCACCTGTTCAGCATTGTGCAACCTGCAGATTAAAATCCTCACACATGCCTTTGACTCATTAACTTACATTACATTACATTACATACACAATTCCATAAAATACAATATGACCATTAAACTTGAAGCCACACATCGTGCCTCAGTCGGGTTCAGCTTCAAGCTGGTTTTAGCTTTGTTTTTGTCCTACATTTGTCCATTTTTACAGATAACACGTGACTCATGACTCAGGAACCACATCACCAAGTTTGTTTGAGATGCAGAACAAAAATAAATCCATTTGAGAATGTTGTTAACACAATACTGAACTGGTGGCTTCGAGCTTTCTGTACTTATTAGCTTGAGGTAACACAAGAACACCTCCATCTCCATTATTAGCTATGTATACTCTATTGCCAAAAGTATGTGGATACTCAAGTTCTTCTACTCCAACGTAAACACACCGTGTCTTCATGGTGGAACCGGTTTGGGCCTCTTGGTTCCAGTGAAGGGAAACTGTAACGCTCCAGCATACAAAGACATTCTATACAATTGTGTGCTTCTACATTTATGGCAACAGTTTGAGGAAGAACCATATATAGGTGTGATGGTCAGGTGTCCACATACTTGTGGCTATATGGTGTGTATTGCTTCAATACGAAGACTAAACGTGTCTTGGCTGACGGACGACAGGCGACGGAGTTAGTTTGGTTGAATTGTTCCTGTAGCTTTAGCTTGCATAGTTTCTTATTTCACAAGTAAATGACTTGCAATCTGTATCTTCTGAAATAATGATTCGTAAGAGCGGTAAGACTTCTCTAGCACGGACAAAGAACTTACAAGTCAACTTTCTTCCAAGTCTGAGAAACTAATGATGCGCTGAAAAACAACTGAAAAGGAATTAGAATGGAAAGCGTCCTTGGATGCTGAGAATTAGAATCACCTTGGTCATTAAATTCAAAAAACGCCACGCACGCACACACTCACACACACACACACACACACACACACACACACACACAGCCAGTGGATTGTAGATTTCATGATTGTCGTTGCTCTGGCGTGTCTACAGCTCCCCCCGGAGGCGAGCGTGCAGACCCTCCTGATCCACCTTGGACGTGTCCCCGTGCCAGCGGTGGGTGGCGAGCAGGGCTATGTTTTGCGCTGAGAGGGTGCTCATCTCTATGGATGACGCTGCCCACTCGATGGGGCTGAGGTAGTAGAGGTTGTTGTGGAGGATGAAGGGCGGAGCCCGACGCTGTGGTGCGCTGTATGACGGATACGCCAGCCAGCGCTTCTCCACCACGTGCTCTCGTGAGATGAACAGCATGTTCAGCTGCCGCTCGGTCAGGGGCTCGGGAGAAAAAACCTTCCACACTGTCGTCTGGCTGGCCGACGGCCGCGAGTAGCCTGGCGAGACGTGGACGGGGGCCAGCGAGCTCAAGCTGGAGAAGCCCAATTTCTCGTTATCCGTCGTGAAAACGTTAGAGATGAAAAACTCGCTCGGTTTCCGTCCGGCGTCCAGATAGGAGACGTTGAGACGCCCGAGGACTAGAGTGCTCACTGTCTGGTGGTAGTGCCCGGGTAGGTGTGAAGGCAAGGAAGAAGACAGGCCCGAGAAATCAATATCGGACAGACCCCGGTGGAGGGGCGTGGCCAAAATCACGATGTCGTAAAGGGAGTGGGCGGAGCCGGAATCATCAACGGAGTTCACTTCGTAAAACTCTGCGATGGTGCCTGATTGTAGAAGCAAAAAGATACAGCAAGCGGGAAGTCGGTCAGTCAGTCAGGCGGATTTGCAATCTGAATGCACTGTTGTGTGAAAAGTTTGTACACCCTCAGGACAAAATTAAGATGTGGTTTGTTACGGAGGCACAAAAATTGATGCGAAGAAATTTAATTAAAAATGAAAATAAAGCCCTCAAAATGCTACACCAGTTCAGAAGTTTGCCCTCACCTTTCAGACTTCGATGGAAACATTCTCTATTAGCTGACATTTTTGCTACTTGTGATAATGTAGCGAAATCTATGAAGCCTGTGACGACACTAAATGCCTTGCTGCTATGAATAAAATTTGCCACTACATTCGATTTTCTCGTAGCTGATAAGAAGAGAGCTGTACCGCTTTTAGAGGGTCTCGATTTGTGAGCGATGCTGGTCACACGTGCTGGAATGAGTTCGGCTTTGCTGCTATACAGGAGCCCAGAGCAGACTCTCTTATTCCCTCCATCCACGGCCCAGAGTCCCGAGTCAGCGCCCGCCAGGGACACGGCGCCTGCACGGGAGAACGAAAAGCCTTTTTATTTCCCGTCCTCAACTTATTCAGTGAAGAGACACACTAAAATCAGCTCTATATTTCGCTTTAAGGTTTTAAATGTATGCTTTGTTTGCATTTTTATAGAAGGCAGCGATAAATAGGGTTATATAATGACAAATATTATGAAATTACGGCACAACAGTTTTGGAGACCAATCTTCGCCTAAGGCTAAAGCATACGAGTAAATGCGGACGCACCGACAAAAGCATGCAGACGAACGCTCTGGCCGTAATTAACACGTGTTATCGGGGTGACGAGGTCATTGATGAAGGTCTGAGAGAAGCCTTGAGCCAGCAGCGCCTCCTCCAACGTCTGGTTGAGCAGAGAGAGAAAATCGTCGCCGCCCATGGCGTGCAGGAGTCGCTCGACGGTGGAGAACGAGTACCTGAACTGCTGGTACTGATAAATCCTGTCGGGACGAGACGGCAACATTGAAAAGACAGTTCAGCGAGAAAAACATTCCTCTTACCCAAATAGACACTCACAGCATCTTTCTACGGTACAAATAACCCGATAAAACAATGTCTAAACAGTGTGTTTAATCTGAGAATCGGTACCAACGAGAACCAAAAAGCATGTACTCGTACCGTCATCAATCTGAAAACCCCCCCGAAATCATTACGTCCCTGTTAACAAGCAACGGAAGTCAGTCTCACCCAGAATCTCGCTACTGAAGACCTGATTAGGTTTAATATATTAATATGTTTTATAGATGAGAGTGATTCACCTCATGAACTTGTCCAGAACCTCTTCCACCCACATGTGCATGCGAAGCGGGTTGAAGCCGTAGTTCCACAGCATGCGCAGGAAGTTCACGATGAACCAATCACTCTCCTCGAACATCAGCTCCTTTCCGTCAAAGATTGCCATTTTTGTAGGGACTTCAGCACGAGCTGACAGACCTGACCGAGGAGTGGAGCACTTCAGTACTTACGTTCATTAGTTTGAACACAGCAACAAAAAACAAACAAAAAAATGAAACAGAATGACAGACGTTCTCGGACCGGAGGAACTTTCATAGTTCACACTGCAGGAACTGAGAACGATTATAGTTCCTAGAGAGCGAACTTTTTTATCTCCTACTTCAGGGTAGGTACTCTCCCAGCACAACAGGAACCATGAGAGACGTGTGTGTGTGTGTGTGTGTGTGTGTGTG
>JAQMYM010000009.1:18582175-18599991 GCA_030014255.1 Parauchenoglanis ngamensis | reverse complement strand
GTTTCGAATGCCTGCACTACGATTGGTTAGTTATCATAGCCTGACACCTGAACAACCAATCGTAGTGCAGGAGATAGATTCGACGCGCGTTCGTCATGGGGCGACTGTACACCGGAACATGTGTTTATATAGAGAAAATGGCGTGTATTTGTATTTATTTCTATTAGTTTTTAATATAAAATGAGTGCCACAGACCCTATACAGTATATGTACGTGTTTTCGACATGCCTGAACGACGCGCTCCACATTCCAGTCCAGTTGGAGGCGCAGTTGGAGGCGCAGCAAGTCATCGACGAAGAAGAAAGCAAAGGGCGGAAGTAACGTATTCATAAATCCGGAAGCGGCATGGTGTAACCCTGTCTCTTATGCCTTCGCTTACTGAGAGGTGACCTTACTGAATATTTAACGATAATAACAGTAATAAAGGAACTAATTTATTTAACGACATTTTGTGTGACGTAGTGAATGCTACGTTGTGTTAGTTATTATTTATTTCACTCTTACGGCATGCTAGCTTAGCTACATATCAGGACTGGTTAGTTTTATTCACAGATCTTACATTATTCAGTAATTTATCTGGTAATAAATAGGGAATAATGGCGGAGGCGCAGCAAGCCCGAGTGCAGCACGTGGTGGAGGAGATGGTGCAGAGCCTGGAGCGGGATCACATCCGGAAAATGCAGGTAACATCACACACCTGGTGTGACTATTATACACTGAGCCACTGGCCCACTGTTAGTGCTATAAAATCCAACAGAAGAAGCATCATCATATTTACACCTTGCTGTAACATGCTATCAATAAGTTAAGAGTTAAATGCAAAAGTTTGTACACCCTTGGAACAATATAAGGACCTATTTGTTAGGGTTCCTGAGCAGAAATGTTAGATGTCAGTGTTATCCATTTAAAAGTTTGCATATTCTTTGCTGTACATGAAGTAAACAGGGCCTAACCGGCTGAAAGTACCTCCTCATATGGAGATTAGGTCTGAGAACTGAGAGACTCATGGCAAGATTGGACTTTGTCATTTGAAGATAGAAAAGTAGGTTAATAAAATGACACTATCCTTGTTTCCACCCAGACAGCATGTGTGTGCATTCATGTATCCAGTAAACTTTTATCCGAGCATTGACATTCATGCTCACTTCATTTATCTAGTGGAAGTTTCCAACATACTTCCAAAAGTTTTAAAGCTTTCCAAAGTAACCAAGTTGTAATGCAGTTTGATTGGAGTTCAGCATTTCACCACTGAACTTGAACTTGTCCCTAAACCAGTTAATTTCATCATGGCAGGTGTAGTGTTACAAAAGATTAATTTGTAGTACTATGTATACTTCCTTGTCCTGGCATCTGACTGAATCCGATCGCACAAACAGGGCCCCATAGTTACACCTTGCATACAGATACAACTAACATGTCTTCACTTCATTGATCTGGAAGCAGTATTACTCTGAATGTATCGTCTAACCTGTTTAAATGTGACTTTCAGGGCCGGATGTTCCGGTGCAGTGCCGAATGCTGCGAGCGCACGACGGACTCTATGAGTCAGGTTCATGAGTGTATAGAGCGCTGTCACACACCTCTGGCCAAAGCGCAGGGACTGGTTACTAATGAGCTGGAAAAGTTTCAGGTACGTGCACACCAGTCTAATGTCAGTAACACTGACATGACGTGATTGTGAAAACACTGTGTGGTGTTCACGAGCGCTTCCTAATCAGTCTTTAACACATCTATATATCTAACCGAGAATCCATTATCTGCTCTTGGTCAGGCATTATGTGCAGCCAATAGAAACGATGCGTCGAAGAATAAGCGAAGACTTTAGATGTAGGCGAAAAAATCGTGGTTGTCAGGTCACACCCAGAGCTGTATGATCCAGAATTACAAATGCAGTTCATAGTCACTGTGTAGACAATTGTATCAGCTTATCTGACAAAATGACCACATCTCATCCAAAATCAATTTCCACCCTCAACTAATGCCAAAAAGAAAACGTTTTTGAATAGTTTCCTGTTCCTGGAGATCTACCTCCAGCTCCAACCATAATCATGCCCATCTGACCATCCAGTCATTACTGTAATAAGTTCTGGATCAACTGAAAGAGATTTTGGTTGGAGTTAAAAGGTAGGTAGTGGAAGGTAGATCTCCAGAACAGGAACAGGGTTGGCGACCACTGGTATAAGGTTTCCTGTTTGCAGCCAGCGTATATCCCTCATGCAAAAACAACCCGTACATCTGTAAGTGTTCGGTTAAAATTGTACGCAGATACAGTTAAATATGTAATAGTTTAAAATAGTGTTTGCTAATTACATGTTTAATATCGATTGTTTCTTTCAGGATCGTCTCACGCGATGCACCATGCACTGCAACGATAAAGCCAAAGACCTGTTCGACTCGGGAGCGAAGGAGGCTGCGGTGCGCGCGCTCATGGAGAAGTGTGTGGGCAGCTGCGTGGACGATCATCTCAACCTCCTGCCCAGCATGACACGCCGACTGAAGGAGAACCTCGAGTCTATACCACAGTGAGCAGTTCACTTTTAAACGCCATCAGCGATGAACACGTGAACAGTCACAGGAAGCTCGGGCTTCGTCGTGGACTTCATCACTGTTACTGTACTGTGAATTAGCGTCCTATGATGTCTGTCTGCCTCAACTGCTTGTTTTTGTACGGACAATAAAACAGTAACAGTGAAATTAAACGCTCTGGGTGTTTGAATCTGTAACGAGAATGGACATGGTAAGGTCCGTTAAATATTTTGCGTTAATAAGAAGAATAAGAACGCTGACAAGTGACCAAAACGGTTGTGGTTATAAACAAAACGCTGAAATGTTTTCAAGTGTTGTTTATCTTTTAAATATAATTTATAAAGTGGACACATGTTAATTTATTCATCGATCATTTGCGTGATAAATGTTCGTGTGGTGCTTATAAAAACCCAGTTAGTCTTTGTATCCTGTGTTTGATTAAGTTTGTGTAAAAGAGACTCACTAATTTGAAACTCTATTAGCTTCGAATCTTATAAGCAGTTTGTGCAGCTCAGAAAGCAAGCCCTTCCAAACAATCCATAAATTGAGACAAAGACAACCAGCTCTTCAATTAGAGCAAAAGTAATGGCACCCTATAAAAAGCAGGTGCATGAGCTGCAGTGGCTGAGCTGCGTTACTGGAAGATTTAAATTATTTTTTATTCATTCCTGTATGGACACAGACATTTTCTTGCATTAGGTAATCTTTGAAAACAACAGAGTCGATGTACCGAAGAAGCTGATTCCAAGCACCAGTTTGTCATCATTTTATGCATCACGCGATTAGGCTCTCGTCTGACCACACACCAGCCGGTACTGATTAGATCCTCATGCCTGAATGATTGTTATTTTGGTCCATAATACACACATCATCTACGCTTAACCACGGCACATTCGTCATCATGTGTACATATTCACAATATAATTACAGAATTACACAAAATATGAAATGGCCAATTGTTCAAAAGTGATGTCTGTGAACTTGGAGTAGAGCTGCTCTGGAAGAAAAAGCAACCTGTATTTAAAACACGAGCACCAGGTTCTTTGTCTCTGAACAGTACAAAAACACTGAAGAATAATAAATAGGAATGCCTGGCAAAGTCAGAGCCATTTACAGTATGAACAGACGGAAGAATATAGAGGTTAAATTTCATACAAAACTAAATTTCAACAACAGAAGAAGTAAAACTGTAACATGCACTCACTGGTCTGTGGTTTGGTTTGGGTTGAATTATACCAAAAATCATTAAAAAAAAAACCTCAACACAGAAATAAATATAAAAGTCAAATAAAACAAATTAATATAATCAATATACACTTAAAAAATGTAAAAAAAATAACACAAGGTGTAGAAAACTGATGGTAAAAAATGAGTGAGTGGTTGGAAGTGATGATGTCATGAGATCAGGATGGAGCTTATTGGCCGGAGGGTCACGACTTGCGAGCGCTGCTTTCTGATTCGCTGGTGTCGGCCCGGCGCTCGGGAGAGGGGGAGGTGTACAGGAAGTTACAGCAGACGTAGAGTGGGAAAGACAGGAGACGGCTGTCCAGGTTCATCACCACGTACTCCTACACACACACACACACACACACACACACCACTGAGTTCCTGTTTATTGTTTTATCTACTCTATCACACTTTAAATATCACCCAAGTATTTTTTCCTCCTTTATTCATGAATGATATATTTCACTGAACAGAAACCCAAATTTTATGATTATGCAAATTAGCAATTCTCGCAACAAAACAACTAAATCAGTGTTGCCTGGCCTACATTTGCATACTGAAACCTGATTGGCTCATACTGTATGACGCAATAACACATGCTAAACTGACCTAGATTTTTCCCTGAGATTATCAGCTCCTCCGATTTCTATTTCACGTGCCTTTCTGATGTAACGGAGGGCTTTATGTATTACCCATAATGCCCTGCAAGTCTACAGCAGGTTGTACACAAGGAAAAGTCTGAACGCTGTACACAGAACATCTGCAACGTGTGTAGCTGGAGATCACGTCTTTAGCATAACGTGTCCTCTGTCTGATTTCTACAAACACTAATTAGCTGACAAGCATGCCAAGATACGCTTATTATCTTGCTACCAAGAAGGATGAACAATATTTCCCTCTCTACCTACTCTTCAGTGCAGTTTCTATGTACGTTCTTATTAGGAATAATTTCAATAAGAATGCAATCATATATGTAGTAAAGTGTAGTGTAGTGTGTGTGTGATCGTTTTAATAGCTGTGTGTGTATGAGTGACAAAACCTGATCTTTCTCCAGAGTGAGGAGCTGGTAGCCTGTAGATCTGCTGCAGATCAGTTTGCCGCAGCTGTCGAACGACGCGAGCCGTAACCTGTCCAACCGGGAGGATGGGGGGTTGAGTTAAGCGCTCGAACAAAGATACAAAACCTAGAAATGCAGTACATGGCTAGAGACAAACACTTACAGTGTGGTTTGGGTGAAGAAGCAGTCTTTCTGAGCAGTGCAGAGCTTTAAACATCAATATTGCAATCAACATGGAACAATTATATATAAATATAGTCACAAGCAGTGATCATAGGGGTCCAAGTACCCTTCACAATTAGGACCAAATTTATAATTATGGCTAAACAGCCTCCTGTTGATGAACCAATTTCAACTAGACTGCTCCAGTAAACACACATAAAAGAATCAATGTGTTCACCATTATAGGCAAGTGAAGCTCACCTACAGCCACTGTTATACATAATCACAGTACAATAAAAGTACAACCGAAGACCTGAGTCTTCAAACGTGAACATAGCAGTAGTTTGAACAGGTATCTAATAAACTGCCAACCAAGTGTTTACTTTTATTTAATTTGAAAATGCAGTAGCTCCCCCTAGTGGCCATTTTTGTGATATGATAAACACCAAAATGACTACAGATACAAAACACCCCATTTACGTTTCCTGAAAACAGGCTAATGCCTGCTGAAAGCTGATTGGCTGATGAGGACCATTTCGATCCCCTGTACTGATAAAACCTCCTTAAAATTAGGTGCTGGTTTTTTTTTTTTTCCTGAGACTCCATCAAATCCTTGATGATTTTTTGATACCGAAGAACACGATTGAATTTGTCCAGTTAACAGCATATTAATATTATGCCAACGGTGACTTATCTACTAGTTGAGAAACCTTCTCTCATAAATATTGGCACTCATTTGAATCATAAGCATGTTGATGAAAAGTGAAACGCTACAATCGACTCGTGTTTCGACCACAGCATTATTTTCAGGCAGCTCACCTGAAAGCAAGGTGTCGTCGTGGCTGTAGGCTGACCGCACCTCCGCACGGCTGACTCAGCGTATTCCTCTTGAACACGATGAAGCGGTTGGTGTAGGTGACCAGCAGATCGAAGCCGTAATTAAAACCCGTCCATCTCCAGCAGTACTGAGGAGGAGATGCTTACATTACCTGACTAACTCTGAACACTGTTATAGTATATATCATGACAATGGAATAACTAGTGGACTTGCATCTCCATCTTTGTTCAGCTTTCGACCGCAGCGCATGCTGTTCTTCTCAAATTCCTCCTTATTAGCCTCTTGGGGTCTGACACATGCATAGGCACAGAAATAAGACAAATTAGACAGTAAAATCTAAGATAATGAACGTCTGCCCTGATGTAACGTAGAAACATGGTCTTGCTTGAAAAACTTGCATTTTAGTAGATGTTGTTTTCAGTCTAATCTTTTTAAAATGTCCTGTTTTTTTCTCTACATCAGACCAGATTGTGAAACCTCACCCTTTCTAGCCAAATGTCTCTTTGCCCTGTAACTAGTCTCTGTGTCAAGGAGCTTCCTTCAGCTAAATAATGACCATTAATGCATCATTTGCTACAGAAGCTCTGCTAGTTCATGTTTTGAAAATTAGCATCACTGGATTAAATACTGAAACGTTTGCTAGGTCCACATCTGGACCGTGGTTTGCCGGTTGACGGCTCTTGCTGTATCTTGTGCTTGATTTGCTGGTGTGCGATTTTCCCACTCACCCGTTGTCATTGTCATGCTCTGTTCGAAGCATGGCGAACCACTGCTGCTTGTAGATCCTGGACAACCAGTCTTACAATAAGAGCAGAGAGAACAGAGGCAGGAAGTCACTGACATCATCAAGAAATTTCAGATCGGTCACTGATGATCAGACTCGTAAAGCAGGTTTCGGCATGCGAAGCTACAAAAATCTAAACCACTTGAAATCGTTTTCAAACAAGGATAAAAGAAACACCAGGTTCCTAACACGTCACGGTTGGCCGACTAATTTCTGATCATATAAAACTCCTTTAAAATGTGCAGCACTACAGGAATTTAATTTAAGCCGCACTGATTGGAAGCATTAAAACCGCTTGTGCCTGAAGGTGAGATTACGCTGAAGCCACTGCAATCTGAGCGCACGGATCTTTACCGGGTGGAATGATGTTATCCCTCTCGAGGATGCGGGCCGAAGCCAGGTCGTTGATGATGTACTGCAGGCGGATGTGTCTGAATACGGGGCTAAAAGGCGAGCCCTGCTCCGTGCACAGAAACGGCTCCTCCTCTCCCAGCTCTGTAGGAGAACCCACAGGGTCAGTCAGAAACGGACCCGTACGGAAACAGACCCCAGACTCAAAGATACATAAATAACAAAGTGAAATTGCTGCTCTCCTATTGGCTGTACAAAATTAATTTTGAGTAGTTAACAGTATAAGAGATTTGAGGAATATGAGCCCGGGACTGTAGCACAGGCTTCAGCTCAGAAACAACACAGAGCTAAATTACAGCAACACTAACAATAGGATGCATAAACCACACCTGAGCAGCAGGGGGTGCTAACGCGCAGTTTAAAGATCAACACAAATATTTCGGAAAACAAAGCCGAGTTTGACCTAACTTGAAAGGCGGATGTCCGATCTCATGTCCTGTTGGAGCTACAATGTGGGAAAAGGCATCCATCCCTTGCTAACTTCAACGTTTATGATGTATTAACCTTCTCAACCAAGTAAACTGTCAATCTACGGTCAGTCTATAATCTCACTTGATTGTAGAGGAGTGGTGCGTTATATAACGTTGATGGTGTGACTGAGCAGCATCATTATATGATGTCATATCCTGAACATGGGGTTAAGAAAACCTTTCTGAGTTTCCAAGGTGCAATTCCAAGTTGGAATTTTTGTTTTTTTTCTTCTTAGACTTCACATCCCTGTTAAAATCGCACGTCAGATATTTTTCCACCCTCCACATGATATAGTTACCTACACAATTCAGGAAAAAAAAACAAAAAAAACCCTGACATGATTTATTCATGACTTTTAACAGAAGTGTGTAGACTTTTTCTAACCACAATGACAAGTTGAACCAAGAGCAAAAATATCTGGTAAAATAATATGATTTATACAACAAACTACAAATAATTCCATTTTCCTCTAAGCAAACTGCCTTTAAAGTGGCGTAAAGGGAAATCCGTTACGCATGAACACACAACCCCCCGGGCCGAACGTGACTGAATGCGAACGTACCGCTTCTTCTTTTACACAGCCACGTGTCTGCATCGACCAGAAGCTGCTTGATAGGACCATCCCATGATGGATTGAGCTGCAGGAACATCCACTGTACGATCACACGGTAGAGAAAGAACAATTAAGTAATATGAATAGAACATGACGAGCTCATTTAATGGCTTGTTAACGTCAGGACAGCCGGACCTTCTTTAGAGCAGTGTACACGTCCATCTCCACTTGCATGACAAAAAGATCAGACGACTGAATCAGCTGCTCGATGATTTCGACCCTTCAGAAGCAAAAAAAAAAAGAAAAAAAAAAGTTCAATACGGGGAATATTTAATCAAAGTGAAAATGTGTGAATTAAAGAGATGGACGGATACCCCAGCTCCTTCATGAGGTCCACGTTTTGATGGGTCATCAGGTTATTGAGAAGCCACTCCAAACACCTGTAAAGCACGTAAACACTCGGATCATAATGCTACGTGGAAAAACAAAACAAAGCACGTGACTCATAATGGGAAAAAATGAAACTGACTTCTTCGTGACTGAGTCCAGGCCGTACATGTTAGCGGCGGCGTAGAAGCCACACACCATCTTCACACTGATGTTCTCCTTCATGGTTTCACCACACTGCTGGATTAGCCCATCCTACACACACACACACACAAAAACAGAAGGAAAAATAAGAGGCAAGGAGACATCAAAAGGCTGTTCAAGGTAGAGTTCACACCCATTAGGCTATTTTCCGCATTAGAAACTGAGTGGAATTTATACTTTTGGGTTAGTTTACAATTTGTGTCTCATGGCACATAATTAAACAAATGTACAGGCATAAAAACATTGGCTGATGATCATATAGGGCTGACAATGTACCATAAAACACTGAGGGATACCCTTAAACAAATCTTTGCCATGTGTGAGTAGAGTCAACAAAAATCGCACATAAATTTAAAAATATTTAGCGCATGACATCCAGTGTTTTTCTTTTTGTTCATTCTTCAGACCACATGTCATTCCTGCAGCTCTGTCCAGTTTGCTCCTCGTAGCCCAGTCCAGCAGCTCACAAAAAAAAACCAACAACCCAAAAACACACTGCATGTCCGGCTCACGTCCTGCAGTCGAGTCGCTTCAGAGTCCAATCGCTTTCTCCCTGCGCTCTAGTTCACTTGGATGCAGACCGAGACCATCTCATGACTGCCACGCGCTCTCTGAACGGATGTTTTAGTCAAAAGCCGAGCGTGAAAAGATACAGAACCTTTGACACTACAGAGGAAACTGGCTGTGCTGTACGGCGGGACTGAAAATCCATTCTATACAGAGACATTAGCAGGATTAGTATTTGACCAGGGGTCCCTGTTTGCACCTACACAAGAAGGGGAACCAAATTCAGTACATGGTCATATTTATGTATTACATGCACGAAATAAGGCGCACTGACCAGCTGGAGCATGCAGGCGGCAGCCAGGATACTGACGACTCGGCTGGGCTTGATCAGAACATCGTCCCTGTAGAGGGAGCCAAACACCACCTGAAGAGCTACACGCACGCGCACACGCACACGCACACGCACACACACACACACACACACACACAGGCACAATCCAGCATCCTGATTCAGCACGGACAGAGCGGAAAGAAGACGTGTGTAAACGTAACACGCGCAGCTTCTCCCACTTTTACGCCGTCTCACCTTCTGTGTCGATATTCTGATCTGGGATTTCCAACTGGATAACCATCATGTTCGATTCTTTCCAGGAGCCGCTGAACATGCTGGAGAAGTATCCCGACTGCACGGAGAACAAGACAGACAACACACACGAGGAACTTCAACGTGGCAATCAGGAATATTAAATCACCGAAAATGTCGGCTTTTTAACTGTAAATGAACCCCAGAAGCGTCTCTGTTTCTTTGGGAAACAGCTTTACACTTAACATCCTTATTTGCTGTAATCCTTATTACTTCCGACCAATCAGAATGCAGAATTCAACAGCGCTGTGGTCATATTGGTAAGTCAGGGTGAAGCGTACACTCTACCTGACACAGGTAAACTTTGTGCAGGTTCCACTCCTGGCCGAGCGCACAGATACGGATGTCGCTGTTCTCCCCGTTCAGGAACAGCGTCTGATAAATGTACTTAGATGTGCTCTTCAGCTTTTTCCTGTTACACACCGGTCAGGGAACGCAAGTAGAAAAGTAACTCATAAAGATTATATCAGGTATTAAATCATTTAGACATCAGTGCATGAAACCTGCGCGGTCTTTTTATGTCACTTTAATCCAGAAAAGTATTTTTATACTCTGATGAAAGGCTGAAAGTCTCGACACGCCGGTAACACCAAGGCTAGGCAAGAATGTTGACTAACATCAAGACGACAGAACATGGGAAATAAAGCCGGGGCAAAAGTTTTCACCCCCCAACGGCTTTCAAAATTTTTCTTCTTTGCCTCAGTTTTACAATTAATATACGCAAGTTGGGGGAAAAAATGGAAGATGAAACGGAGTTATGCTTTAGGAATGATATCCAAGGGTGTCAAATATTGTCAATTTTTTTGTAATTCTCACTGAAACTAATAAAGTGATCCATCCATCTAGTAATACCGTAACATACACAATTCTGATAATAAAGGAAACCCAATGCATTAAAATTTTTAAGGGTGTGCAAACTTTTGCACTTAACTGTACAGTACGGATTTAATTCTTTATGTTTGTTATTGTAGCTTTTGGTGATTTCATTTACATAATGATGAAGGTTTAACCATGAACAATTTGCCAGTTTGTTCATACTGTTTATAAAGTGTGTGTATGTGTGTGTGTGTGTGTGTGTGAGACCTGCACGGTGTGTCCAGTAGGCTGTCCTCTTCCTCACTGTCACACTCGCAGTGTGAGCTTCGTTTCCTCTTCCTGCACTCACAGGTGTGCGAGCTTCCAGCGCAGTGCGGTTGCGGCGTCTCGCCGAGGCGGCGGGGAGAGGCTTGGAAACGACTCCCGAGCGACCCCATCCTTCTCCGTCCTGCTGAAAACACACGCCGCCAAAACCCCGGTGAGTGCACGCGGGCGTATTGAACAAGAGTTTATTACCCGAGCACTTCTACGATTACAGCCACAACATCTGGACTCATATTGACCAGTTCTGCTTCCTGTATGAGCTTCAGGATTGATGAATGTGAGCTTTCAGGAAGACCGCGGATCAGCACTCAGCAGTACGATGGTCCTCTGCCATCTGTAACAGATGTGACATTTTCTACATCTCAGATGTAATGTGTTCCATATCACAGATGTTTCGCTTTATGGAAGAGGTCTTTCTCCTCCACTGCAGATGTGATGTTTGTGTTATAGATGAGACACTCTTCCTGTCAGGGATGTGACATTTATTTGTCACTCACTCAGGAGTGACGTCTAAGATGTGCTTTTAAAGGTGACGAGCTGTGGAGCTCTGCATGAGAAGCTATTTAAAGCACACAACAAGGGTTAAATGTTCATGTCAGGACTCGTTCCCTAAATAAAGATGACCCACAGTTTCACTATGAGGTTGTTGGCTGCTTGGTAACAAGGCCAGGATTAGAGTCAGCTTCAAGAAAACGCAGGCCAAAGTCAAAGTTCATTTTAACATGTAGCGTTAACATCAATGGAATGAATTATATTTTTTTCAGCTTGAAAGCATCCAGACATATTGCTACTGCACTCCCAGGTCACTCAGAGGTTAAATATTTGGCTTATTAAAATAAACAGCATGACCAAGAGTTAAATCCATGCACAATTTTGCATATGTAGTTTCTGACTCTATCTAGATTAGATGGATAGATATATACACACACTCACTGAGCACTTTATTCGGAATACTATACTAATACTGAGTAAGGCCTCCAAGAAAATGGGTAAGTTGTGGCCATTAAGGGACATACATGGTCAGGAACATTATTTTTTTTAAAAAGTCGGTGCCAAATGAACACTCCCCACACCATTACAGCACCTCCACCAGCCTGGACTGCCGACATGCCAGGTTGGGGTAACAGATTCATGCCATTGGGGGCAAATTCTCACCCTATATGTGTGCCTCAGCAGAAATCGAGATTCTTCAGACCAGGCTACGGTTTTCAGTCTTAACTGTCCAGTTTTGTGCTTCAGCTTTCTGTTCTTGGCTGACAGGAGGGGAATCTGATATGGTCTTCTGCTGTTGTAGCTCATCTGCCTCAAGGTTCGACGTTTTGTGCATTCTGAGCTGCTTTTCTGCTCACCACAATTGAACAGAGTGGTTAGTTCTCCGCTGACGTCTCATCAACAAGACGTTTCTGCCTTCATTGCACCATTTATGAGTAAACTCTACAGACTGTCGTGTGTGAAAATCCCAGGAGTTCAGCAGTTACAGAAAAACTCCTGGCACCAACAATAACGCCACGGTTAACATCGCCGAGATCACATTTTTCCACCATTCTGAGGGCTGATGTGAAGATCGCCTGAAGATGCATCGGACCGCTGCTGTATGAGTGGCTGATTAGATAAGTGCATGAATGAACTGGTGTTCCTAATAAAGTGCTCGGTGAGGTTTACATGCTTCTGCACAATGAAATTTCATTCCCATCCCTATTTAAAGCGTATTTATGTATCGAGTTACTCTATTCACACGTAGCAGCTGTTTTGTTTTTACAAAATATATATATTTTTTTTTATAAAATAAAAACATTTTTGCCTCCTTGATATTTTTACAGCTCATATAAAGTAATGGAGGAGAACTGTTACTCTTTAGTTACCCAAAACAGCACAGGAAATATAACTATAAATAACATACAATCCAAAACATTTTTCTAATTAAACGATCTTAATGATCAGTAAATTAATTGTTAATTAATTGTGATTCTCACCTGGAAATCCACTGGAGGAAGGAACACTGCGCTGCTAATCAGACTGGAATTTCACACTCTAACACTCCTAAACACAAAATTACACCGGTGACTACGACTTATATACAACTAAATAAAATTCTCTGGCAATCTAATTTATAATAATTTATATACACTGCTGTCTACATGTTTGGAAAACCCAAAGGTCGCTAATATTGAACAAAAGCAAACAGCAACAGCAACAAACACAACAGTTTCTCGCTTATCTTTTACTGAAACGTGTTCGGCTGTGTGCTGCCACCTAGCGGCCTGGAGAACGGAAAAAATATATATATACTATTTATTATTTTAATAAATAGGGTATATAATGTATATTTATTTAATTTACATGGGTTTGCGTAAAATGTTGCTCTTTATCACTCTGTACTTTGTTTTAATAGATCCAATCATGCCCTATTCATTTATATTTGTGCTCCATGCACTAGGACTAACTTGTCTTTTAGTTGACTCTCTATATGTGACTGATTCCTGTCAATTATAACAGTGTGTTATTTACTTATTTACTGATGCACTGATTTACAAGATAACTAGTGTATTTTAGTTTCTGGGAATCGACTCTGTATCGATACCAACTCCCTGAATCAAATTTACAACAGACACTTAAAATATCTGGAATCAAACAGCTCTACGTTTTGTTTTCTGTGTTAAAGTGCTGCAAAAGAAGTGCTACAAAGATGTTTAAATATCTTTTATTTTTTCTTTTCGTTTTTTTGTTGTTTTATTGAGAATACGTTTAAAAAAAAACAAACAAAAAAACACAAAACTGTATTGTCGTTACCGATTTTAACCACAAGAGGAGATATAACAGTCATTGAATGGGCGTGGCTTTTCATCTGTCACCAGCCAATGAATTTCTACAAAGTTGCCAAATTTCTTCCGGCTCTCTGGAAACTGACCGGAGTTGCTTCTGTGTGGGTTTTTCCTATTTTTTTAAGTCTGTTTCCCCCACCCGTGCTTACAGGCAGCCCCGCCTCTTGCTTTGTGATTGGTTAGCTAGTTCTCACGACAGAGCCCTGGATTGGACAATTGAGATGTCTTTTACGTTTCCGTAGCAACCATAGAGAACGACGGAAGATTTATCAGCACAATGAAGGTAAAATGTCTGAATGTAATATTTCTTAAAATATATCAAAATATTTTTAAAATTCGGTCAACTTAATTTCTTAGTTAGTATTTATTTTATTTATTCAAAATTCAAATGTATTTTACAAACGCAAAATTAACTGATAGGAATTTATCTGGCTGGTTTACTATGTGCTCTTTATTTGTTATTTATAATAACTGAAAAAAAATATTTCTGACGTTAGTATCAACTGTACCAAACTGCGTGAGAATGTATTGAACGTACTCCCAGGACCTTTCCAATATGGCGGAGGCCTCGACGTATCTCGCTGGAGTGAACGAAGGCGGGATTTATCGTAATACGGGTAGGAAGGAAATAATGGGAGTTCAGGTAGTACTGCTGCCGTTTGACACGTAGACCATCGGTTTACGTGTCCAGAGCATATCCACGCGCCGTGATTTCAACATCCGGTGCACGCGGGGGTACAATGGCAGCGGGCACGAGCGCAGGTAAACAACTGCAACGCACCTGGGCAGAATTAAAAAAACATTAGACACGTGCATCGAATACTGTTATTTTTATGAGCTAGCTTCTCTTTAATAACCTATTGACTAGCAAATTAAACGATTTATTGTGATCTTATGCATAATTTCTTGTTGATTTGTTTGTGTTCTTGAAAGCGTTGTTTATAAACATGCATTTTGCAGAGGAGAAACCTTGCATTATCTTGTAGGATAATGTTCAGTGTTATCAAATAAGTTGTTATTTTTATTTTCCCCACTGATTTGCCTACAATCACAGGTGCTCCATCTACTAAGAAGCATAAAGAGTCAAGTGGAGGAAATGGAGGAGGCAGAGCAGCCACAGACCCACAGGTCAGGAGCCGAATGCAGCGTCTCTTTGGCTTTGAGAAGGAGGACTTGTCCTCATGGCACCGCTTCGTCTGCCTCCTGAATCGCCCCACTGACCCAGCATCGCTCGGTATCTTCCGCTGCCTCTTTGGTGAGCCGGTGTTCCTGTGAATTTAGAACTTATTGAGGTGCTTCAGACTCAGGAAGCGGGAAGGAAGCAGTCTGATCCAAGTTCGCGATAAATCCACACATTTTCTTGAGTGTTGTAGAATGTTCTCCACCTGGTCAGTCAGTCCGGCGGCTCTCATGGGGTCTGTGAAGCACAGCCCAGGCGCCTAACTGGCCATTTGAATGAAATGGGTTTAATCCAAACAATAAACAAATGAAATATATTTATGACAAAGCTAGTGGTTGTGTGCAAATAAACCAAATACAACTTTGAGCAAGCGTCCTAAGATTTCCTCTGGGATTCCTGATTTTCTGAAGAAAATGTCTTGCTTTAGGGCATCATTATTTGGTTTGAGGTTCGTCCTGGCTCCTTCCTCCTCTTGCAGCTGGGCTAATGAACACACTGCTCTGTTATTTGCAGGTATGCTGATGGCCGTAGACATCACGCAGGAACGCGGCCTCAGTCACCTGGACTATAAATACCTGGACGGGGCTCCTGTGTGCCGCTTCCCTCTCTTCAACTTCCTGGAGCCTCTGCCTATGGACTGGATGTACCTTGTCTATCTGGTGATGTTCCTCGGTCAGTGAGCTTATTTCTGCTCTTCCATATCAGTCCTGAAGTCCACAGCGCTGACAGTTTAACTCCTTTTAACTCATGAGTGCTGCGTTAATCAGTAACACTCCGCTATTAGCTACCAGCTAATGATAACATTACTTCACCTTACTGTTTGATACCATATAGAGAGCCAAGGATGCTAAATATTCACAATCCAAATATTAAGATATTCAGTAAAGAAGTTTGAATCCCGATCATGCCACAGCCATCTGTGGCCAGGGATCGGATTGATCAAAAGATCGGATTGATCTTCAGTTTTTATTTGTGGCGTATCTCTTGAGGTATCTTCAGATCATAGTTTTCACTAACAGAAGTATAACTTCAGAGAGTTTAGACCAGTCCAATCCAAACACTGGAAAGGCCCAGCTTATGTAGAGAGGGGAGAAGAAAATAAAGAAGGGATGGGGGAGCACATAAAAAGGAAAGAGGCCTACATCAGGGTGAACCAGGGAGTGTTATCTCCTCTGAGATAACTTTTCTCTGTCACAGAGACCCACCTCACCAAGACACAAGGAATAAGAAATACGACAAATCTATACACAGCCCTAGGGATAAACATGTACTATCAGTGAATCAGAACGTATATACGATACACGGGATAAACCTGAAAACATAAAACATTAGTAAAGGGTCATAGATGTGAATAAAAGTAAATATTCCTTCACAATTATGCGATATAATACTTTAGAAACATTA
Organism: Parauchenoglanis ngamensis; assembly: GCA_030014255.1. Classification (NCBI taxonomy): domain Eukaryota; kingdom Metazoa; phylum Chordata; class Actinopteri; order Siluriformes; family Auchenoglanididae; genus Parauchenoglanis; species Parauchenoglanis ngamensis. The sequence goes on along the minus strand of JAQMYM010000009.1, from coordinate 18,583,675 downwards.
GCTAAGTTAGCCTGCTATCTGCTGAGCTAGGCTAATGTTAGCCAGACGACTGATTAGCTTATAACCTAAGATCATATACATTGTTTAAATATGATGTTATATTGCTAGGAAGCTAGCTGCCATTAGGCAAACTATTTTATTGAACATTTAACCAACTACATATTGGTATAAAACCCTAATTAATGTGGAATTTAATGGTTAATAATACTGACCAACTGATATAATTGCAATTAGACTTGTAGTAATTAATATGTTACATATAATTAATAATATGTAGTAATGATCTCGTATCGTCATATTGACCGTCATTCTAGTAAGAATTAAACAAACTGTCTAACCCTCTGATTCAGAATAGTTGTTTACTAAGGTGTCCTCTCAGCATGAGCCTGTAAAATGCAATTAAAGTTCAATAGCAATGTAGCTAGCATGAGGCAAACTTAAATGAATTAAAATTGAGTTATGTTTAAAACTATTAGGTAAGTCCTCGAGCAAGGTAGCTTACTCAGGAAAATGATCTAATGAATAGGCTAACAAAAATATGTGGGTAAATTTGCGAGCTAGCATGAGGCAAGCTAACTTATTTAGTTCTGTGTTAAAATAATTTCTCTAGCCAGTCTTTACCTCAGGAAAATAGTTTAATCATGTAGGCTAAGTAAATAGGTGGCTATGTTTGCAAGCTACCGTGAGGCAAAGTACTTTAAATTTTGTTATGTTTAAAACTATTAAGTAAATTCTTTAGCAAGTTAGATTTGATTAATTATATAAGCTATATATAAATAGCTAGCTAACATGAGGCAAACTAGTTTAGTTTAGATTTAGCTCTGTGTTAAGGCGGTTTTTACTCAATGCTATTAGGTAAATCCTCTAGCTAGCTAAGTTAACGATAGACTAACTATTATATTATAGCGTGAAGAAATAGCTAAGCTTCATAGCAAGCTGGCTAACATTAGATGAAGTACATTATTTTCTTGTCAGTTAAATAATTAGTATTTTATGCTGGGTCCTATGTGGGAGAAAAAGCTAGGTGATTGTGTCAAGTTTGCAAATGTCTGATTAAATTAAACTTTTGTGTGTGTGTGTGTGTGTGTTATGCAGGCGCTGTTGGTATCATGCTCGGCTGTTTTTACCGCCTGTCCTGCCTCATGTTCATCTCCACGTACTGGTACATTTTTTTCCTGGACAAAACAACCTGGAACAATCACTCGTACCTCTACGGGCTCATTGGCTTCCAGCTCACGCTGATGGACGCCAACAGATACTGGTGAGATGATGGGCGTAGATAGAACTCTGTAGCAGTATAATATTTAATATATTATGTCTCCTCTGCGTCCCCTCCACGGATTCCATTAAAAAATGCATTCGAACCACTTTTTAAATCAGTCATAAATTGTGATATCTTATTCCTATTCCTATTGAAGTCATGTTATGTACAGTTGTGCTTGAAAGTTTGTGAACCCTTTAGAATTTTCTATATTTCTGCATAAATATGACCTAAAACAT
>JAQMYM010000009.1:18557521-18579875 GCA_030014255.1 Parauchenoglanis ngamensis | reverse complement strand
ATGATGTTTTAGGTCATATTTATGCAGAAATATAGAAAATTCTAAAGGGTTCACAAACTTTCAAGCACAACTGTAAGCACAGGTTTACCGAACTGTAATCAGGTTTATAGAAGGAGAATTGTGTAAACAATCTCTTAACATTAATAAGCGATCACATTTGGTGAGAAAGGAAAAACTTATTTATGAGCTTCTTTTTACTGGTCTGCAGGTCAATCGATGGACTCCGTAACCCTAGGAAGAGGAACGCACATGTGCCGTTGTGGAATTACACTCTGCTCAGAGTGCAGGTTTGTGTTTCAGTAGATAAAGTTTTTAACCCTCCTCGTTACACTGACATGGCATGTATAATGTGACTTGTCATGCGTCATTTTTATCATCTAACGTTTTACACAGAAATTTTTCGTTTGCGTGACAGATCTTCATAGTCTACTTCATCGCTGGGGTGAAGAAGCTGGATTATGATTGGATGGAGGGTTACTCTATGAAATATCTGGCTCATCATTGGCTTTTTGACCCTTTCAAGTGAGTCAGATAACACGTCAGCCTTTTTTGAAAAACTCATCATAAGGCTAATAATTTGAAGTACTCCTGAATATATGACAAAGAGCTGTGCCTTGGTTCATTACTCATCATCTTCCACTGAAAACACGTGGAGGAGGAAAGAACGAGAAGCAGGTTTAAAAATAGGAATGCACTTTCCCTTACACTGGAAAAAACTGTCTGGAAAAAAGTCTACCATTTATTTAAATTAAATTGTTAAATCGCAAAGATTTGAGCACATTCTGCGCCTATATTCTGTATTTATGTGGGTCAATTTAATATACTTGACTTAAGTAAATGCAGTGACCCAAACAAAGCATTCCAACAAAAATGGTAATGAAGTAGGGCACTAGTGTAAAGTAAACTGTCACTGTGAAGCACTACATTACCGCAGAAATGTAGTGAATGTTTGGCAGTTTTTCGACTGCATTTGTGATTAGGGGAGAATTCTGTACGTTTCTTTTTTTTTGCCAAACTGATACTTTAATAGTTTTGAGACATGTTTAGTTGCAGTCGCTCATCCGTAACAACATTAAAATGTGAATCCCATGTTTTCTTAGGGCGATCCTGCCTGTGGAGTTGGTCAGTCTGATGGTGGTCCACGGCGGAGGGCTCATCCTGGATCTCACGGCTGGTTATCTGCTGTTTTTCGACGCCACCCGCCCCGTCGCCGCCTTCTTCGTCAGCTACTTTCACTGTATGAACTCGCAACTCTTCGAGATCGGTAAGAGGCTCAACACAGTGGGTCAGATTTAAAAACTAATAATCAGATAATGTGAGAACGCTTTTATATACATTGTAGCACCAGGGTTAGACATATTATAGTCTGGAAAATAAAGTGATGGACTTAAATAATTAGAAAGTGGCTGCTTGACGTATAGAGCGCTACAGCAGTAACGTGCAATTCAGTGTCATGAACAATTTTTCATTTAATCTTGAATTTAATCAGGTCTGTTAAAACAGATGCTCAACAGGTTAACGCTGTTCCAAGACTAACAAGGTTCATTTTTCTTCTTTATATAATTGTATTACAAAAGTGATGTTTGAGAGATTAAAATAAACATATCAGAAATGATCCGTGTTTGTAAATCTGAAGTAAAAGGGTGACGTTAGTGACGTCCAATTCCCTCCATGTATCATTTCAGTGGGACAGGATTCATACATACCAATATAAAGCTTGTAACTGAGACAAATGGAGGATATATTGGGTGTTTTTAACAACTTTAAGCCTAATTCTTCTGATGATACTCATACAATTTGTATTTTTTTTTAAACCCCTGCAGGAATGTTTCCCTACACCATGCTAGCCACGAGTCCCCTATTTTGCTACGCCGACTGGCCAAGGCGCTTTTTCGGCCACTTCCCAGAGTTCCTTTGGCCCGTCCTGCCTATGGTGACGCCGCCCCCTCAACCGAGCGCCTCATGTCTGTATCCCAGTCTGTCGAGCAGCTCGAACAAGCGAACAGACACGCAGACAGCCCCTAAATCCTCCACTCAGCGCTTCAGACACAAGATGGCCGCCATCTTCACCATTGTGTACATCGCAGAGCAGTTTTTCATGCCCTATTCCCATTTCATTACCAAAGTAATTTCTTTCTGTTTTAACTATGTGTGCTGTCTATTTTTACTTTCTTTGTTATACATTAAGCAAAGGACATTTAGTCATGTCTGTGCTAATTTGTGTAATGTCATTATGGTTTTTTTTTTTTTTTAGATTGTGAGCAAAACTTAACACATCGCTGATGTATTTTTCACTGCGTTCTTTACAGGGCTACAATAACTGGACTAACGGGCTTTATGGCTATTCGTGGGACATGATGGTCCACTCTCGCTCTCACCAGCATGTTAAAATCACCTACAAAGATGGAGTAACAGGAGAGATCGGCTACCTCAACCCTGGGGTAATTTTCCCACGCTTTAATAAATAAAATATGAATAGTAGAATCTGATTTCAGGACCACACTGTAGATAACAACAAATCTGTAACAGTGTAATTTGGCACGCTAGGTTTTTACACAAAGTCGGCGATGGAAGGACCACGGAGACATGCTGAAGCAGTACGCCGCCTGCCTGAGCCGCACTCTGCCCCACTACAACATCAGCGAACCCCAGATTTACTTCGACATCTGGGTATCCATTAATGACCGCTTCCAACAGAGGTACGGATGTAAGGATTAAAAGGGATGTAATTGGATGTAATTTTTTCTATCAAGCATTTTAAAAATTTAGGTTGCGCTTCAGGAACTTGAGGTGAACAACTGTTAGCAAAATGGGCGGAGCAAATAATGCAACAAAAGCTCACCCTTCCCAGAAGCCATTTTCGATAAAAAAGCAACAATCCCACTTATTACATGGCTGATAGCTAAAGAAATCAATAATTTGACACAAAATATTGATTTAAAAATTATTTTATTGCTTCCGCTAATGACTGATTTAATCTGCAGTTAGAAGGATGCTCTCGCATAGTACTTTGTAGCTACATCATTTTTATAGCTATATCTTATTAGTTGTGATACAGGTGACACCATGGCATCTAGGACTACTCTACAGATAGAACAGCAAACCAGCCACCATTGTAGAGTGATCTGAGTGAAAAAACTGCTGGTGTGAATACAGAAGAAGACATAACGTATATGTTGGAGAAAAAATATAAGATGAAAACCAGGTAACACTGATTATACATGACCATCTTTCATTTCCCCCTCTTTGACTGTAGGATATTTGACCCTCGTGTTGATATCGTGAAAGCAGACTGGTCTCCGTTTCGTACCAACCCGTGGCTCATGCCCCTGCTGGTCGATTTATCTCCATGGAGGAAGAAGTTTGAGGAGATTGAGGGGACACTGGACAATCAGACCGAGGTGGTCTTTATAGCTGACTTCCCAGGTACGCACCAGTCTCCATACTCTATAAATTGCTCAGGAGAATGATCTGCAACCTTTTGGAGGAAACAATGTATATGTCTCTGTGTAGTATGAGTCATGTTAACTGTATTAAGGTATCATACCATGTGGGGTTACCGTAAATGCTGGCCTATCATAGACACACTAACAAAGCATTGGTTGCAATAAGCTAGTGCTGAAATGCTAACATACACTCTATAAGCACATGGAAATTTAGGGTCTCAAAGGAATTCCCTTTTTTTTTTTTTTTTAAAAAGAGTTTGCATCACCTACAATTTGCATCTTTCCTTGCCTTTGACCTTTGTGGCATTATGTTGGCAGGGCTCCATCTAGAGAACTACGTGAGCGAGGATCTGGGGAACACCAGTGTTCAGGTACTGCAGGGCAACGTGAAGGTGGAGATCGTGGACGAGAAGAAGAACTACACACTCACTCCAGGAGAAAAGATGCAGGTAGCAGCAGTGGACACACACAACACGCACACAATAATCAGACCCCGAATGCTGTAAAGGACTAAACAGTGAGAACAAACCCTCACACTTACTCAGAGTCGCATTATCCAGTAACGTAAACAAAATAAGACAGAATATCTGTGTAAACTTTGAGCTTTAGCTGAGGCTAATTACCGTCTGAAAGATGTGTAACGTTATCTGTGTACATAGCTTCCTGCTGGAGCATATCACAAAGTGTACACTGTGACCGATGCCCCGTCCTGCTACATGTACATCTATGTGAACACCACAGAGGCAGCGCTGCAGAAGAACTTCACCAAACTGCTGGAGCTTCAAGAGAAAGTTCGCAACGGGACAGGTCAGTGCTCGTAGCCTTGTAGCTCCGGTGAGAACTAAAGGAAGGACAACAAACATTTACTAATATAGCGTTTCCTAGCATTGTACAGAACATGGTCCTTTTTTTTTTTTTTTTAGGAGAAAATGAATTGGGATTGTAGTGTAGTCCATTAGAGAAATAACTTGATGCTGAATAAGACCTACAATGATGATTCATTGAATTACGATAAATAATGAAGGATCTTACCTCCTTTTAAATGATGTTACAGTGATTGCTAAAAACAATAAAAGCAAAAACTGTCTGCCTTACGCGCAATTCGAACCATATTTTAGAGACCGAGCCTCTGCCCCCGGAGCTGCAGCCGCTTATAACCGGCATCGATGACGATGGGTCAGAGGTCAGCGCCACAGACCCCCTGGTACGGCTCTTCCTCAAGCGCCAGAAGCGCGTACAAGATGCTAAAAAGCGACGAGAGGCGTCTGTGCTCGAAAGGTTTAACCGATTCACCATGAAAAAATACTACATGATCCGACGAGGGTAAGATTGTGAACAACGTGATATTTTCATCAGATACCTAAAGAAATTTAGTCTATTGTTTTCCTTACCCAATTTCTTGCTCATTTTATGCCATAAATCATAAAACGAGACCAAACTAGTGCTGTAGGAAATGTTATTCACATTAAACACACTAATTATATATGCTAAATTATACCAGAGCAAAAGAGAAACAGCCAACCAATAGATTCTCAATATGGAGGCTCAGGACTCCTTAGTTGCTAACAGTGTAATTTTAGTCTTACTGAGGCTTTTCATAGTAATCTACCAACACATATGAGGAATACGTTGATATTCCTGAGAGTTTTGTCTCGCATCCACGGTCACTGTGCCTTTATGGTGTCCAAATAGACAACGCTGTTCTAACTTCTAAATTGTTAGTCTCCGTTATCAGCTAGCTTATGCATGACATCCATGTTCTAGTTGCCTAGCAACAGTACTCGTGCTACTTCAACATATGCGAATTCTTTCATACTCGTTGTTATTATTATTATTACATATATTATTTAATTCTTTTTTTCAAAGAATATTAGTTGTGTGTTTATCTAACTATATAAAAGATCTTGTCTAGTCTTAGACATTTGGGGGGTGTTACTTATTTTCCTATGACAGCCTATAAATCTGAAAATTGTGATTTTTTTTTTAAGATATTTTATATTAATTTAACTTTTTATTTAAAAAGTTTGATTGTAAGATCAAAGCACATGGATCTTTTATCTTCATGTTTATTTATGTATTTTAAGTAGTATTTTGGTGTAAAAAAAAAAGTTTCACAACACAATGTGAACAAATGTGAACAATTCACAATTGTGAACATTTCACAATGTTCACAACATAGTTAGAATTAATGTTTAGTTAAAAACTTTTAAGATTTCATCTCAGAGCTTTGAGTAATACACTTGTTTCTCACTTCGCTTATGGTGGCGATGAACAGTAGTTCCTTCATCTGCTTTTCTCTTTTCCTTCTCTCTTGAACTTATCAAAGACAAAAAATATGCAGCTTGTCCTGCTACTGAGAATCTGGAAAGCACAAACTTCTGTCCTGAATTTTAAATTTGCGAGTTATTTCCCAACATGTGAAAGCTGTTACTATAGAAATGATATTGTATTAGAACATGCACAGTAATCCAAACCTGTTATCTATATGACAGGCTACTGCTAATTAGAGCAGCTCTTATAGGAAATTAATCAACACTTTCTGACCAATCAGACTTCAGGAGCAGTTTGATATAAATAAAGGGAATTCACCTTTTATAGGTGCAATAGTCATTTTTTCATTCATTACTTGTACAAATAACCTTCTAATCTGGAGTACTTCTTTGTGTTTGGATATACCTACACTACGGACCACCGTAGATCCAGCAGGTAGGGCTTCGTGATCGTGGGCAGAAATCATTCAAATGCTGAACACACCTAACCATTAGAGACCTAATCCTGGAAAAAAAGTTGGGTATGTACTACACATTTAAAAGAAATAAAAATGATGCTTCGTCTCTGGTAGGTTTCTAATGACGGCCATCGCGGTGAGAAACCTAGTCTTTGGTTTGCCTCCACTGGAGCAGCTCAGGAGGGAAGTGGACTACGCCAACATGAAGGCACCCGAGACAGACGTCAACCAAATGGAGCAGGTCAAAGACGAGACGGGACACGGAGAGCTGTGACATCATGCACTGGAGCTACCAAAGGTTTTACAAGGTCCAAACATTTGGGAACATTCCGTAGTAGTTTGTGAAAAAGTTTACAGTTATAATAGCGTTTGGTTTTCGCTAGCAGAACACAAATCAAATCTTAACTACATGCCATTTCAATGAAATCAGGTACAATGTTACTGAATTTGAAGTTAAGGACATCTAAACGTTAATGAACCCCTCCCCACACCAAACACTAACTGTTACACACTATGCAAACTAAACAATGTATTATGCAGGAATGGATATATAACTCTTATTGTGCTGCTGAATGGTTCCCATTTTAATAAGCTTCCATGTGGTTTAGCTGGTTTGTTTACACAAGAAATCCCTTTGAAGCAGTTAATGTGAGTGTCAGATGATGAAAAGGAGCATTGATGAACAAATTTTAAAGATAATCTTTTAAAATAAAAAGAATGAAGTGTAGCATTCATCATTCTTTTATTGGTGTTAATCGGTTTTATGATACCTAGCAACATGCAACACACAGTAATGTGTTTAGGTTTATGAAACCATTCATGTCCTCGTCATAGCACAGAGGCAGTGCTGGTTAAAGTGGTAAATGACCGACTAAAGGCCTCTGATCAGGGTTGTCTTCTTGCTTGTGTTACTGGACCTTAGTGTAGCTTTTGATACCATTGACCAAACTGTTCTCCTTGATAGACTAGCAAACTAGAAATTGTTGTTGGAGTTAAGGGAACAGCCCTCTCCTGGCTCAGGTCTTATTTGACTGATGGTTATCAGTTTGTAGATGTAAATGGTGACTTCTCTACACCTACTACGGTGAAATTAGGTGTTCCACAAGGCTCCGTTTTAGGTCCACTGCTTTTTTTCCATATATATGCTGCCTCTGGGTAACCTCAAACATTAAACATGGTATTAGTTTCCATGGTCATGCTGATGACACAGTTGTATATTTCAGCAAAGCCAGATGAGACACCAGCCTAACAAAATTGAGGACCATTAGTGTAAAGGACATTGTGACAATGTCCACTGTAAAAAGCGTTATTCAAATAAAGTTGAACTGAATGAGGATACCATGTACGCTTTTAAAAAATCTTTGTATTGTTAACAGTGCTAGGTCTGAAAAGAAGGTACACTTGGAGCCTGACGGCGAAACAGCCGATGAAGGACTAACTGCATTTTCTTTTTCTTAGTACAATATTTAAAAAAAATTTTAGATAAAAAAAAAAAATAACACCATTGTGTATCAGTATCTATCCTACATTGATTTGAAGAGCTAGACAGACCACACCCACAAGCAACAAGTATAGTGATGAGGCCAAGCCTAAAATTTATATAAAAAAGTGTGATCGTTTTGTAACGGCATGAGAAATATATTTACAATGTTCCATGAATAATTGTCACCTTAAATATATAAATATAACACATTTTCTCATGATTTTACAACAAAAAACAGACAGGACTTGTTTTTAGAATTATTTTATTGCTGTTATTTTTTTTTTTTTATATATATATTATACAGTTCAATAACAATCATAATATTTTCTAAAGTGCTTTACGCAGGATTCACAGTCAACACTAACCAGGAACCCTGGGCATCTGAGTATCATGGCACATCATACATACATACATACATACATCACAATGTCAGAAATGATGACCAGAAGCAAAAGAAATCGCTCAGAATGTTACATTTTTCAACCAATTCAAGATGTCAGCTATGAATACATTGTTAAATGTTGTTAAAGTTAGTGTCATGCCACCTTTTCAGACAGTTTGACCAAGTTTCAATCCACTACATCATGAACTAGTGTTAACGCATGCAGTTTTCAGTTTTGATGACTCTACGCTGACACATCATTAGGGTTGGATGAAATAAGGAATAAAACACTTGGGGTTGTGCTGCGACAGGAAAATAACCAACAGTATGGTGGTCTGATGAAATTACTGTTACTGTTGATTATTTTACTTTATTGAACACTCCGTCCTGATGTTTTATTCCCCTTGTACCACAGCAATTTTCAAAGTTTTACAATTGTTTTATTTAGCAAAGAATAACACACTCATAATTCTGCTATATTTTAATTTAATGTTCATACGATCATCTGCGAAAAAGGTCTTTTCTACGTTATAGCAGCTGTAAAAACAATGGAAAGTCCTCCGTCATGAAGCCTTTCCTGTATCGGAAACCTTACGAACTGTTAAAAAGTGCTGACACTGGAGACTCCTCCCATAAATGTTAAACATCTCCTTGTAGAAAAATTCACCGTAGGAACAATCGCACACATTTTTAATCCATTTATGTGGAGCGTCTGCTGTACAACTCCCTGTGGATTAGCTGTTACTATAGATATGAGAACATGTACATTCTTATAAACCCGTGATTAGCAGCTGCACTAGTGTCTGCTGTTCTAGGAAATTTTTCCTACCATAACTGGTCCTTCTGACCAATCAGATTTGAGAGCTGAGTCACAGCATATGATACTGATGAGACCCGTGGAGAAAAGAATGTCTAGAACTGACCAACTCCATTGAACTGTTTGGTTAAAACGGTGGATTTTAATGTCCAATCACTTCCTTTATCGTCATGTTCCTGTATATATATTTTTATAGAAATTTATATAGAAGCTCTACACTTTTGTTTGGCACTTTGTTAGCAAAGCCAAATGTGTACTTTTGTGTAAGAGCATCACAATGCGACACCCTCGTCATATCGGCCAGCCCTGCACACAACGTACTATTTAGAACAATCTTGAACGTAATATTCCTGATATTTGACACAGTTACACCTAAAGGAAAGATTCAACAAGAAAATCATTTGTACTTTTAAAAATAAATTTCCATCAAATGTAGTCAGCCAGCCAAGATGTGTTTGCTTCTCTAGATTTGCACTGGAGTTTTGATAATGTTGCTAACAAGCACTGGCACGCTCTCACTCATTATCTACATAAATACATGGGAAAATTTTCATACACTCTCTTCTCATGACTCTGTAATATCACGTTATTGGTCTGTATTTATAAAAGTTTAAAGAGGAACTATATCATCTATCTAACTACTAACATCTTCCAGTTTTCTGCAACAACTCCAAAAGCTTGCATAAAACAGTGCTTCCAGTAGTCCAATGTGGCTGCCCTTATAATATTCCAGTTTTACGTGGGGAACCGTTGCTCATCTTTATATGCTATGACTCGAGGTGGTAACTTGTAATTCCCAACCTCAAACCAAGAAAAGCCGAATAAAACACCCTAGATCGACAACTTGGTCAACTCGGGGTGGTCTTTTCAACTAAGAGTTTCTTCCCAGTTTATGGCATGATGTCGAATCGACGTGGCTTCTCACGACATCAAATGTAAACAAAGTAGCACTTATTAGCTTTAAAACGGTTATTCTGTATATACGAGTATTTGCTTTAGATCAATCAACATACAGACATGTTCACTTGTTAAATCTAAAACACTGACTAAACAGTTCACTGTTTGAGGATGAGAATATACATCACTCATCACAAGAAGCTCACTCGCTTGTTGCTAAGAAAAGATGAGCCACTTTGTATCGACTGCACCAAGGTCGCAAATATGACATCAAGTCAAACGGAGAAGTAGATTACTCCAAGTCCAACTATGGTAGCTTCATGGCTACAAGAAGCAAACGACTGACACCAAACACGTCTTGGCTGGCTGGTTACGTTCGGGGTAAGTGATTTACTTATTTATTTATTTATAACCCAACAATTCTTTCTGTAGAGTACATTTCATTGAACGCACCTCAAGCGAACGAAGACGGAAGTGAATCCTGTCTCGCCGAGTCTTAATTATAACCAACCCCTATTTCCACCTCATGTGTAGTGCTGGACATTGAGGCTAGTAAACTATACACTCAGATAAACTTCTCTTTCACAGTTGCTAGAAGCTGCAGTAATTAATCAGAGATTCTCAACAGTTTGTGATTAGTTTCCCTTCTTCATAAATGCCACGATTGGTGATACTACAGTTGAGGTAAGTTATCCAACCTTGTCAGTGAAAAAATGTTTAGTTTAAAGGCTCAGGGAAAACTCTGCAGTTGTATGATTGGTGGACCAAACAGGAAATATTTCACCTATCTATGGCCAGTATGTCCCTCATGTTTGAACACGTACAGGAGTTGTGATAGTTCGGCTGTTTGAAAAGGTCTGACAGAGCTGGGTGATAATCAGTACTTAACAATAGCATTTTTTTTTAATATATATGAAATTCAGTATTGTCAGTTATTCGAATGAACTCTTGGAGCTCAGATACAATATTTCACACGTTGCATGCCAACTGCAGCATGTCTGGGGGCAATAATAACTGACTGGTTAGCTGCACAGACCAATAAAAATATTGAAAATGTGCAGCATTATGCATCATAAGTCTAGTGCTATTCATATAAATCAATTGAAACTGATTCAATTCCAACTGCTGCTGTTTAACTTTTCTGCATATTTAAAGGCGCAATTTGAAACTTTTTAGCACCCTCTGTTGTCTGTAAGGTGAACTACACTTACAATGAACACCACAATGCCAATCATTTCCCTCCCCTCATCAACTAGCACCAGTCTTTCTGCTGCAAGTATGTTTGTTCTCCGAGTTGTCTTATGGAAAAGACACAAAGCTGATCAGCTCGGTTCAGGCCAGTGGGCGGAGCTAAATTATGGACCAGAATAAGTGTTAACAGAAATCTAAAATAAAGAAAACATCCACTGAATGCCAAAACTGCAAATGATCAGTATTTCAATAGACCTGTATCTGAGCTGGTGTGATTGTTGTAGGTTTAGAAAGACTTTTAAACATTACAGACGGCACCTGTAATATTTTGTGTGAAAAATATCAAATAATTGGATAGTTTTATTGATTAGTATTAATAAAAAATATTTTTTTCCTTTCTTCACCCAGCTCTGATGTACTAAGATTTCACTGCAGAATGCAGCACAATTACATCTTTTTTTTGTTTTTTGTTTTTTTCTCCCTTGCATGGTCAACATTTTAAAGTTGCTGATTCTCTGTAAATTCACAATGTTGGGCCTTATACATGGAAAAAACAAAATTATAGAGTGTGGACTTTGACTAGGTTCTTGTAGTGTTTGTGTAAATGATTAGAGTATAAATGCCTCTTTGTCCGTGAAACTGAGGTGTTATATTTTGGTTGGAGAGAGAGAGCGAGAGCGCTGGTCTACCTCAGCTGCAGATCTGGATAGAATATTCCATGAATCACGCCTTCAGTGATGACGTTTGAAAATGTGTCTGGAAATGAAAAGAAAGAACGTTTTGAGCAATGGGGTGTCACCCTGCAACAAAGAGGAACATATCAGTGCTGTCCTGCAAAAAAAACAACAAAAAAAACAACAACACCATTTGTATTTGAAAGACACTGCAGCTTCATGAGGATGAAGGAACACTGAGGTTACGTAATGATGGGCAAATCGTTTATAGAGCTGCATCCTGAAACACAGGGCCTTATCTTATGACACTATAGGAAAACTTTAACCTGAAACATCTTAAATATGTTCATATTGAAATATGTGTGACGTGTTTAATTATTCTTGTCCTGATTCATATGGGGTTAGTGCTGTATTTTCGTTACTCCGGTCAGCGGTTGTCTGCCTCAGTCACGTCACGGGAAGACATTGTTCTTGCTAGAATAGTTCCATTGGCATTTATTAGGAGAAAAACAATCAACGATCTCAAACAAGGGGGATAAGGGTAAGGCTTTGCTGTTAGCACCGAAAAAAACAACAACAACAACTAAAAAAGAACTTCTTATCTTACTCACCATTTCCCACCAATGTTCTCATACTAATGAGAAATTCACCATACACATAGTGGAGACATTAGTACAAATATTAGACTTGATGTATTGTCCTAGAATACAGCGATTTGGCTCGGCTAGATAGCGACGAGAGAACTAGATGAACAAAAGGACTAAAGTGCCGCCGCATCACTGTCCTTAGGTAGAGATGATGTGAGAGATACATTTGCATTAAGAATACCTATTACCCTTTTTTTATTTCTAAATCATAAACAATACAAACCAATGTGCATTTTTGTCTGTATAAAACAAAATAAAAAGTTTTAATATGTATATTTAAAAATGTATAAGGTTTAATATCCTAAGCAAAATGTACTACAGGTTCACCGTATTTTAAATATAAATAAATACATTTGTAAATTCTCCATAAAAAAAGTGTGACTAAATAAGAAAATAAAAGCGTCTGAGCTAGGTACTTTGGAAATGATTGATTGAAACATGATGAGCTCTGTAGCAGAAACAGAGCTCCAAAGCTGGCTAAAATGCCCGTTTTCCGTGGCCTCTGGTGTTGTTTGATCCGGCGCTATCGGGCTACTGGTCACTTCACAAGTGCAGATCATGCAAGCTCTCCAAGAAAGAACACGATAACGTGACAAATGTGTTCTCTCTATACATTTAAACTCTATATGTTGAACAGGCATAATTAATAAATGCTGATGTCCATGATGTGAATCGTACATTTTTGCATTGCGGTGCATCGTTTGTCATGATGTATTGCTACACCCTAATTAGTGTATTCTGCATTTTTATTTTTCATGTCCTCTACTTGTGTAGTCTGGCTCATTTAGGGTCACCCAAATTGTGGATGAATGAAGGATAAGGATGATTGACAGCTTAAATAAAGTACTATTAAATTACATTTTAAGTGATATTTACGTACCGTTAGTGGCAGGAAGCAGATAGGGGTCCCTCAGGAAGCGCAGGGCTGGCTGATGTGTCAGTTTACTGGAGAGGGAGGGAAAACAGAGCTAAATGATATGAGGGAGGAAGGAAGGACGGACAGAAAGCCCAGGCGTATGACTCATTGTGACATTTCTCTTTCTGTCTGCGTCATATTAATACTGCTGATGCTGCAATTTAGGACACAAGGACATTTCCACATAGGCCTTTTTCCTCCCCAGAATCATTATGCTTACAATGCAAATGACATGTCTGTTTAAATGCAATCTCTTATTGGTTTATATATAGCTTAAATTATATTTCATATAATGTAAAATTACAACCATACCATGAGTCCTCGGATTCAGTTTCAAGCGACCTGAAAGCAAAAGAAGAAACTGGTAAAAAAAAGAAAAAGGAAAAAAAAAAAAGCTTGGTACATTCACACTGGCGACAGGCTCCTTCTCAGTTTCCAAAATTACACACTAGCGGCGGCTTCTTACCCGCAACTCTCGGCCTTCGGCAGGGACGGGAGGTGGCGGATGTTCAGGAAATCCAGAAATATTTTAGGAAGAACCTCGTTTTCCATGATTATAGTCTAGAGAAACAACACACAAAGGCAGGAATCGATTAAGCAAAAATCTAAATAAATTCCTAAATGTTGTCATTGTTTAAAACATGTTTGTTACTCAAGTTCTACACAGAATCTGTGAAGCTAATGTAGCTAACGAGTACTGGAATGTCCGAGCTACCATTTTAACTGCACGCTTAAATCATCACACTTTCCTCAAAAGGCTTTGTGGCGTTGTTCAGTATCTAAAAACAGGCTTGTTTATTTGGGCTCTGATGCTGTACGACACTCCTCTCCAAAACTGGATTGAAAAAATAACCGAGCAAAAAACCCGGACTGCACGAATTCAACACCACCGCACATGGGGAGGAGGCGTGGCCCGAATTAAACGTCGAGTTGTATAATGAGTGGTTGGGATTATAATAATATATTTAATTTACTTAAATATGTTGCAATTTAGACATGATATTGCATAATGCTAAACTTTGTCTCATTGTAACTTTAAAAAAAAAAAAAAAGAAAACAGTCATCATATATCTTGTGGTTGATGAGAAATTGCTGAAATATTAATGTATGCTTTTAAAAAGATGAATGATGAACGCCTGTCTTTTGGCTCATGTGTATAAAACATAAAAAGATATTCTCAGTCCCGTGTCCCTAAAACCATGATGCTGTACCTGAAGGTAAAGCTCCAGGCCGTGTCTTCTCTGCTCCAGAACTTTGGGGATCCAGTTCCTCACATGCTTCGATGGGAGCTCTGGAGGTTTAATGATCTTCTTTAGCTATAAGGAGCCAAACATGGAGTGAACAAGTTGACCAGCTTGTGTAGTACTGTTGTGTTATTGGGTCAGGGCTGTGTAGTATTTAACTCCATGACCAGAAGTAGAGTAAAAGATTTATGTGTACACTATCTGACCATTTCGGTCATAAAGTTACATACAATACAATACTCACACACCCTCACTGATAATTATACACCACCACACACTCGCAGTCATCAGGCTGAAGGTTTCATTCGCTTCGAAGTAACAATTTAGCAGATTAAACTTAAACCCAAAATAGAAACGGAACACACTAAAAACCTTAAACAAGGTAAAATCCACGAAGAGTGTGATATTTAACCCGAGTAAGCGGGTGCTTGTATAGTCTCAGACAGGGAGATAAAGAGCCTCTCTAAATTATGAAACATACATTTAAGGCATTCGAGCCATTATGTCATGATTTGGTGCTGTGCAAGGCTTCAATTTTAATGAGAAAATGTGTTATCTTTGAGGTGTGGGAGGCTATGTCTCCTTCTCTGTGACTCAGTGTGGGAAAGACACACACACGGTGATTAAGGTTCAAGTTACTTGCTCTTGCCTTCCAACTTTTGGCTGAAGGCTTAAACACACGGTTTTACATCCATACAGCCCTGGGAGCCCAAAATCCCATCCAGCCCTGTGTGTGTGTGTGTTTAGAGCACTAATGACCATCTATGCTTATGTATGTTTGGACTTGAGAACAATTATTTATTTTCCAGCTCTAAAACATTGATCCTCAAAGCTTAATGGAGTGGCCCTGAGTAGACAATGAGGCCAAATGGAAACCAAAGAAAATGTCCTGTTAAATGAGAACGGCATTGCCAGGCTCATATTTTTATGCTATACTCAGCTGATTTGAACCAAGGTTATGGGCAGAAAAAGCAAACTCACAGGTGGCGTGGTTTTTGGGCCGGTTTAAAAACCGTCTGGGGCCACCAAGATCTTGTTTTAAAGCAAACAATCTAAATTAAAACCGAACATCATCTGCAAAAAATGGCTATGGCAAACGAAGAGAAAGTGTAAGTGCAGATTGTGTATCTATGATGTCCAGAACCATTTCTGTTGTAGAGGAAACTACAAAGATATTAAGGCGCATCAGGTCAGAATGCTTTGGCTAGAAGTCGTCACGACGTTAAAGCGTGCTGGTTCATTCACAGTGTTTTTTTCTGATGGATCACTGGAATGCCAGGTAAACTGTCTCAATCTGGAAGAAAACCGGGAAAAGGGGATCAGGGGGTGGACAATGCCCGTCCCAGGCTATGATAAAAAGGTGTATTGTGGAAATCAGAAATGCGTGCACTCTACAGTTTACTATGCAAAAACAGCCAACCCTCAGTTTAAGGTATTTTTGTGTGTTTTTTTTTTTTGGCTGGCATGACAATCTCCAGTGGCATTAACCCATATAAAATCTTTTGTGATTCATGTATCATACTTTCAAAACTATCAAATTAAACAGCAAAAGCTTGGAACCACATTTCAACTGTATACTTCTACAAAGTTGTCCCTGAACTAAAAATGTACATTCAAAAGCAACAGCCACAAGAGAAAAATATATTATCGATACTGACATTGTGAGCACTTGAACTCGGCACATGAACGCAGGTGTTTTCACCGGAAAACCACCAGAGTGCACGGCAGATACAGAAAGTACAGAACGACAAATTTACACTTCTGAGTAATAATGAAAAAGCTCACCATTTTGTGCACAGCATGAAACTCACTGTAGCGCTTCTCCACGGTGTGCTGCCGCCCGCTCGTTAACACCTCGACCTTAAAAACCTGATGAAGCAAAAAAACAATCAAACAAAAACAAAGCTAGTGAACGCAGCATGGGTTTGAGCCACAATTCAACCGCAACAATACAGAATGCATAACAAACCTCAAATCAGGGCACGCGCACCGGTGTGTTCACTGATTCATTATCAGGTTGTATGTGTATTTATAAAAACATTTACGTTTATTTTTGTTATGCTAACACAACCTGGAAAACCAGAATTCGGATTAAACAGGTTTATAATAACTCACCGTGTAGCCTTTTTCCGTCGCGCTGTCTTCTGAACGAAAAGAAGGGATGTACACGGACACAGGATGCATTCTAGAAACTTGATATATATGTATATATGTATATAAAATGGATTTAACAAATAAGAAAATAAGAAGTAAAACGTATGCCTGTTGCCCCTTTGCTGGCTGTCAGGTTCAGTGGAAATGGGCGGGCGGCCGATACGAAAACAAACTGAATGATACGGGACGGTGCTATGGTGCGCATGCGCAATCCAGAGCACAGAGGACCCTTTAGGCAGCAATCACATCCGCCTGATTTTTAATTTAAAGAAGCTGATTTTAGTAGTTCTGCGTTAAGATTCACAAAACAAATAAACAAATCTATATCAGTAGTTGATAATAAAATGTAATAAAATTTAACATGAAGCAAAAAAAAAACAAAAAACTGAGCTGTTGACCAAAATACATGTGAATAAAAATATATATACATAGACACCCTGAAATATCACTAATAAATACATTCATAAATGTATGAATAAATATTAGTGTTTTAGTGTTTAAATACACTATATTACCAAGTGCTTTGCCCTTGTAGTGATCTCCACTCTTCTGGGAAGGCTTTCCACTAGATTTTGGAGCGTGGATGTGTGGATTTTCTGTTAACTCAGCTGCAAGAGCATTAGTGAGATCAGACACTGTTGTTGGATGAGGAGGTCTGGGGTCAGTCAGTGTTCCAGTTCATCCTGGAGGTGTTCAGTGGGGTTGAGGTCAGGGCTCTGTGCAGGACGCTGAGGTCTTCCACTCCAACATTGGCACACCGTGTCTAAAATTGAGCTGGCTTTGTGAACAGGGACATTGT
Source organism: Parauchenoglanis ngamensis (assembly GCA_030014255.1). Taxonomy (NCBI): domain Eukaryota; kingdom Metazoa; phylum Chordata; class Actinopteri; order Siluriformes; family Auchenoglanididae; genus Parauchenoglanis; species Parauchenoglanis ngamensis. The sequence goes on along the minus strand of JAQMYM010000009.1, from coordinate 18,562,497 downwards.
CATGCTGGAACATGTTTGAGCTTCTTAGTTCCAGTGAAGGGAAATTGTAATGCTACAGCATACAAAGACATTCTGTACAATTGTGTGCTTGTAACTTTGTGGCAACAGTTTAGGGAAGATCCGTATATGGGTGTGACGGTCTAGTGTCCACAAAATATATTACATATTATGTACTATATCCAGCTATGTATGGCCATTTAAAAAGTATTATCCCAGACACATAATAAGCTTCCCCTGAAAACAACGAATAAGCTACCTCTGCAAAAGGAAAAATGTTCCATTCCCATCTCAGACATCCCTATCTGAATTGATATATTCACATGAATTATTAGTAAGTTTATTCAATCCTCTCACTTGTGCCTAAACAGTATTTTATTTGGGTGAGGCACCAGAAAAAAAAAATCCAAATAGTTCAAAAAAGGTAATGGACATAAAATATATCTCTCTCAAAGTAACATATTTAATATTTTCAATATTGATGGTATAATGAATTATAATCTTCTATTCTTCAAGAAGTGGTCTTTGTTCTAAGTTCAATAAAACGTCCTCATCCGCACCTGTAAAGTGTTTCGTAAATCAAGTGACGCATGTGGACGAGGTGAAACGAATGAATAAATCAGAAAAATTATGCCAAAGTCGATTCATTGAATACTTTTGCTCTTTTTTTTCTTATCTAGGAAAATAAAAAAACATTGCATAACTGAAAACTGCAACCCCTTTGAACACAGACTCATCTGGTTTTATTATTTGTATATCTGAGATTTTAAATGAATTAAAATTCAATTCAGTGTAGACAGCATTCATTTCACTCAGCTAAATTAGATTACTTAAGCCATGAGTGTGTGTGTTGATTCTGGCATGCAGTTAGATGAAGCTTGCTGGTGTTCATAAGCTGCCATTACCTGTTAGATACATTGGTGTCATAGAAGCAAAGCATATACACAAATCTTGCAGTTGGATGTCTTGGCTGATTTGAGGTAAGTGGAAAATCTGGGTAATGTTTAAACTCCAGCGTATTCCTTTATGACATTAAATACATAAAATATGTTTGTAGTAAAACATTTTCATTTTGGACGCATACAGGGATAAGATTCCAGATGAATAGTGCAAGTCAAGGTGCTGGCTGTTCTAATGCACATAGCTCATGCCTGTAATTTGTTTGCTTTACTTGTTTAATGCAACCCTAACTATCCAAAGAAATGTTTCAGCCAGGATCAGAGAATTAAAATTGATTTATTCAAGTCATTTTCATCATGTAATACATTTCTTGCAGTAATATGAGCTTTTGTTAAATAAGTTCTCAGAATAAACAAATATAGCATCACGGACGACCTCAAACGAGCTGGTTGTTGTCCGGCGTGGATCAGACTGAACCTTTAATTTACCTCACTGTAAATCTGAGTTAAACATGGCCCTGTAGGTGAATAAACTGCACTTTCTACTAGAACGACCATTTTATCATCAGCTGAAACATCCTTTTTTGTAAAACATTTTATAATCTTTATTAAAATATGTCTATTGTCTTACATGAAATATCAATTCCTTCAACAATAAAAGATCAAAAGTAAAAAAAAACCCCATAAAAGACAGAACTGTACCTAAGCTTCGTCTTGTAATATACGCTAAGTTTCAAAATGACTATCAGAAATATCGTTTTCAGTCTTATTGTGGAAATCCACTACGTTTCTTCATGATGACTAACGTTAAATTCACCTTGGCCTGTCCTCGTTTGTGAAGTTGACCTGCACGTGTTTTAATACCTGAAAGATGGAAAATCACACAATGATTAAAAATAATGAATAATGAAAAAATACCATGAAAATATATACTTTAAAAGGTCAATGTATGTGCATTTTCCACTAATGTATTTGAAATATATTGTGTAATGAAAGTATCAAACTCGTTGTTCTAGAGAGAGGATGATAGACACGACTTTCACATGCGCAAAAACATCACTGCAAGTGATAACGTGTCCCGAATGCAAAAGTGGTTAGGTTTGAACGAATACGTTATAAAGACTTCTGGTCAAGTTCTTCCTATACAAATGTAGAGAAATGTTATATGCTGCAGTATGAAATATGACAGTGACTGTTAATTGCAGACATACCAACAATTTTATCCATAATTCATTTTTCTTTTTTTTCTCTAGCTTTATGAATTGTCCTTAATTACAGAAATAATGCTAGAAAAAAATGTAAACCTATTTCTATGATTAAAATAAAATCTCATTTTTATATTCATTGCAGTAGACAACCTATATTACGTGTTTTTTACACACGTTTTATTAAGTTCTTTTTAAATTAAGTATTTATCCATACAAGCTATAATATATGTGAAATATATAATCTAAACATTCTCCCATATATGAAAATACAGTTATTTACGTATGAAATACAATACAGTATATTACATTTTTTTTTATTTTTATTTTTTCTGGCAGGAATTGCATGTTATTTTTGGGGCTGCTATGATTAGCTGCTGTGTACTGAAACTCTGGAAAGTTATCTGAATGACTCCGTGTGGCTTTGCAGCTGATGCAACTTCCTTGATTTTGGTCAAAGACATCAAGGGAAGAACTGATGTCACTTTCTTTGTGCATTGAACCTTAGTTCTGGTTCCTAACCCAGGAAATGCAATCAGCATGAACACATGTTAGAATTTTGCTGATTTCTTTACTAATTTGACACATCAACGTTTTATCAAGCCTTTCATGAGATGAATCAGATGGACAAAAAAACAAACTTGTGCAAGAAAACAGATTCTCAATGTTGAAATCACGGATTTCTTGACAAAAATATCATATCACAATACTTAAAGACATTTTTATGTGGCACAGTATGTATCATGATGTATAGGTTTGTATATAACTGCCATTTAAAAAAACTATTATGTCTACAAAAATGATTTACTTTAAACTGAGAAGGATAATAAAATATATTCTACAAATTACTAAAAAATATATTGTACAGTTTTATGGTAAATTTTAACATCAAATCAGTTACTTCCAATGTTAAAGTTAGAAAAGAGATCATGATACAGGCTATATCATCGGACGTTTAAATAACTGCTCTCTTATGAATTATAAATTGCATTTCAAAAGCACAGAGTTTCTGCACAGGTATTTAGTACAATGTAACTAAATGCGTACAATGAAGCTGTGTAATTTGCTATATATTTTATACCTTTTAAAACATAATACAAGACTGAAATGAAGAACCATAAAACGACACTCACGGCGACAACTGACATCCTGAAGCGTAGACGTAGTTGCCGGTGTAGCGAAGGTCACACCGCACGATGTTGTTGTTGTAGTCAGACTCTTGAACCTGATAACTGGGGTTAACGCTGATCTGAAAAACAAACAAACAAAAAATGTATTACTACCAATGAGTAGCCAGGTTTTTATTGCAGTTTTGTGCAAAATAGAAGTGATATTTTTAAAATTTCGACAAAACACAATTGCGAATGGTCTGTTTCCAGTGATGTTAAGCGATTAAAGCTGGGTTTCCTCCTCTCGTGATAGCTCTTATAGGGCGCTCTTTTTTCCAGAAAGGTACGGTTTCCATTTGCTCTGCACGTCATGTCATGTGACTTAAATGCGAAAAATGTCAATTCAATTTTTTTTTTAATATTGCTTTATCAAATTGACTGAAAAAAAAAACCTCATGTAAGTGTAAAAAAAGTTTTTTTTTCCAAAATTCATGTGTTTTCTTTATTCGTTTTTAAATTTTAAATTTCATATTGACAGAGGACTCAAATCACCATGAACAGTCTTGCACTCAAAACTTGACCCTATTACTAAAGTGTGTTAGTTGTAATTGCACTATACAGTGCGACCCAAATGAGGATGGGTTCCTTTTTGAGTCTAGTTGCTCTCAAGGTTTCTTCCTTTTGTCATCTCAGGGAGTTTTTCCTTGCTGCCGTTTTTAGGATTATGTGAAATACAATAAGGACCTCCCCTTTCTCTTTTGAGACATGTTTCTAAATTTTCTGCTGTGTTTTTAGGTTTGCTATTGTTTGTTCTGATTTCTGGTTGTTGTATTTTTTAGTTTGCTAATGCATTTTGCAGTTACAAACTGTATGCTGTCATATATATATACACACACACACCAGAAAGCCTGTTCATGTCACAAACCTTGAGGATGTAATTCCCAGGTTTCACATCTGTAATGTCGATCCACTGACAGTCGATGTCGGCGTTGTAAGTGTCGTAACATCCTGGACTCAGACCCTGCAACAACGTACAGACAAACACTATCATCATGCACTTATTCCTATTCACATGTTGAATTATGCTACATTAACAAGCTCATTTCCTAATGAATTCGAAAATGCCCTGGTGTAAGGACTAAAGCTACAAGTTGCATTTAATGTTGCGAAACTTCAGTGAAACAAGTTAGTTCCTGTTACCACATGTGTTATAGCAGCTATTAACAGTCATTCCCTCACCAGCCTCACTTTTTCGCTCTCGTGAAGTTAATAAAAAAGTAGCTTGTAATTTTATGAAAAAACCTGAATGCACAAATTCCATGTGGCAGAAAACTTACTGACTGTAACAAAGCAGTAATATTTGGAGAGTCCTTCCATAAATGTTGAATAAATCTCCTTAAAGAAAACTTCACATGATCAACAATTATACTTTTGTTTTTTGTTAAATAAAAACATGTTCGATACAGATCAGGAACCCAAAAATACTCTTGTGAACAAACATGGTAATCAAAGAATCTTTATAATTCCCAACTTGAGCATGAAGGTTCCTTAGTAGCACTACAGTGTCAGCAGGAGGTAACATCTCAACCACTTGCTCAAACATGGAAAAAAACACCAACCTACTGTACTATGTGATATACAGAAAATCTAATGAATGAAAGGTTGTTGGTGGACTAGAATGTGGTGATCTTGCCTAGGCTTTATAGGCTTAATAAGTTACAAGGGTTGTGGCCTCTAATGTAAAACCAGTGCCACAAAAAACGATT
>JAQMYM010000009.1:18536948-18557421 GCA_030014255.1 Parauchenoglanis ngamensis | reverse complement strand
GAATAAAGTAAAACATGGTGGACTGTTATCAAAATTCTAAAACAGATTCATTGATATTGACTCCTACATATGTGCTATTCAGCATGAATTAGCAACAAGTAAGTCCTGCAATAGATTAGGAGTCAGGGTGTCCCCAGCCTCACGCCCAAAGTCAGCTGCGATTAGCTCCAGCTTTCTTGTTACCCTGATGGATATGCAGGATAGATAATGGATGGTTGGATAGCATCAGTTACAGGCTGCATCACCTGTGTGTGAGCGGTACAAGCAAAGCGTCTGTAGTAGCCATAGTCGCAGGACGAGTCTTCAAGGCAGAAGCTGGCCTTGTGTCCCTCAGCCACACGGGAGTGAGTGCTAGAGTCCAACAGATCATAATGGCTGAATTCATCCATGCTGTGGTAGTGCCTGTGGAGACATAGAAGACTTGGTCAACACCTCAAGCTGTGAAAGCCATCTGTTTAGATCACTGGTCACCAACCCTGTTCCTGGAGATATAACTTCCTGCAGATTTTATCTCCATCCAAAATCTAACTTACCTCTTTTAGTTGATTAAGAACTTCTAACGGCAATGACCGGATGGCCTTAAGGAGGCAGATCTCCAGGAACAGGGGTGGTGACCACTGGTTTAGATTATACAGCAATTGTATGAATTATTTTAAAACAGTCAATATATTTATAAATTGTCCTAATATCACTTCTCATGCTTAGGGGCCCATGTAATTGCAAGCATGTGTAGATATGCAGAGAACATAATAAGCACTAATATCTCCATATAATAAAAAGCATAAAAAGTACACGGATTGACCAAATAAAAAGATAATAAACATTGGATATGATCCACAAAATGTTTCATATAATTTCTTTATGAGCTAATGGTAGCTCAGTGTTTAAGGCAGAGGTCTTCAGTCTGACCCACAAAGGGCCGTGTGGCTGCAGGCTTTCATTCCAACTAAGCAGGAGTCACACCTGATTCCACTTGTTTAATCTGTTCATCTTGGTCTCCAATCAACTATCAAGTGTGCCTCCTGTTTGGTTGGAATGTGAGCCTGCACCCAGCTCGCTTGGGGATAACATTCAAGACCCTTGGAAGGCTCAGATCTTGTCGCAGTTGCTAGTAAGTCAATTTGGGTAAAAGACTCAACCAAATGAGCAAATGTAATCACTTATTTAGTGCCGACTCTGATTTTTCTGATTTGTAGCATGCTAGGGAAAGGATTGTTTTTTTTGTTGTATTTCTGAACAATTAATGATGAATTTTACAAGCTTAACATTTTCGGCCGTGCACACACCTCTGCTAACTTTTTTTATTAATTAAGTGCAATGTAAAAATCAAACCAAACAGCAAATGAATGAAAAGAATCAATTCAATAATCAAGTGTGGGCACTGTGCAGTGTTTAAAGCTTTGGGCTCCTGATCAGAAGGATGTGAGTTTAAGTCCCATCAACTGTTGGATCCTTGAACAAATCCATCAACCCTCATTTGCTCATTTGTATTCTGTCTCAATTGTAAGTTGCTTTGGATAAATGCATCAGCCCAGTGATCAAATGTAAATTTAAACTGGGAGCTCAGTGGCCGGGTTCTTCTCGGCTAGCTAGCTGAATGACACAATGCTAACAGACTTAAAATTCTTGAAATTTTTCTGAGATTAAAACTCTGCAAATAAGGCTCAGGGTCCCTCCGGGGATAAAGGCCACGTGTAAGGTTCAGTGCTGGTATGAAGACTTTGCACTGAAGCCATATTTCAGTTCAAATACTTATTGAAAAGAACATGTGGAAAAAATCAAACTGTGCAATGCTCTAAAAAAAGGCTTCCATTTTTGTGTATTACAAATTGCTCAATCTGTGCATTCACCACAACACAGGCAAAACAGTAGGCATTCCAGTCTTAATGCTTGCAATATTTATATTTATATTTTTTTATTCTTGCATGTACCAAGAATTAAAGCAATGGTTTGGCAAATAAATAAATAAATAAAAAAATAAATAAATCAACTTTAGATACATGCTGCACTTACCCCAAAGGCCGATTTTCCAAAATATGTTTGGCGTGTGAGGTTAGGTTTGGCGTTTGAGTTTAGGTTTTTCGGTTTTAATTTTGCAATGTAGCCAACAGGTCAAGTCTTCATATGCATTATAAATATTTATGTACAAAGGGGAACTACATTATCATCAGTATCACTTTGGGAGTGATTACTAAACTGCACTAAAATAAAATAAAAATAATAATAATAATAAAAAAAGGTTGTCCACAATGGCCGCCTCCATAACAATACAGCATGTGGCTACATGTTGAAGTTTTGGTCACGTTTATAGATAACAATAAGTCAAACTGTTTCCTAAACCAGATTAATAAGAAAGTAAGCATTTAAGAACTGGAAGAGGTCTGAGGCTCATATTAACAGAAAAGATTTTGAGTGTGATAGACCTCCACTATTTGTTAGCCACATGAGCCTTGTATTTGTAGCACAAAACTAAAAGAAGCAAGCATCAGACACCAAAGATGTCTACAGAAATGTCAATGAACATTTCCTTTAAGAAAAGTCATATGTCGTATGTATGTGAGACACACATTCTGATTCTGATATCAATCCTGGTTGAGTAAAATGGCTAGTAGGGGTCAAACTCGTTACAACAGGGCCAGAAATCTGCCATTGTATATCACCCAGAACAAACACAGTCCAGTGCTATGCTAAAAGGACCGTAGGTGTGCGCTTGTGTGTCGAGTGGAGCTCAGCCACATGTACTCCATACATGGCGGTCAAACGTAGCTGACATCAGTGCAAAACTATGTTCTGAAAGCCATTAGTGTGTCTGGAACGGCAGAGCACGCAGAGCAGACCTCCACACTGTTTTCCTTTAAACAAGACCACAGACAGTTTTCCTGTATCACCACCAGCACCAAAACCCCAACTCACTTAGCACATGGGCAAATGCAGTGTCTCACCCATTAACATTTTATACAGTGTAATTCGTTTAAACTTACAGGTTGTTCATTAGTAGTAACCGCTTCTGATATCGAATCCATGATTCTCATATATTTTGACATATAAGAACACACACACACATTTGTGCTTCCTAATTTTTTTTTTTGAGAAATCTGTAGCTTCTCTTCTGAATCTTAAGTATGGTAAACAGAAAAACTGTGCTCCCCTTTCAAACTAAGGAACACAAAACTTTGTCAACTCATTGTGTATATATATATTTTTTTATTACTTTAATTGCAAAATGTGTGCTTACTCCATTTACTTCTAGTTTCTTTACCAGGATGAATTATTGAGAAAGTATTCCATCTTGTTTTGTTGTATTTCTCAGGTGACATGTTATTATCCATGATTCCCTTTATCTTGAGTCCCAGATGAAGAGAAGCAGCCCAAAATCACGATTCTGCCACCACCATGCTTCACCTTGGGTATGGTGTTCTTGGGGTGATATGATGTCTTGTTATTGCATCAAACACATGTATTAGAATCATGCCCAAAACGCATGTTTTGGCAAAATTTAGTCCCTATTTTCTGCATTTATTTAGGCCATATTTTCACCCCTTGTTGATGATCACCTTTACACTGTTCCATTGAACATTTAATGCGTTCCGCAGCTTCAGCAGCCAAATGAAGCCCAGAAGGTTTAAAAAAAAAATCCAATTCAATTATATTTATGTTGCGGTTTTATCAATGGAATCTCACAGGGCAGCTTTACAGATCCCAGGATATAAATAAAAAAATTAAAAGCTTGCTCATAGCCAGGAAAATCTCCCTAAGATGACAAGAGGAAGAAACCTTGAGAAGAACCAGACTCAAAAAGGAACCCATCTTCATCTGGGTGACACCGGATGGTGCGATTCCAAATCGTTTCTCTTCTATCACTGTATACAATATGGTCAGAAAAATCCTGCAGAAACAGATGATCTTTATTTGGGGTTAATCAGAATTACATCGTCGATGACAGGTGTATGATACTTACTTTTGAACTTGAGTTTGAATGTGATTCTGAAAACAGTCACGTGTCCCGTTTTAAAAGGGTTTGTACACCTATACATTTTTTTTTGTTTGTTTGTTTTTGCTGGAATTTTGTTGGTTGCTATATCAAATTAAAGGTGGAAAACTATCTTTTTACATCACAGAAACCTGCATTTTTAACAGGAATGTGTAGACTTTTTATATCCACTATAGCTACTTCTAGAGGGCCACAGCAGCAGGAGCATTTATGTAAGCTCTGTAACGCTCACCTGCTCAGCTCGGAGTCTCAACTGCATTCTGCGTCACTTTAAATGCGCTTTGGATAAAAGTTTCTGCTCTTCCTTCATGCACTGCGCTGTCCAGCATCTGCAACAATACAGCTTCTCTCAAAGGAGCAATAAAGTGTCTGTCTATTGTAAGGCCAACTGAAAAACTAAATATTGTATGAAAAGAGGTTTTGTCTTGATCTTCTCTCAGTCTCCAGATATGATCTCAATAAGGCTTTGTTTCACCTCTGGCAGAGTTACAGCAGAAATGTCAAACTGAACTGGGAATTACACAACTTAGAGGATCCAAAAGCTGCTCAGAGAGGATATGAAAAAGGCTGTTTGAGAATATTTATATCCCATTTAGAAAGAGAGAGGCACATTTCTGACCTGATATCATAATCATTTTGATATCTTTACATACAGCTTAGCTATTTATATGTGAAAAATAACTCACTAAAGGTCTTGATATAGTATAAATTATACATTTCTTTGTTTTATTTATTTTGTTCCAAGACTGTGTAGACATGATCTTTGCACTTTGCACAAAACTGCATGTGTTCATCACACCACAGAAAAATGTGTATATATATAGTAAGTATATATAATTAGGTTTCAAAATCGTGAAAAAATAAGCAGTATTCTCTTCTCTGAGATGCTGGCGGTGTGTCCGCTGAAAGTGCCAAAACCACACCCAATCGCGCCAAACCATGCCCAAACCACTCGCTGAATGTCTACATTATGGACGAACTGCTCAAGATTGGAAATCAATGTCAGGATTATACCTTTGAAAGCCTGTACTCTGTCCCATCAGAGATCCTGCGTACTGAAAAGCCCAGCGGAATAACCATCGAGCCGGGATAAGGAAAGAAAGCAGAAACGGCACAACAGAGCTGCCACATGAGCTAAACTGTGGGCTAGGCTAGGGGCTAGGCTACGGGCTAACCCCCCCAAATCTACCGTTTGCTCTGATGTCCGTATTCTGTAGGAGTTGCGCTGAGAAACAAAATGGCACTGTTTCGGAGCCGGACTGGCCACTGCGTGCTAGTGCCGCGCCACCACCTTGGACATGACGGAAGCTTAATAACTTGCAAACCAGCGGGAGAACCACCCATACTAATGCACCCGAATGTTTATAAGTTGTAGGGTTACGTTAATTAGGTGGCTCCAGTGCATTATCGAACCACCATTTCTGACAAGCCCAAATAAAATGTGGAAAAACTGTTTAACGGTCTAACTCCACAATTCAGTAATATGTAGTTTACAGCCTTTTCACGTGTTTTCAGCAACTACTTTCTAACATGTATAAGGTGTTTAGAAACAAATCTCTGAATTTGCTTTACACGGTCTTTAAAACACAATGGAAATCGAATAATTATTTGGAAATATGGTAAGGAATGGGTATAAATGAAATGAGTCTCAGCTTTAGAGATTTCGCTAGAATACACGGCATCTGGTATGTTTTGTACACTTTTCTGGCCACAACCTTCAGGAGCATGATTCGCTCTCTGCAATTGGCTTCTAACAGGAAAATAAACTTCTGAACATTGTGACACTTATCTGACAGGGAAATAATCATTGCTTTGAGAAAAATGCATTCCATCTTTAAAACCTTTTCAAGGCTTGTTTAAAACAGTCAGTGAGCAATGGTGATTGGCTGTTTGCCAATGAAACATAATTCAAACATAAACAAATTTTCCTGAGAAACGATGCTGTTCTTGGCTACATTTACTGATGAGCCATTTCAGACTTTGCTAGGAAAAATCTGGCTCAAGAGACTAAATGATAATAATTCACATGTAGCTATAATAATAACAACAACACACATGTAGCTTTTATCTATGGGCTATTCTGAAAGTGCACTGACCTTTAATTAAGTGTTATGAGAGGCCCATTAAGATCTGAGAAACAAAGATTTAGGTGTAAGTAACAATGACAGGATTGGCCTGCAGGAGGACAGCATACGAAACAGAAAAATCAATGATGGGTCACAGTCATACTGTGTAATATTTACAATGTAATTCACTTTACCTTCCCAAATTACAGCTAGATGATGGGTTGTGTCATATACAGCATAAAATATGTAATTTGTACTTTATCAGATGTATGGCTTATAATTTATATACCTAGTTTTTTCATTTGGTCATTTAGGCTTCAGAAAGTTAAAGTTAAGGTTAAATCATCAGTTGTGCATCACTTTGGGACAATGCCAAGAAACACAAACGAGTAATCAGAGCTAAATCCACACGTACAGTTGTGCTGTGATGGCAAAAACACAGGCGGAGAGAAACTTACTGATGGCAGCTGTGCCACTCCCAGGAATAGCGTGGTCGGTTAGGCAGGAAGTCAGACGTGCCCTGGTTCTTGACACGCTGTGGGAAGCGCAGCAGCATCCGCGTGTCATAATCTCTCGACCTGTACGCCGAGCTGCTCAGCACAAACAGGACACCAAACACAGCACATCAGACATCACCAGGGGCTCTCAGAAAGTTCAAGCTGCTTTTGGAAAGTGTGTTTTTGACAGACTGATTACAGGAAAAATAAATATTGGGAATAAATATTGCTGCATTTTAGCCGTCTCTTCGGGATTAAACTGTTTCAGCATGCTTCACTAATCACTTGAACAGTCTACTGATGATTTTTCCATGTCTTGGAGTGAAATTCTCCTCCCGCTATAGCAAGAGTTCACTTCTTCCTCCCTCTTTTCACAGAACTGGCTTGAATTATAAGAATTTTACAGAGATAATTATGATTCATCTGGTGAGCTGTCATCAGTCATACTGTCAGCTATCTCTTCTTTAGTTGCTTAAATATACTTTAATCCTCCCTTTTCTGTCCTGTGTAACATCCAAACTAAGCATGGACATTGTTGATGATTTAAACACCAAAACTGGACTGATATATGAACACTGACTGTAATAATAAATGACAGATACAAAAAAAACTCACGGATGCAGTACAAACCACATCAACATTACACAAAGCTAAATATCACATATCAAACTAAGCATTTGCTAGCTAGCTAACTTGAGCAGCATCGCTAATAAGGACACTTTAGCATTAACTACAAACAACATTCAAGCATAGTCATGTAACATTTGCTGAATATTTCTGTTAGTCCACTCAGTAAATCACTTACACTGACATACAAATGGAATAAAGTTTGCTGTTTAGCTATTTATGTAGTTTGCTAGTGCAGGAAGACCTAGCTAGCTAGATAACATTACTATTATTTTAGAATATTAACTAAACATAGCAACATAATTTTAAAGAATATCAAGCTGGACATTTTCCTTTCCCTTTTTCTTTTCTTCATGTAATGTTTTGAGGCCATATCATTCAGTTTATCAGTTCTCTCTCCATATGCATACTCAGTGCTAATCCAGTGCTAATCTATATATCAATCAGATGATGAGATAAATAATTAAAAATTAATGAGAAGACTGCTGCCTATACAGTCTAATCTCACTTAAACTAGTTAAACAGACACCATATCCCGATCACCATCTTCTCCAATGTTAGCTAGCTTGCACATAGTAGAGAATGAAGGCAAACACGCGTCATATTCTGGAATAGCCTCTGCTTCATCAATCAGTGTACTCAAGAATATAACACAAGTCTAGTCACCTTGATTGATTTGAAACATTAAAAAAATGCAACCTTCATGACTTCATGAAATTCCAACTGAAATGATCAGTGTCGAGTTTATTTTTCATTAAGTCTAGTAGCATTTATGAACAAAGTTATTTCTTCTCAAAGGTTTCACTTTCACATTGGCTAAACTCCAGTTTCCTTGTGCAATACCTGGCAAGGCAGTTTTCCTCTGCAGCACATCGGAGGTTGTACATCGGCACCCTTTGCACATAGATGGAGGCCTGAATGTAGTACGGATCTGGCACAAGGTCAGGCAAACCTGCAGAACACTTCAACATCTTATCCCAAGAGCCAAATGAAGCTGGCAATGCAAATCTAATCAACACTAATCAATCCACATAGGTGTTAACATTATTGCTGGAAGCTAAGTAATGCATTTTCATTCATGTTTTTGTGTATATAAAGAAGGGACTGAGTTAAAAGAGAAATGAAATTGTTTCCATGACAGCACTTTATTTAGTAGAAAATCTGTAGTTGGCTCAACTGATATACTTTTATTACGACTAGTGTTTTCACAAAGGGAAGCTCAATGGGAGGTAGACCTGCTGGAACCGCTAATAAAAAATGGGAGGTCTGGTACACATTTTGCACTTGACAGCCTGATCTATGAAGCGGAAGAGGTGGAGCAACGAGAATTGGCTGCAGTATGATTCTTTCAAAATGGCTGATGCACAGAGCAAGAAGAGGTGCTTAAATGCATAAATACGGAGCAATAAAATTAGAGCAGATATTTTGGGTTTAAAATTAGTTTACCGCTGATGCTCAGTAATATTCTATGGGGCACCACGTGGTAATTTGTTATTTTCTTTCTTTTTTTTTTTAAAACTACATCTACACCAATAAGGGTTCATTACTTAAGTATATAGTATACTATAGTGCACAGTGCATGATTTGACACTTTCACAACCAATTGAGTGTTATTCCATATAAACGATGGATTCTTTGTTTAACAAAATCTGTTGATGAAAATTGAAACTCTAGGATGACAAAAATATATTAAACTGCTACGTTGCAATTTTAGTGCACTTTGCCTTATAATCGTGTATGCCTGATTATACAAAAGCAATGCAATAATTTTGTTCAAAATTAACAGCCAAAGCTCTAGTATGTACAATTTATCAAAATATCAGAATGCACACAAAATACTTGTGCTTTGCTGGAGAGCCTATTTACACGTTGTAGTGTTTATGACACTGTAAGCCCATATATCATAATAATGATAAAAATAAATTATATAGTGCAATCCTAATGTTACCCTTTAGCTCCTCTCAGGACCTTTTCTTGTCACTTGTCACCTCAAGGGCACATGTTGTTGTTTTTTTTAACCTTCAGTGTGTATATTTTACCTGGAAAGGTGCATATAGTATAAAGCTAGAAGTATAAATGTAGGAGATTGGTCCTTAAGACTGCAAGCACGTGACCATGTAAGATAGTTACACACTTAGCGTACAAAAGATGTACCTTTGAGAACAGCACCCCAATGACAAGGAAAGTTACAGTATGGTACTTTTTCCTTTCCAGTGTGGTCTTAGAGCAGTTGTTATGATGTCCTATTAATAAATGCTGTTTTAAAACTGGATTATCAACCTAAAAAAAATAGTACACGGTACCAGCGCGAGTCCTTACCGTTCTGAAAGTACCTTGTTCCGTATCCGGGTCTCGGTCCCGGTCTTGGTCTTTCGTACGCGTCATAGTAGTTGTAGTACGGGTTGTCCTGTTCGCTGTACTTGTAGGGATTGTAAGGATCGTCTCCGACCATGGCATCCTCGTCTCGCGCCCTCGGAGGCGGCGGAGACGAAGACGGAGGCGGAACCGGCCCCGGAGCCGTGCGCGCGGTGTTGTTTACGCGGCCGCGAGGCGCATCGGCGCGCTTGAGTGGCAACCAGCGCGATCCGTGTGAGTTTGACGGCGCGGAAGCACCAGGCGGCTCGTTGCGCCTCGCATGGCCGCTGCTGATCACGGTTAGAGGTCTGGACGGAGACTGCTGCTGCCGCTCCTCCTGCTGCTGCTCTCCATCTCCGTTTCCGTTTCTCCGTAACGGAGGCACGTACTGCGCGCCCTGACTCAGGATGCTGAAGAGTCTGCCGTCGTGCTTCCACTGGATGGTCCGCCTGAGAGGCGCCGAGTCCCGCTGACACCGTGCGCTCTGGAGCACGCAGCTTAATAAGCACAGGTGCGCGCACGCGTAAAATACCGTGTCGAGTTGTCTTGCGCGCATTTTGTCCGTGTGATCCCCGACGTCCCTGCTACACAATGCCAGTTACTCTCTGTGTTATATTTTAAAAATAATAATCTAATAAAATTATGCCTGATGCTCTGGGTATGTATTTTTTTTTTAATAAATTGAGCAGTCAAAGCCTAAATTATATTTCCTATACCCTATCAATGAAAAGATAATAAAAAGCAACGTGCATGATGGAAAAAAAAAGATCTTGGTGCAGTCTCCTTTTGCTCTGCGCCTTACCCGGCTGATGCGCAAAGTGAAAGCAGAAGGAGGAGCTGATGGGTTTTTTATTTAAATATTTCCCCCGAAAGTTTCTGATTTCGTCTGAGACAAGCCCCTGCAGATGTGAACGTGAGCTACATGACCTTCAGAAAACACTAGACAGAAAACAAAAATCCCTGCACTGAGCTTTGAGTTGAGCTTCTTACCTTTTGTTGAGTTCAAGATTTACACGAACAGCTGTGGCATCATTTCAGAATTGGGGCATAAATATGGAAATATTGCTGCTTTTCAGGAACTGATGTTTGGTAAGGAGGCCTGGCTCACAATTGATGTTTGAATTCATATCAAAAGTGTTCAGTGAGGTTAAGATCAGAGCATTGTGCAGTCCACTGGAGTTCCTCCACACCAAAACATGGACCTCAGTTTGTGCACAGGGCAGAGTCATGCTGGAACAGGAAAAGGCCTTCCCCAAACTGTTGCCACAATGTTGGTAGCATACAATTGTCTAAAATGTCTTTGTATGCTGTAGTATTAACATTACTAAAACTATAACTGGAACTAAGGAGCTGAGTCCAAACCCTGAAAAACCATTATCCATCCTCCACCAAACGTTACAGCTGGCATTATGCATTCTGGTAGGCAGTGCTCTCCTGGCATATGCCAAAATCAGATTTGTCTGTCAGACACTGCCAGATAGTGAAGTGTGATTCAGCACTCCGAAGAACACATAGTGCTACAGAGTGCAGTCTTTTACACCACTCCAGCCAATGCTTGGCTTTGCATATAGTGATCTTAGGCTTGTGTGCAGATGCCTGGCCATGGAAACCCATTTCATGAAGCTCCCAGTGCACACTTCTTGTGCTGGCGTTTCTTCCAGAAGTGGTTTGGAAGTCTGTAGTGAGTGATGCAACAGAGGATAGACAATTTTTATGTGTTACGCACTTCAACACTTGGTGGCTCTGTGAGTTTGCATGGCCTATTGCTTCGTGGCTGAGCTATTGCTGCTCCGCTTCCATTTCAGAATAATAGCACTTACAGTTGACCGGGGCAGATCTAGCAGGACAGATTTCATTAACTGACTTACAATGACAGTGCCACATTTAAAGTGACTGAGTATCATCCATTCTACTGCCAGTGTTTATCTATGGAAATCTGATTGTGTTCATATACCTGTCGGATGTGGTTACCTGATTTTAGTCATCAGGAGGAGTGTCCACATACTTTTGGCCATATAGATCTACAAAATATAGACCAATACAGCGGTGCTACTTAACACATAACAATAATGATATGTCTTCTGTATATTACACCAAACTTGTGTATCCAATGATATCCCAGTTGAAGATTAACCAAAGTATCTTTTGCAGCAATTACTCCAATGCCACAGTTTGCAGGAAATGTAAAATCTTGAAAGTATTTACTAAACCCCGGTTTGTTTAATTGCTTAATCATGTACTGCAAGCCACCATTTCTGAAAAAAAGGCTCTTAATCCCTAGTTTGATCCTGAACTCAGATAGCTGTGTGGAGTTTCACATGTTCTCCCCATGTCTGGGTTGGTTTCTTCTGGGTTCTCCGGTGTCTTTCCTGTTCCCAAAACATCCCAATGGATTCACGACTCTAGAATTGCTCCTGTGCTTGAATGAGTGAGTACATAGTGCCCTGCAATGGACTGTCATCACATTCAGGGTGGGAGGCTCAGGATCAAGAATAAATCATTGTTAGATGAATGAATGTTTTCATTTACATCAGCTGATTGATAATGGCATTATTCAGAGCCCATTTGGTTGAGTCATGTCAAGATACATCTCCTGCATAAGATGACTTATTGCAGTTCACTATCTCTGAAATACACACAAATGAGCAGGTTAGTGCACAAGCTAACCCACAAACCGACATTGTAATAAACAAGCTAACCTACAAACTAGCATTATAGTAAATAAGCTAATCTACAAACTGATAGAGGAAATCAGCTAATCTAGAAAATAGCATTACAGCAAATAAGATAATCTACAAACTAGCATTAGAATAGGCTAACCTACAAGCTAGCATTACAGTAAATAAGCGTCTCTTCAAACTAGCATTAGAGTAAATAGGCTAACCTAAAACTAGCAGTAGAGTAAATAAGCTAACCTACAAACCAACATTACAGTAATTAAGCTAATCTACAAACTAGCATTGCAGTAAATAGGCTAACCCAGAATCCAACATTATAGTAAACAAGCTTTGAATTTTAGTAGAAAGAACTAAAGACGTACTGAACTGACAGGCTAATTTGATTGAAGCTAACACGATATATCAGTTCATTCATATTTCTGTGTTCCCCAGAAATTTGGGGTCACATCTGACCTGTAGTATAAAATAAAACTAACTGAAACAGTTTCACAGAGACAATAAATGCTTCATACCTTTTCAGGAAACTTGGTGTAATTCCTGAGCCTACATGAGTAAAATTATTTATATATGCTCATAAATAGTTTCCCCAGGTTTACAGAATCCCAGAAAGAAAATATAAATTGTGGAATATTATGTTAAGGGTACAAAGTGTACACACAGCCAGAAAATAACCTCACATAAAAAAAAACCATTTCACATAATAAGAAATTCAAATTGTTTTATGGCGTTAAAGCAATGGGTAGAACTCAGACCTCAGACTGGTGGATCTGTAATACAGGCTGTCAAGATTCTAAGGCTCTAATCTAGTGCTAAAGGGGTTAATGTTCAAATCTCTCATGTTGTGGTATATGGACAAAGTTCCAAGATTGTAGCTTATTGTTATAGCATGGAAATCATTTTACAGCTGGATGAACTCTAAGAAACGCATACAAACTTGCCAAAAAAGTTTCCTGAGTTCTTGCTACCGAGGCCAAGCTATAAACAAAATCACATAATGAATGATGCTTTATTTACTCACTCAGGAACACAAACACAATGTTTTCTTTCCTCTCTGGTCTCCAAATCCTGAACAGTTCTCTGCTCTGCCCCAGATGCATGTAAGACTTTGTTTAAAATAGCAAAACTGCTAAGATAAGTTGCATACATTTTTACAGAAAGGATTGACTGAAACGTTGAAGTATAATACTATTTATACTGAAATTAGAACAGAAACAGAAAAAGAGTACTATGTAATGAGTTAAGGGAAACTATATGATCTTAAAGTCCTTCAGGAGGACATCCAAAAAGACCGGAGTGTCCATAACCATACATTTTGGTAGGGTAGGACAAAATAATGACAATAATTACATAGCCTTAAAAAAGTGGAGAGGCTATCACACTTGACTTATGCTATTGGCTACATTCTATCTAATACATGTTTTAGAGTAACCCCATAATAGAGTCAACAAGACATCCAGGAACTTCAGCATCCATAGAGTGATTCCAGCCCCGATGGGCTTCGTTAGCATTTGTTGTAGTTTTGATTATTCACCACTAGGTGCAATAATAATTATGGAAGCTAAAATGGACAGTGCCCAACATTTGCACGATATCTAGAAAGGCAAGCGAATCATCTTATATCTATCAAATAACAACATTCTTAAATTGTTGGTCACTCAAAACAGGTAAATAGTATTTCAATTAAATTTAAAATGTAAAGAGTTGTGAATGAGGTCTTTGGGAATATTAATATTTGTTTAATGAATGATATAAGTCTCTGGGTTTTAAAGTCTAGGAGATGGAGCTGGACCTGATCCAATGCCTCCTATTTTATTGGTAGCTTGATTAGGTTTTGATTGGTAGGAGGATCAGGAACAACTTGGACTTTTGATTCTGGAGCAATGGGTATGTACTGACAGGTATGTAGACCACAACTCCTTTGGAAATTGGTGTGCAAAGCTTGTATAGCTTATTATATTAGCCAGCTGCACCTCTGTTTACAAAATATCCTTATGTAAAACAAATTATAATATTGCAACAATATTGCAAACTGTGATAAATGTTTAATTCCTGTGAGTTGTAAATTTTATATATGCTGTTTGCAGTTAACGATGCACATCTTATCACTCTCATCAACCCTTGACGTGGCTACTGTGGCCGGAGCAATGAGGACTTTTCCCTCCTTCAACGATCCATAACGTTGACTTGGGAACACACCACAGCCCTGCATTTTACCTCCTAAACAGCACAGACTTGTGGCTACCACCTAATTGGCACTTAGAGTAACTTAATCAGTAGTCTCAAAACTTTTGTCTAGTCTCTCTCGGCCAAGGACAAACCGCAAGGACCAAGGATACAGCGCTCAATCACAGGTTTCTTCCAATAATAAAACTTTATAATCTATCAAAGTGACCTTTGATTTTTTTATATGAATGATGGAACATGAATTTTTGACTTCTTCAATGTTGCAAAATATCTCATTTTGAATTTTACACTAAAACTTTCTAAAAAAAATCTAAAAATCCAAGCCAGAGATTTTCTCAATGATAAGTGCATACATATTAGACACTAGAGGGCATATTCCAGTAAAACCAAAGCAAAATAAAGCACAAATCTCTATGGAAACACAAAAATGCATTTATTCCATTCCAGTAATTTAGCTTTTTATAGTAATACTAAATGTGCACCTTGGCTGCTGATCAAGGACAAGAAGTGAAAATTTTGAGACACATAAGTGGATTCATCCGGTGTACTGTAGGCACATGTACAGACTTTCTCTCAGACACCTGGACAAACACATTTATTAATATCACCTGTTTCATCTTAATGGCAACAAAACCAAAAGACGAGCAACAAACAGAAAAAGAAGCAAAGAAGCAGCATTATAAAACAGCCCCTAACACGTTGGAAAGGAAATCACATTATCTTAGAGGAGGGTGCGTGAGTGTGCGTGTGTGTGCATGTGCGTGCGTGTGTGTGTGTGTGTGTGTGTGTGTGTGTAAGGCAGGACCTGGCCATGGAGCCTGACTTTATGCCGCAAAAATGTGCCTTTCTCCTTCCAAATGTTCTCAAAGCAGCAGAGTCTCATTTAAATCTCAGACGTTTGACCCAGTATTAAAACACTCACTGGCTTTGGACTCAACTAAGATTGAAATAAAGTAAAAAAATACCTTCAGTAATGTGTCAGAATAACTTCATGTAGTTAATTAAAGCACTTCTTTTCTGGCAGGACAAAAGTGGCATCAAAAACAGGAAACAAAAATGAAAAGAACACCACGAGCATTCCAGGAAATTTGGACTTTTTATTGTTGTCCTCATAAATTCTTTTCCATCTCCATCTGTTTTGACATTTAAAGGGATAAACTAAAACTGCCTTACTCCACCAGGACCCCAGTTATTCACATTAGGCAGCCCAGAATATCCACCACTATCCACAAAGCCAAAACAGCAGCAATGATAGGGGCCAAGCACAAAAAGTCAGTTGTCGACTTTGTAGGCTAATAAAATGACAGATGTAGCAGAAAGGCTTCTAAATGGTGTTTGGAAGAATAACACAATTATTATTTGTGTTAATAATTTATTCACAGTTTGACAAGGAATTTTTATACAGTTTGAGATCAGACCAGGCAGGAAGGGCAAGTTGTAACCCAGTTCATAATAAAGTTCTCTTGTAATATCTTGCACAATATTAGGTGAATGGCAACATCTCTTACAATTTTAAAGGCAGTCCAGTTTGTTACAGTAAGTTCTAATTAAAAAATGAACCAACAAGTTTTTGGAAAATATTACCTTTTGTGCAGCCTTCAGGGACCAAACAGATCATGAATATGAATCAAATTTAAGGACATACAAACAATTTGCGAAAAACACATATTACATAATTATTAAATAAGACAGACAGGCACAGAGGCCACACCCCCTTGTCTGGGACTGACAGGTACATAGGCCACACCTCTGTCACTAGAACTGACAGAAAAAGACTCTGGGATAGAAAAAGTCCTCTGGGACTAAAAAAGCGAAACCTTCTCCATTGGAACTGATGGCGCATGATATTTAGAGGTGTAGTGAATGCAAAAAAAAGTTTTTACATTTCACAAAATAAACTCAGATACTCTCTACTCAGTGAGATATTTTCTGTTTAAGAGCATTGCAGATGAGACTGTCAGGTTTTGTAGGGTTCTGACCATTTGGACATCAAAATATCCCAAAACAGCAGAAATAAAATAACAGAATAAGAATATAGTGAATATAATAATAAAATCAGAATAACAGAATTTAATAATAGTGCACAAAACAGTTAGAGCCCTGCAAAAGCTTGGTGCTTGGCCCCCTAAAAAAGGCATTCCAGTGCATCTGCGTGCATTATGTTAGTTAAAACAAAAGCATCTTTTACTGATTTCGACCAGTGGAGCTCTCTTAAAGTGGGAAAAAAAAGCATTCAGCTCCCAAGGCCAACAGAGCAGAACCAGCTGTACTAGGTCATTGTTGTTTTTCATATTTTTGACTGTGGGCACCTCACACACTCAATGGCAGTGGAAGCACATCTGCAAGTGATTAACCCAGATCCTCCATCCACGTTGCTGAAATTCTCCTTTCTGACACGCAGAAAGAGAGTTTGGGTAAAGTGTGTGTGAATTCGCAGCTGAAATGGACGTGCCTTGGTCAGCACTTTCAATCAGCTGGTTAGAAGAAAAGCACAGAGAGCACTGGAGACCAGATAGGACATGCAGACAAGGTCTTATGTAAAAGTGAGCTCAAACAAGATGATAAAATCTAATACAATGAAACAAGAGGAGATGATAAAATCATGACTACTAAAAGGACTAAATTATAGTTGACACACTCTATTATGAACACCATAATACTCTCAGAATGCTCAGAACATCATTTCTTCATGACTTGAATTTTTTGAAACATTCCTTTGAGATTCTGGTCTCTGTTGACGTGATTGCGTCATCTAATTGCTGCAGATTTGTCAGTTGCACATTCGTGCTACTGTTTTCCCGTTCTACTACATTCCAAGGGTGCTCTATTAGAGTCTGATCTGGTGACTGGGGAGACCATTAAAGTACAGTGAACTCATCGTGATGTTCTCATGACATGTGACATCATGGATTTACATGCTGGAAGTAGCCATTATAACAGGGGAAATTTGTAGCCATGGGCTGCAGCATTCAAAGAACAACATCGACTGATATTTGGGGGCCAATAAAACATTCCCCACACCATTACACCACCCCCACCAGCCTGAACTGTTGACACAAGACAAGCTGGCTGCATGGATTCATGCTGTTAATACCAAATTCTGACCATCTGTATGTTGCAGAAATCGAGATTCTTCTGACAAGCTGACATTTTTCCAGTCTTCAGTTTCAATGAGTTTGTGCCCATTGTAACCTCTGATTCCTGTTCTTGACTGATGGGAGTGGAAAGTGATGTGGTCTTCTGCTGTTGTAGACCAAGCAATGTACAACATGCCTCAAGAACATATATCTGCAGGATTTGATGCGTTGTGCTGCCACATGATTAGCTGATTGGATAACTGCTTGGCTGAGCAGGTATACTGGTTTTCCTAAGTATATATGACAATATCCAATATCATTGTTACTATGGAATAAAATTTATTTTGATAGAGCAGGACAAGGACACCAGCCTTCCTAATTTCAGCTTTGCCCTGGTGACCAGGATGTCAAAGCATGGTGACATGAATATTTTTCAGCAATGCTATATTAAAAAAATATAAAAGGATGGTAAAACCATGTAATGAGAAAAATTGATATTAGCACGCCAAATACATAATCATTTCCTCAAATCATCGATGTTCCAAATGCTTCATTCATAACAAATTGATGCATTATGCATGAATAAGTCTAGCTGGAAGACAGCAAAAAAAAAAAAAAAAAACAACCCCAAAAAAAACCAATTCTGGGAAACGTTATGTGATTCATTCATCATATTATTTGCTAGACTTATGTCTTAACACACAATGATTCATTCTGTATGAATGGTATCTTTAGATTTGGGTAAAAGAGTGAGTCCAAATTAAGAGATACATTTTTAAAGGACGCAAAACTACCATCAATAAGTGGACTACCACAGCAGGTCTATTAATTAATAAAGTAAATTCCCTGTTCATCAAAATGAAAATTGCAATGGCATTCAGGCAATAACAGATTATCAATAAATGTAATTACTTTCATAATGACACACTTTTCTTATCTTATTTGGATCCTTTAGGTAAGCTGTTGTTGCTATAACATGTTACAACAACTGTAATGATGCTGCTCAAGTTAGCTAGTATTAGCTATAAGATAGCTACATTATATTGACGCTTTATTTTAATAAAAAAAAAGAAATTTATTTGTGTCAGTACACATACTTCTATTAATCTACCTACTTTCATTGTGAAAACTCTTCTCTCCATTCTATCCTGCTTATTTTTTTAACCTGCTTCCATAATATGTACTTTCCTGTTCATGGTCTGTGGTGTTTCTTTGCCACTTTGCAAAAAATACCAGCAGGAAAACTAAAGGTAATTAAATGAGCTGTAATTTAGGCACTAACAACGGCTTCATTTCTTGTTCTATACCTCACTGTTCGAAAATTCCAGTGAAATGGAAGCTCCACACAGACTGATTTTTCCTGCACAAACAGGAGGTTTCCATTACTCAGAGTCTAAGAGTGAAACCTCAACACACACCCACCCACACACACACACACACACACGTCTACGTGGCACTCCACACGTGTATGGTGCATTCAGTGAGAAATCACAGTGAGACCAGAGGAGGAGATCTGGAGTAGGGACTTCCTCTTTGAATGCAGCTCAAGAGCATTTCTGAAATTCCACACAGATTATTTTTTCAGTTGCCTCATTATAAATCCCACTGTGGCATTATTTTCTTTGGAAAAGTGCAAAGTGGGGTGTCATCATGCTTTGGTCCCAAGAAAAGCCAGATCGAGCGTTGCTGCTGAGTGAAACGTAAACACCAGACATGGTGTGGAGGAGAAGTTCAGAAAGTCCACAAAGCTGAGTAATGCAGCAGTGTTTGGCTAACAATGCCAGAATGGGGTGACAGTGGACGCTATTAGATTCAGTCAAGCAGCTGGAGAAAGTGAGTTTAGTCTGGGAGTTTAGTCTAATATTCCACAACGAAACCACATTAGATGCTTCACGGTAATTGAATAATGGTGCATTGAGTAATGTCCCTGTTACTCAAAATATGTTCGGTGTGTCAATTTGGTGAATGAATTTATTACATTACCCAC
Organism: Parauchenoglanis ngamensis; assembly: GCA_030014255.1. Taxonomy (NCBI): domain Eukaryota; kingdom Metazoa; phylum Chordata; class Actinopteri; order Siluriformes; family Auchenoglanididae; genus Parauchenoglanis; species Parauchenoglanis ngamensis. The sequence continues at coordinate 18,537,959 of JAQMYM010000009.1, read as the reverse complement.
AATGCCGTTCAACTACCTGCTGATAGTGATGCAGTGGGATTCAGCCCTGGCTTCATCTCTACCTTAAAGGGGCCAACTAACCCTTCCCAGGCTCCTCTGTACCAAATAGTTTCGCCACTTTTGACGGTAGCAATATTATAAAAACTACCAACAACCGCAACAACATCCTAGGCCATAGATCTTAATTTGTAACATGAAATTAAAGATATTTTGTCAAAGTATCTATATGTTCGAATTCTTTCAACCGATCCATTCTGTTTTTGTATGGTTATTCTGTATGTAATAGACCCAAACTCAACTTGGCGTTCTCGTACGTGGCTGCAAAGGCAAGAAAAGATAAGGCATATTTTGTTCAAAGCTTCCACGTATGACACTTAGATGAAGAAAAAGTTCAAGATGGCCTTCGAATGGATCACTAAGACTGAATTTGTGGAAGTTTTGCTGCACAGAGAGCTAGCAGGTAGCGGTCGCATGTTTTCAAAACAAAAACAACGCGGTGCATTCTAAGAAGGGCAAGTTGGCTCTTTTAAGAGAGTGGTGCAGCAGCGCTTTAGTCCATAAATCTGAGTACCTATCTCACCTCCTTTTCAATTGTACACTCTGCTCAAACAGATCAACTTCCTAAGCTTCAACATTCATGCAATATGTGTAATAAGTGCTAGTGCTAGTGACTATAGCTTTTTCAGGATCTATTTCCGCTACAGAAGCAAAAGTGAGTGGAACATTTGACCATAACTCGTCCAAAATCTGTTTATAGAACTGTTGTATGAAAGCAATAACACAAGAGAGGAAGTGCTGTTGTACTGAATATCAGCACAGCTGTGCCTAATCACAGCCATGCTGATATTCAGTACAACAGCACTCCCTCTCATATGATATTGCCTGAATAATGTGTGGAGTTTTCCTATAATGTACCTCATAGGAGTTTATCATCCATCCATCCATCCATCCATTATCTATATCGCTTTATCCGTCTGGGTTGCGGGGAAGCTGGAGCCAATCCCAGCATCT
>JAQMYM010000009.1:18495469-18515000 GCA_030014255.1 Parauchenoglanis ngamensis | reverse complement strand
TTTGAGCGTGGGTTGTTCTGTGTGTCTGTGTGTGTGTGTGTGTGTGTGTGTGTGTGTGTGTGTGTGTTTGTGTGTGTGTGTGTGTGCACGGTGCCCTGATATAGACTGGCGTTCCATCCAGGCTGTGCCCATTATTATACTTTTTCTTGTATTATCTCAAAAAGTAAATTATTATTCTTGTGATCTCATTATACCATAAAGTTGATTTATTATTTTATAACTGAATTATAGCTGAATATTTGGCAATATCTTGACATGTATGGAAATAAAATGTGTATGAAGTATACAGGCTGTGTAGTTTATTTTAAATATTATATTACACAACAGGCCGACCGAGACCTTTCTTTGTAGAGTTCCCCATGCATCTGCGAGTTTCCTCCGGGTGCTCCAGTTTCCTCCCACAGTCCAAACACATGCAGATTAGTTCAATTGGCTCCTCTAAATTGCCCATATGTGTGAATCTGAGCGTGAATGGTTGTTCGTCTCTCAGTGTTAGCCCTACAATAGATTGGCAATCTGCCCAGCGTGTAAGCCCGCCTCTCGCCTGAAGTCAGCTGGGATTGGCTCCAACTTTCCCACAACCCAGACGGATAAGTGGTATAGATAATGGATGGATAGACATTACACATCATCATCAATGAAGTCAGAAGTTGTACAGATGAGGCACATCATTTTATTTGCAACTGGTTTGTAACAAAATAAAATGTTAATGCAACACAACACTTACTGGTCACAGAAAAAAGCGCAGATAGAACATGTATATATAATGAAAAATGCGCAATATATGTAAAAACATAAACGATGCATCTTTAATCTTTAATATATTTACTCCTAGAAAAACAGAGTGCAATAGACTTTCATTACTTGTTATATGCATTAGCTTCAGAGTTGTAATGCAACCAACGGAAGACTGATTGACTAGCTTTGATCAAAAGCCAATATATTTAGTAAATAAGCTTTAAACTATTTTAACCACATTAACAAAATACAAATTTAGCTGTTCATTTGTAACATAAGCAGTATGCAGTGCACTGGGGAGGACAGAAATGAAGGATATATTTCTGAACAGTGCATGAACATGTGAAAAGCAATCCTTGAGTACGTACTGGTGTATGTGGATCAACCCTAGATGTATTTGACCCTTTTCCATCACTAATTTTACTAATAATGACTGACACAAAAATATGCTGTAGTAAAATTGCACAGTTGTAACCTGAGACAAGAGGTTTGCTAAGTAACAGAACTTGAATGTTAAATGGGGGCCTTTGAAGCAGCCAATAAGTTAGCTATCAGATTAAAGGGTCAATGTGTAAACTGGCCTCTAGAACATTCTCTCGTTCTGCTCCATCAACAGGAGCGGTATATCATCATGCTAGGGCTTTGGTGAAATTCCAAGTTGCTTCGCGCTGCATGGTCGTAGTACGCTGCTGGTGAACACACCCATCTGGGTGTTGTAGAGGTTCAGATCTTTGTAGATGATCTTGCAGAAGCAATGACAGGGACAAAGAGGGCAGAGGTGCACGGACACCCCAAAACGACCAGGGGTTCAAGGGGATCTAGAGCGTCCAGGGAGGCAGGGGGTTCAATTTGGGGCGATGGGGCCTCTCATTCCTGGCTGACCTGAGAGTGTAAAAAAAAAATCAGAAGAAAGGGAAAGATCGGAAAATCAGAATGAGAAGAAATATAATCTTAAAGAAAATGGTACTTGTTCGGGCCATATTCATGTTAGGACATGACAAGTCATAGATACTGTCTTAGGGTGTTGACTATTCCGATAAGAATAAGTTCTCTTTCACAGAATGAATCTGCTTGAGGGTTGCTGCAAACATGTAAACCACTTTAATTCATTACTAACTGTCTAGAATAATAGTTTCGAACAACCTTTAATGATCCTGTGGCCTCCTTTCAATCCAGTGACTACATCATGCCATGTAACTGTTTCTTTTCCTGTCAGAATTTTGTGCTCAAAAGTGTGTTTACAAGGAGATGCAAAGAGCCAATCACATAACAATCATCAAAATTTTGAAGCTACACAATGAAAATGGTGTTCTTAAAGGATTGTACATTTACCTGGATATCCAGCAGGTCGTCTAGGTCCTGAAGTTCCTTGGCTCGATCCTCTATTAGAATCTGAAAGAGGTTAAAAAACATTACTTGCATTTTTGCACTTGTATAATCCTTAAAAGACAACAATTGAAGCTGTTCAGTTTGATGCAGAGTATTCTTCACTCAAGCAATTGAAGAAACAACAATTGTCCACTGTCCTATGAAAACGAATGTAAGGTTTTTTGTGTCCAGTCATGGGGAAGAATGGGAGCAACTGCGCAAATCCAGGTATGCAATACTTGTAGAGACTGTGATTGTGCTTAAAGGTGTTTCTACAATGTACTGAATAAAGCATCTGTGTGTAGGATCTGACAATAACACTTAACTGACCTCATTTTCATCAGATGCATTTTCACTGGCTGTGTCCCCTAGAAGGTCAAACACCAAAGGTAAGCCAACACCACAGAGAGAACATACAATGACACACACAGTATTTTAAATGCACAGTATATTTTTTTTTTTACCCATTCACAGCTGAGCATTAAAACAAAAAGGTATCTAGGGCACCCTGAGAGTGCAGACCTCTGCCAAGACCAAATGCCGTATCTTGCAACATCAGCGAAAGTGAAACTAAATTTGGAATTTGTTGAGCCGCCCTGTGAGTCAGAGCTACTCATAAACCTTTCCACAAAGTTTCATGAAAATTGGGCTGGTAGTTTTTCAGTAATTCTGCTTAGAGTCAGACAAAACAAACTACATAACCTCCTTCGTGGAGGTTAAAAAAAACAATCGAGGCTGGAAACTGCCACTAGATATTGTATATGCTGATCATTGGATGGAGCTCATCAGAATTGTGCTTCCCTGCAATCATGCTTCAGTTTTTTTTTGTCTTGTATTTAACTTCTATCTCTGACACATCTCTTTTACCTTCAATATGCTTATTTGTGTCATATCGGTATCCTCATAGCTAACCATTAATGTCTATTGTATATGAACAATATTTCCTAGCTCAGCTTCCCAGAATCACTCTAGCTCATGATTTCATGATTAGCTCATGAGGGATGGGTTTCCGCTTGTCTTGGTTTTTCCCGTTTTCCTTGTTTCTTCCTCTTGAGGTGCATCTTAGAGAATTTCTCTCTGCCTAACCCTAACCCTAACCCTATCTGCTGGTCTGGATGCCTTAATAGCTGCTTTGAGACTATTTGTAGTCTGTAACAAATCACTATGAGAATATATTTCCATTCAAACTATATTTATTCTCCAGACTAAGATTTTTTGTCAGTAGCAGGTGCTGAGACTTACACATTAAAGTCATGTATACTGCGAATTCAAATTTCTGCAATAGTTAAATCGTAATATTAGGTAGTAGGAGTGCCTCTCCATCAGCTCAGGTACTATTATCATTATTTTGGTGCAAACATAGCAACAAAAATCTAGCCACACTAGCGGGAGCTAGCATTATTGTAAAGGCAGTGAATGTATAAACCAAAAATTCTCATCAAGTGTTATTTCAGGCATTACACTGCTGTTTCATGACTACATCTACATGTATATATTGAAATTATTTTTCTAAGTAGACAGAATTTGGACAGTGGGTGATTTATACCCTGCTTTAATGTCTTGCTTGCTAGCTCCTGACTAGCTCATAAGTAAGGATGCTTAAGTAAGCCTATGTACGAACTGTCAGCTATTTTTATTGTTATTAATGTTAATTAACCCGAAATCTCATAGAGGCCAATAGACAATCAAGGATGTCTAACACTCCTTAAAATTTGGCAAACTAGATGGAAGGCTAAATGCTAGCTAAAACGTATAACAAGTTTCAGCGAAACGTTTTTGTTCTTTAATCTTCAAAAAAAAAAGAAAACATTCCTTAGACACAATGATGCAAAGATTCAATTAAATCTCAACCATCACTATTCTGAAGTTAGTGGCCAGCTACACAACAGAAATGGGGTTCTTAAAGAATTGTATATTTTACCTGATTCTGCAGCGAGTCCTCTAGGTCGTGGACTATCTGAAAGAGGTTACAAAAACAGTTTAATGACATTTTTGCCCTTATATATTCATTAAAAGACAACAACTGAAGCTGTTTGATGCAATCCAAGCAAATCAAGAAACAACACTTATACACTGTCCTATTATATCTATAATGTAAGGTTTTTTTTTTGTCCAGACAGGCCCAAAAGTTTTGCTTATCAGTGTTTATTCAAGGAACAGGTCCAGAAAAAGTGTAATTTTTGAAGCAGAGATTAAGAGTGGATTAATATAGCCACAAGAGATAATCATCAGGGTCCACACACCATAGTGTTTAGCTTTACAGATGCAGTCAATGTTCTAAAAATTTATATCAACATTGCTTACATTGCAGCATTGCATTTTTGCATGGCAAAAATGAACAATATGGAAACGGTAGTGACTGTAGCCTCAAAAACTGAAGGATTATTTGCAAACACTATTTGCATATATCTCAGTTCACCCAGAAAACCTGATAGATTAAATGTCTTGACATGAAAGCTCCTAGAGTCGTAATGTTCCGAAAAATGTTTTGATGCAACCCTTAAAGTTTGGAATTGTGTGTTGGTCGAACTGAGAGATTTAGCTAACAGTGATATACAGTATGTTATATTGATTTAACTAAAAATAATGGAAATATGGCAAATAAAGAAATTTTTTAAATACATGTAAACAGGATTTAATTTTGCTATAGATCTCACTTACCCGATGCCCTCCAAGCGTTGAGGTCGATCCCCTGGATGTTTCCGCAGTTCACAAAGCTTGCTTGGTTGGGACTAAAGAGGAACGCGTTCCTAGGAACTCTGCTGATGCCGGTGTTGTCACAGATGATGCGAGACAGAGACACTCTGGACAGTGAGGCTTTCTGTGCCGATGTAAAAACACCCATGTTCTCCCACCAGAGCCTGGGTGCAGAAATTACAGACCCAAATTAATTGCTGATCTAAGATTACATCAGGTTAAATAGATTATAGCAGCTTTAAACAGTTTCTTTAACTTCTCACATTTTCATGAAGTTAATAAGATAAAACTTGCAGTTTGAAATCAAGAAACAGCAAAGTCCTCTGTCCTGAAGGCCCTGTCATGTTGGACAACTTCAATGAACAGCTTTACCGTTGACCTTACCATTCAACTGCTAAATGAACATCTCCATACAGAAATTTCATCATTTCACTGATTATTTTTTACCTGTATATTTGCAGGGTCCGCTGTACAAGTCACTGTGTAAGTCGTTACTATAGAAATGATAAACTGCTGCAGCTGAACTAATATCTGTGCCATACTGTTCTGGAAAATGAATCCGTAATTCCGTAATGAATCTGGGGTGGTGGGGTATGAGCTTAATGCAGCCCTGACTAGTATAGTAATTTTATTTAGTGCTTTTGTTGAAAACACGTTACCTGTCTCCTTGGCGGATCCTCTGGAACTGGGTGGCAATGATACAGGAGAACACCGGCCCGACTCGGCCTCCGGCGACAAACGGTTCCGCGATACCTGCTGCCCAGAGGTCGATGTTATTGGGACTGCCGTAGAGCTCGATGAGTCTGCGTGCCAGACCTATGTTGTTCAGCACCGCCCCCAATTCATTAACATTCCTGGGTGTGGACAGGCCACAAAACCTTCGCCATGCATTGTAGCCTAATGGGTAGAAGACAACATGGTCAATAGCGTGCTGTTCTGTAAACCTAGACCTGTGAGTCCACTTGAAATATATTAAATAACAACAACATAAGTATCAAAAAATGTATTTCCCCTCACTGTATATCATGTCCATTACTGTATTGTCCATATTGTTTGTCTATCTATTCTATCTGTCTCTTTTTTCTGTCTGTCTTTTCAGCCTGTCATGGTGTGTGTGTGTGTGTACCTTGTAGGCCGTGGTCTCGGCCCCTCTGCAGGTTGAGGGAACCCAGGTCCTGGGCGATTTTGCTGGTGAAGGCGAACAGTCTTTCTCTCACTGCGTTCACCAGTATACCATCCTGCCTGTTCAGCTTAGCTGGACGACTAATCAGGCCCCGAATCTGAGGATCGATCCCACCTGGAGGCGGCGTTTCAGATAAGACTCAGGTTATATCACAAAATGCTACTGAATACAAGAGTTCTCACATGTGACAAACCACAGGAAGTTTGGACCAGCATACATATAAACTGTGTCATGAAAAAAAGAGTGGCTAGGGTAAAGAAAGATTCTACAAATCATACATGAATACATCAACATACATCAATGGTAGTTCTATGCTACTGTCATTCGATTTGGTAGGAAAGTTGGTCGTTTTTGCTACTGCATTGTTCCTTGCCCACGCTACTTATTGGATATTGCATTTATTCAATAATAAGTTTTTATCCACTGTCTTTTCATTGGCAAATGTTTAGTTCTGTTTGTGACCAGTTCGATTCACAGGTCGTGTAAAGGTGTATTCAGAAATGGTCATAAATAAATGGATCAGATAAATGGCCTAACACTGGACCTTCATGTTATCTGTAAAAAAAAGAAAAAGAAAACTAGCTTAAACATTAGCCTCAGTCATTAGCTTACATCTGTGCTAGATGTCTGTGTATCACAGTTGCCTAGCAACAGTGTTCTCACAATTTTTACTTCTTGAATAACATATTGTGCTATCACCTTCTCACTGTATGAGCTCCTTACATACTGAATGGGAGTGTTTTGGGGGAGATATTATCATATGTCATTAACTGATTTTGTTCTGATGTTCAAAATGACACCATTATGCAAAACACATTAAGCAAAAGGGTTTTGCAAAAGCTGAATTAAATGAACTCACCTTCAAATACGATTCTCCATGGTGTGAAGAAAGCGGTTTGCAGAGGAATACTGGGGAACTGCCGATTTTCCTGGAAGTTTTCGTTCAGACGGAAGATGAGGGGCTGGATGGTGGCGTGGGCGAAGCGGTAAGCAGCGGTGGCGAAAACGTTGGAGATGGTTGGGTCAACGTTGGCGTTGTAGCCGGGATACTTGCCGAGCTGCTTCCTCATGGCGTCTGTTCCCACGATGTGTGGCAGATAATCTCTAAACACTATGATCTGCAGGACACAGCATGAATATTTACTGGAAAAAGTCTGAACTTTGACAATAAGTATCTGAAATGTAGTTAATCAGCCCCCAAAAAGTGTCTTTCCCAAATATGAATTAATCTACATAATGTCAATATAGAATATAATAACTTTGTAAAATGGTCTCTCGTCTGCGCTTTTGTGTAAAGCCCAAACGGAGATGAAATCTAGAGGGTGTGCCATTCTGTATAACCAACTGACACAACTGTCATTAATAGGCTGAATCTATGGCCTGGGTCAGAAAGAAATCAGCCCCAGCTTCTCTTTTCAGTACCATTGAGTTCCACTGAAATGCACTCAGTTCCACAAAATCCAAAATAATCCACTTTAAAGTATTTATTAACAGCAATTGATCTGATGTCTATATGTGTGTGTGTGTGTGTGTGTGTGTGTGTGTGTGTGTGTGTGTGCAGTAACTGATGGTAGGCTCCCACAATTTTGCGAGCTTCATGATAAAGCTGTTCACTGCTCCACATTGGGTTTATGCGGCGTAGAGCACGCGCGAGCCGGTTGTGTTCTCTCAGGAAGAGTGTGTGCAGTGAGGTGAGTGCGATGTTCTCATCCACACGCTCATCACCTACACACATCAGCTGCAGTTAGCTGTTTGCATTTTCACTTATCTGACAGTGGTATTTTTTATCTGCTTCTTTTCTTAATAGGTACACATAGCAGGTTTGAGCCATTCTTCTTAACTTTGTAAATGTGTCCGTTTCTTATTTGATTTTTTTTTTTTTTGCAATGCTTTCTCCAAATGTAGTCAATTGGGAAAAATATGTTTGGTGTCTGAAACTGGCTCTTTTAGTAACTAACCTGTAGTGGAGGACAAAATGCTTTATATATACATATATATATATAACCCCAAATCATCATATATTTATATTATTCATTTTATATTTGTAACTGTATTCTGGTCAGAGTTGCAGTGGATGTAGACCCTATTTAAGGAACACTGGGTACATGGAAGGAAAATGGGATGACAACCTATCGTAGGGCATCATGCACACATATTTATGCACTCATTCTCACCTAGGGGCAATTTAGTGTAGCCAATCCGCCTACCTGCATGTTTATGAACAGTGGGAGGAACCTACAGAACTCAGGATCGAACAGCGTCAGTAATTTAATTACTCTTTATTAAACATTTGTCATGGTTTGGTGTCTGTTCCTCATAAATGTAAATGTTTTCCATCACAAACCCACCTGCGATAAAGCACGGCACTTCCTGCAGGCCTGTGGTGTTCTGAATGCGGTTGCGTGTGGAGCACATATTGCTGGTCACGTTGGTGAAGGGCAGCAGCTCGCGCCCGTTGTCCCTAAATCTGTTGTTGATACGCATGAGGCCCCCATCGTTGGAGAGGTCACGGAGCTCTCGAGCGAGTCCATCCTCAGAGCCATACAACTGGCCTGCATCCAGGAATGACGTCAGAGTGTTGATCTGCTCCCGCACCCGCGGCACACCTCCGAACATGTACGCACTGTTTCCAGAGCCACAAGCAGGTGCAGAGCGGAACACAGGGAGGCAGTTGTTGGGACCAGAGGGCAGGCGCGGGTCGCCTCTAGGAATCTAAATAAAATGTTGGGAAAGGAAAAGTTACTCAAGGATGACTAATGAAATTTACTGAGTTAGGGATAGTCTCTCAGAACCAATTCAATTCCTCCTATAACTCTAGCCCCTAAATATTAACCCACAAAATGCTGTACAACACAAAACAACAAACACATTTATGAAACCTGGCAACCTTGACAGCATGAAGTGTGCCCAGGTTTGAATTAGGTCCCCAGTAAATCATATTAATCCCTTGTGTAAATAAATAAACAATTAAATAAGTTTATTAAAACACATGGAAATTGTGTTTATATAAGTGAATTCAGTGAGGATGTTCTTAACAAATGAAGTCTTTTTTTGCCAATTACACTAATTAAGTCAAATTCATGCAAAACACATAGGATTAGTTGAAGAAATGCTGGAAGTGGAAGTGCTCTAAGGCATATGAATAGAATTTTAGGTGTAAAATTTGTGATATTGATGAAAAGAGGCTTAGAATACATCTGAGCAGAATAGAGGTGTGTGTGTGTGTGTAGGTGTGTGTGTGTGTGTGAGTGTGTGTGTGTGTGTGTGTGTATGGACCTGTATGGGGAAGCATGGCTCAGAGCGATCGCAGCTGTCATCACAGTTGATGCCGTTGCTAAAGGACCGGATGCTGGGTGATATGGGGGTAAAGGACAGGTCGTGGTCATTCCACTGGCCGAAGAAGGTGATGAGGAATGTGTACTGATTGTCTCCCACAACATTTTGGTCCTGTGTGCTGAAAATGCGGTTTGACACCAGCCTCACCTGGACGAGCACACACAGAGACCAGGGAGAGGACAAATATTAATGTTCTGCTTTAGGAAAAGTAAAATTGTTCCAGAAGAATAGAAAATACACAGCTCTGGGCACACGGGTGGCAGATACCACTCTGGAATAAGCTTTGCCAATACAACTGTTCACAGATGATACTAAGCAGCTAATACAGTGATGTCATTATTATATTACACCCAAAATTTAACAAAAAGGGAGAATATGGCACAACTGTGACTCCAGATAAGGCCATCCGTTAAAATTCATGACTGGGTAAGAAGGGCGTTAACCAAATACGTAACCAAGAGACCAAGGGAGAGCTCCACCGCTCAGATGGAAGAGGCTGTTGACAGGAAAACCATAAACCAGACACTTGAGAAAAGTTATGTTGGAGAATTTCTGGCCTTGGCACAAAGCGCTACAGTGTATCTGGTGTAAGCCCAACACCGCTCATCACTCTGAGAACACCATCCCTACAGTGAAGCATGGTGGTGGTAGCATCATATTGAGAGCTACACTTGGCCTCTTGGTTGCTTCTCTGAATAATGCTTCTTTTCCCCAATCAGTAACTGTAGACAGTGAATATAACCATTCTCATGGGATGTTCAAAATTTCGGATAGTTTTTTTCCACACAAGTGGACTCCATACTTATGTATACATGTTCTTATGTATATAGTGCGCTCTACATCCCCATGTCTAAAATCTGGACACACCCCTGAAAATACAAGCATCCAAACCATGTTATGTAATCAGCTGTTAAATTAAGGTCATTAATTTTAATTACAGACAGTCCAGTAATCAACATGCCATAGGATTCTGTCTTACCAGAGGCAGCACGACGCCATTATAGAGTCTTCCTGGGTTCCATCCTTGAGGTTGGGAGACATTATCTTCATAAACAGGAGGCAGCCAGCGCGCGAACGGTGTGTTTGAAGCACCTCGAAGTGTATTTACACTACAGATTTAAAACAAAAGTCAGATATCACAGACCATACCTATCAATTAAAGAATGTCTTCAACTCAAATTAATTGAATTAAATTTACACACTACTTGTCTACAGTGTGAGGCAATGTGGCTTTATGTAGAACTAAACTCATGATAGATATTTTTAGAGCAAAATAATCTCTAATAATAAATAAATTATTAATAATAATAAATTATGTCTGTTTATTACAAAAACTGTCCCCAGAACCTTGACTAGCATGGTGGCAGTGACAATAGCAGAATGTCATTAGAAACAAAGACAAGCCTTTGTGTGTGTGTTCCTGTTTTGATGTGTGTCTCTCACTGGTTGTTGCAGACGCTGCTGGCCGTGCGATATCTGTTCAGGTCCGCCGTCGTCCTGCATGGAGGTGGCAGGGTTTGACCGGCACAGCCAGTCAGACGCTCAATCATCTCGAGTTCTTCATGAGTAAGCAGTGCTGAGAGAGAGAACAGACAAACAGGGGGAACACCACACATACACACACACACACACACACACAAGGTCTGTTTAGTCTTTAAGTATTTTTAGGGCTACATATACACAGCATTGATGTACATATAAATGGCTGAGTGAAAAATCCTGTACATCTGTAATCACCTATCCTCTTACTTGGACTCCGATAAAGACAGAAAATAATTATTATTTTATAGCACAATGTAATGGTTTTTTTACACAGCATGAATCGTATTTACATATTATACAAAGTGTTGAATATGATTTATACAGGTTTGGAAAAGAAAAGGTAAAAGGTAAATTGTGATGATGCTACAGCTTCCTAATCGTGGCTGGGAGTCAATGGAATTGCAAAATCATAGCAACACCAGCCAATCATGTGCATCTGTGAGCCCATGTATGCGGAAGATTGCGGATAGCGCTTTCTTCTGAGTGTGTTTTGTGTTCCATGTGAGTCAGCATGAGCAGCAGTACAAGAAGATACTGTCTTCATGTGTCTTAGTGGAAGTTCCAGATGTCCCGAATGTTAGTATGTTAGTATGGTAGTTGGTGTATGATGCGGAGAGTTGCGCAGTGATTTTAAAACCTTATGACTCTCACAGTGATTTGCTATTTAAAGGACTCAAAAAAAAGTTCGTATGATTTAGAGTCACGTGTGAGCGAGTGTCAAACCTGTGGCGTTAATAGATCTTTTGTGTGCATGGTGTGTTTTCTCAGAGATGATCCTCAATGTCTGCTCCAGGTAATCTGCAGCTCTCACGGCGTCACGTGCCTTTCGTTTCGGCTGCTTCATCAGACGCAGGATATCAGACGGCTTGATGAATTCATTCCTGCGCACCCTCTCAAGGCTCCTGTAAACACACACACACAAACATGCACACACAGATATAAAACAAATATAATTCTGTAAGATAATGCACTGCTCACTCAGTATATAGTTGAGTGCAATAGTTTGCGCCCCTTGGAGTCTGAGTGACAAAATGGAATATGTGCCTTCATTAAGAGTTATTAGGCAAAACAGAATTTCATGTTTATTAAATAGTTCGTTCCTTTTGGAATTTGTTACAACATATACCAAATGTCAAATTTATTTATTATTTATTTCAATGTGTTTCATTAAGGTAGCAACCAACATGTTTACTTGCAACATGTTAAGTCTTATATAAGGCAGGAAAAGTGCGAACTTTCAAGCAGATGTTTGCCAAAAGAACATTCAACAATGTAATTATTATTTGTTACTGAAGAGACCGCTATAAAAATGAACCTTCTTGCTGTTTTTTATTATTTCCTGTAAATGTTCCCAACCCTTTATTTTTTTTAAAGAGCACACATGACAACAATATACAAGCCATAACTGCCAGAACTCATTAACATTATAATACAGCTGCAGGCTCTTGACAGAGTTATTTCCACCAATTATACTATTTATAATTATATTGAAGTAGAAGAAAATTGGCCTTGATGTTTCTTTCACATGTATTTTACTTGTTGTTGTCATCATTTAGAATGAGGGTGTGCAAACTTTTGCATTCCACTGTAATGTCATGAGCACTTTTTGTGTATGTCTACTTTATCTTTGGCTTGGCCACACCTCCTGATGCATCAGTGTTGTCCCTTGTTATTGGCTATATTGTGTCTCTATTGTCTGGGCACTATCGATCCAGGCATCCATTAGCTATACCGCTTATCCATCAGGGCTGTGGGGAAGCTGGAGCCAGTCCCGGCTGACTTCGGGCGACACCCTGGGCAGGGTACTTCAAGTATGTCGGCAAGGACATCACAGAGAAGTACAACCATTCACACTCACATTTACACCTATGTGTACTTTAGAGTAGTCAGTTGATCTAACCTGTTTGTCTTTGGTCTGTGGGAGGAAACCGGAGAACCCTGAGGGAAGCCCACACAGGCACGGGGAGAACATGCAATCTCCACACAGAAAGGCCCCAGTCGGCCAGCAGGTTTGAACCTAAAACCTTCTTGCTGTGAGGTGACAGCGCTAACCACTGCACCACCGCACCCCCATCTTGGCACTTAGATTATATTTCTTTTTTGTTTCCTGTGTTTATAAAATGCTGTGTCTGTGTCAATGTCTGTTTATTATCTTGTTCTTAAGAGTTTCAATTTTCACATTTTGATCATGAGTATAGTTCATTCTTGGATTAACACCTCTGGTCTACGTTCACTCTGGTCAATGTGGTAAAGAAGTTTTGACTCACTTTTGACGTGAGTACAAATAAGAGTCATCTACGATTCGTTTGGCTTCCTTGATGGCATTCAGAACGAAAGGCCTGCTCAAACCGGTCTCTTCAGATCCTGTACAAACACACATCCCAGCAAAGTCATGCTCATGAAAATACACGGAACAAAAGTCAGATTGCAGATTGGTGAATGTTTTCAGTGGTCCAGACTGACATTTATGAACAATGTTAAAATCGGTATCACTATTATAAGATCCACAAATAAGCATATATTAATACTTATCTATTTTATAATGCTAAATTAATATACTTCTCCTTGGCACATTGGGAAATAATGAAGCAAATACATTAACAGTCATCTGAGTCATATAAGAATAGTCATAAATAATGATAATTATTGAGTGTTTACTTGTCATTAACTCATTCTGATAATTAATAGCCTGACTGTCGGTATGAGATTAGTCCCAGTCACCCACACAGTGTATAATTCTTGCCGTGAAATTCTTAACTGCAATTTCCTGTACTGTGCAAATGTTACAAAGTGCAAAGACAGTACACACCCACAGTGCAGGACAGTACAGAAAATAGCAATAAATATTTTTGTTCACACTGCAGTATACAAGGATGTTTGTAGATGAATGTCCCCGTTTGGTATGAGTGTGATGTGTCTGTTGCTGGAATGAATGATCTGATAGAACAGTTAAGGTCCGCTCATGTGCATCTAGGTGTGTGGGTGTGGGTCTGTGAAAGGGAGATAAGGATATTATGATCGGAGGTCCTACTGAAGTTCTAATCACTTGTTGAAATAAGAACACTCTATGTTGGTTCTCCTGCTGCAGTAGCGATTGCCTGAGCACAGTAATGAGAACACTACTGGGTCACTAGAGTCCTTGCCTTCTCTGTGCATCACCATTTATGTTATTAATGGTGTGTTTGTACCCAAACTTTAGGCTGCTTATGCTTGAGACATTCCCTTATTCACACACACACACACGACTCTCTCTCTATATATATGTATGTATGTATGTATGTGCATGTGTATGTGTGTGTGTGTGTGTGTGAGAGAGAGAGAGAGAGAGAGAGAGAGTAGGCGTGTCTTTAGGACCATAAATGGGAATGTAGCTGAGTCTTTTGGCCCATATATGGAAATCTTTGCGGCAGAAGGAAGTGGTGTGTGTGTTTGTGTGTGTGTGTGTTTGTGTATGTGAGGGAAAACCCCTTTTTTTCACTATAAAGCCTACAAATAATTTCTCTGTTGCATGTAGCCTATGTCAACCACAAGACTGTTGCGCAGGAGCATCTTGGACATGTTGACAACTGATTAGACTGATGTTCCTTTTCATGAGTCCCTTTTTACCGTGTGATGAAATCACACGGACTTAGCAAGGATTTTGACATCTTTAGACAGACTGTTTTAACCACAGCATTTGTTAAACTTTATCCTTACACAACATGATCCTTGCAGTAAAGCCTAAGCAAGTTTAAATAACGAATAAAACATTTCCACATTTTGTTGAGATATAATTATGCTGCAAAATTTTCAGTCCTGGGAAAAAATAAACCCAGTGAACCTCAGAAGCTCAGCATCATCGGTATCTTAGTATCTATACACCTCCTCTTGATGTTTGTGAAATGTTCCGTGCTCCTGTATTAACTCACCTGATACGGTCAGAGAGCTGACCATGTAGCACAGTCCCAGCACCACTACAGACGTTAAGAGGTTCATCTCTGAAGCAAAAATGCACACAGCAAGGTCATGAACTTCGTCTTCTCCTGATCTGCAGCGAGGAACAAAGTTACTTAAAAACCGTTCCATAATGAAGGAGCATTTCTACTTTAAAAGACTTTCATTTTAAAATGTCTCATTTTTGTGATAGCGTATTGACAGTTGAACTAAAAAATGATTCTTGACATGTGTACACACGAGTCGTTTCAGTGCAGAGCTCTGTTTACACTAATGACAGATATGGGTCACTTATAAATGCTTACTTTAAGTGCCAAAGCAGGAACACTACATCTGAGCAAGTAGTCAATAAAGCTTATAATGTCAACACATACTGATGCAATGTGACAACTTTAAATTTGCAACAACATTGGCAATTTAAGTTGTATGAAAAGACAAGAAGGTTCAGGTTAAGGTTAGGATTAAGGATGGAGTGAGAGATCCTACCTTTTCTTATGACTTTATTCATATTAATTCAAATAAAATCTAAACATGTCTTCCCTGATTATTCCAATTCATATGAATTTCTTATGAGAGTGAATCTGATTTGGAAAAAAAAAGAATTTTTGTGTTCACACCACTCTGAGAAAATGTCATATTTTATTATTACATGAATTGCAGTAATATTCATATATTTGTAATAAAAGTAGCTTATTTCTTTATTATGCCTAATTATAAATACAGTACGTTGCTTAATATTTTATTAATTCTGAGTAAGATTTAGATTCAAAATGAAAAAAGGTGTTTATGTTTATATTTATGTCGCATTTCTTTTCATCATTAAAAAATAATAATAAAATCTATAATTATTATTCAAGAATAAATTTTAAGTTCATTTTTAGCTTCTTGATAAATCCAGTTGTTTTAATCTTAATTTTCTTATTTTCTTTTTTTTTGTTATTGTTGTTGCATTTAGACTTTAAATAAATAAATAAATAAATAAATAAATTAATTAATTAATAATAATAATAATAATAATAATAATAATAATAATAATAATAGGCACTTAACCATACTTGCTTTAATGTCCAATGTCAATATAGGATAAATAGATTAAATTGGATATAATTCAGTTAAAATCTGTGAGTTTAGTTAACGCCATTAAACCCAGATTTGAAATGAAGAGCATGCAAAAGTTAACAACTCACCTGTGTGTATTTTGCCTCTTTGCCCCTGAAATGTGTTGGATTGTGGAAGTCCAGAGGGCCTTTTTATAGCCACAGCAGCACATCTCCATCACACTGGTGGGTTGTGGCATTTCTTAACATCTCCTCCTGGGGTATTTCCTCCTTCCTCTTATCTGCAAATATATTGATTATCAGACCAAGCAGGTTTTCCCGAAAGGTCAGGAACCGTGTACACAGTATTTTTGTATTGCATATTGGTCAATATGTATTTGATCTCTAGTCATTATAAAATAAGCAGTAAAAGAGTTTTATAGCATCAGAGCTGATTCGAATGTGACTGATTAACTCTTAGCAGGAAATCCTAGTGTATTTGGCTTTATTACCTGATAGCATTTACTGTATTTTACCTGAATAGCACATTGACTTCATAAACAAAGCACCGCATGTATATTTAAATGATTATTTCAAAGAATAAATGCTCACCTAGTCCTCTCTGCCTGTGTGGAGAAACGCATCTGCCTAATGAATGAGTGTACAGTGAATATATACAAATAAAAGAAAAATGAAACCAAGATAGATCATGTCAGATCTTTTTATACCTTAAATATGATATAGCAGGCAAAAAAAGAAACAAATAGAAACATTTTAGGGAAAAATGAAAAAGAAATAATGTATATCATAATCTGGTTACACAAGTCTGTATACCCCTAACTAATACTTTGCTATCCATAATTCTGTCTATTTTGAGTAGAGCCCCAGTCCCAGCTGAAGAGAAGCTGCCCTGTAACATGATGCTGCCGTCACCATGCTTCACTCTGAGTCTGGCGTTCTTTAGGTGATTCTATAGGTCTTGTTTTTGTGCCAAACATGTCTTTTAGAATTATGACCAAAACGTTCTACCTTGGTTTCATCAGACCATAAGACACATACAGTAGCTACTAAATCACCCTAACCTACATGTTAGGGTGATTTAGTTGGGATTGGATTTTTTTTCCCATCCAGACAGATGAAGAATACAAAAGAGAGTTCAGGGCATTCAGGCAGTGATTGGTTTGTGCCAGATGTTCCTGCAGCTGCTTTAATGTTGCTGTAGGTCTCTTGTCATCCTCCCTGATAGGTTTTCTACTTCTCCTTTCATCAATCTTGAAGGAATGTCAGGTTCTTCTTGGTGATGTCACTGTGTTGCCCCATTTTCTCCAACTGTAGATGATGGCCTTCGCAGTGCTCCATGCTACAGCTAATGTTTTGGAAATCTTTTGTACCCTCCCTTGATTGAAATGAGATAAAGTGCATGCATTGTAAGGTTCTTTTTGTGCAGCAATTTGATGAATCCTACAAAACAAATCTTTATTTGGCGTTCAAGCAGGTAAACAAGAATGTCCACTGAAATCTGAAATAGTTTTTTGAAACCTGGATGTTTTTGAAACTTTTGAATCTATATTTTAAAACAGTATAACTAGTTCAGGAAGAAAAATATATTAATGCGATGTTACATGTTGGTTTAAAAAATTCCTTCTAATATTTGAATCAGTTGGTTTTTTATACATAAAATGAATGTGATTTATCTTTACACTAGAAAAGGTTTCTGGGTGCAGAAAATGGAGATCCCCTCTATTTATCTTGCTCTTGAAGCAGGTCGATTGTAATGGTGAGTACAAATTCTTTTGAAAAGATTACAGATGATTACATTGTAGATAACATTGGCTTCGGCCATGAAAAATAATTTCCTTCTCTGCTTGCTTCCTTCTAGTTCAGCCTGAAAATGATAACGGCTTCGTCTTTAATAATCGCCTAATAATGATGCCATACAGTTTAAAACATGCTTAGCAATAATACAATAAACAATTCTGACTATTAATTCAAACGTCCTAAACTGATATGTAAGGAAAGCCTTTGGGAGTGTGCTGTTACAGGAAAATAATCAATGCTGGCGTGACACAAAGCCAAGAATTATGTTCAAGTAACAGCATGATTTTTTATCATTTTGAACTTATTATACAGTATGTCATACTTTTAACGTTCTATATTTACATTTGTTGAATGCCCATGAAACAAGTTTGTTCCTATTATCTCTTCTATTATTGCAGCTTTACACAAAAAGTTTCTGTGTTTCTGAAAACAGTTTCTTAAATACTCAAACCAACCCTTTTGGCACCAACAACCATGCCACGGACTTTTTCCCCATTCTGATATTTGCTGTGAACATTACCTGAAGCTCTTGACCTGTATCTGTATGAGTTTATGCATTGTGCTGATGTTACATGATTGGCTGATTGAATAATTCTCCAGGTGTATAGGTGTTCCTATAAAAGCAGAGTGCACGTGTATATAGTGAAACACTTTTGTCTGCCACACAACATGGGAGGAAGTTAGGGTCAAAGCAGAAGCTGTTGAGTGTTGCTTAAATTCCCAAAAGTAATGTGCACCTTCATTTCAGACCCTCTTTACATTAATGTATATAATCTGACACACTCTGTAATTTCTATAAGATTTCAGCATATAATCAGCCATGCGAGTCATGTTTACGCATGATTCGCAAGGTGAAGTCTTTAGCTTGTAGATTGCCTTGTAGCGATATTTACACACTAATACACTGTTGCTTCACAGTTGATGAGCAGGAGGGAGAGAGTTCCTTTATTTTTTCTTGTGTAATGTTAATGAACTGTCACAATGGTGTCTTTCAACAGAGAACCACAAGCAGAACCGTTTGAGTTGGTCAACACGCAGTCACAGCCCTGCACCATTTTAACATTATGCTTTCCATTTTATACTTTTACAATATTAGTTAGTCATTTTGTAGATTCATTCATTTATTCTAGTGAAGCGTGATCATCCAAACACAGAGCAATTAAAGCAGTCAAATGCGAGTATAAGTTTTCTAGCAGTCCTGTTTGCTTAATTCCTGTCCTGCTTGACCGCCTTTCTTTAAAACTTTATTAACGAAGCATCAGTCTTAAGAATGTTTAATCGCTGATGATGTTTATCATTTCCAGCTTCCAATGTTCCTAGTTTTGGAGTCATTTAAAAGAAAAAAGGTATTTCAAAGTGCCACTAAGTGCCCCTGAATGTCCCTCTCTTACCCTTCCCTTTCCAAGTGTGTGTTAGAGCGTACGGTGGCCGTCAAGTGCCCATAGAGTACTTCCAAATGATTACATTCACACTCCCTTGCTTTTGCAGTGCTAAATAATAAGTATGATCCTTTCTCAAACTTGTTAGGCAGCACCAGCAAACACTGATTGCTCTTATTTCTTCTTCCTAGAGGTGGACCCGCTTGCTGTGTACAACAACGATTCATAGTTACAGGTAATTATACGCTAATGAAAGCATATTTATGAATTCCGTACGTGTATTACGGAATATATTCTCCATTTCTGCTATCCTGACAATCTTACATAGTGGACCTTTAAGTAAAAATTCTGTATCCAACAGGAAAGTAGCATTAATTTTTTTAAGTCTTATTATCTGTACCGCTTTATCCATCTGGGTTTCGAGGAAGCTGGAGCCAATCCCAGCAGTCGTTTCGGGCGAGAGGCGGGGTACACCCTGGGCAGGTCGCCAGTCCACCACA
>JAQMYM010000009.1:18474255-18494689 GCA_030014255.1 Parauchenoglanis ngamensis | reverse complement strand
TTCGGGCGAGAGGCGGGGTACACCCTGGGCAGGTCGCCAGTCCACCACAGGGCCGACACAGACAAACAACCACACACCTATGGGCAATTTAGAGTACCCAGTTGAAAAAGCATCTGCATGTCTTTGGACTGTGGGAGGAAACCGGAGCAACCGGAGGAAACCCACGCATGCACGGGGAGCACAGAAAGGCACCCTGGGTGACCCGGGGATCGATCCCAAGACCTTCTTGCTGTGAGGCATTTCAGTATTAATAGCTTAATATACATTAGCCATTTTCACTAGGTGTCTAACCCTAACCCTATGCAAGTGCAATACTGATGGAACATCTGAGAAACAATTAAATTTTATTTGTATAACACTTTTAACATTTGACATGGTCACAAAGCAGCTTTACAGAAATGCATAAATTCCAGATATAAAGTTATAAATGTATCCTAACAAGCAAGCCAGAGGCATCAGTGGCAAGGAAAAACTCCCTGAGACGACATGAGGAAGAAACCTTGAGATGAACCAGACTCAAAAGGGAACCCATCCTCATCTGGGTGATACCCGATAGTGTGATTATAAACAATTTCCCTTTTAATACTGTATACTGTATAGTCAAAAATGTGAATTGTGTAAACAGGAACTTATGAGCAACTTGTGCATATGAGCATCAGAGTTAATTCTGTTTTAACATGAAGTCTAGAACCATAACTGAAGTTATCACCTGTTCCATCAAAGGAACTTGAGTGCAAAACTGTTTGTAGCAATTGCAGTCCTAAGTCATCTTTATGGTTTCTATGTGGTACCATCCATAGAAATCTCACTGATCACTGGCTCCATGTGGAGCCATCCTCAGCAACAGCGAGTGGTTTTCAGATGATAAAAACTGCAGCCTAGGAAGACATTTTATACAGTTGTATGCTTCCAAATTTTTTCAGAGAAGGCTCACATGTGGATGTGATGGTCAGGTGTTCACATGCTTTTGGCCTTAATAGAGTCTTCATTGTCTTCATATTGTCCTTGACTATATAGTGTACTCATAGTTTCAGTCATTTTAATGAGAGTGAAGTGTAAAACAGTTTCTAGGGCATTTCAATAGTTTATTAGACATTTGGAAAACATATAAACCTCTAACTTGCAAAAATAAATTGTATCTTAGCAAGTGAAAATATCTAGAGTATAGATTTATATATTGAGTCAAATATATCTAGTATTTCCTATTACAAGATTACAACAAACCTACTATAAGATTATTACATTTCAAGATAAATTTCTATTACTAGATAATTGTACTTATTCAAAGCTTGAGGTAGTCTTCTTCTATTGGCAGATTATTTTCAAATTTTAAGCATTTATTTCTAGAAAGAAGCAAAATACTAAATATATAAAGTTTGAAATGAATAAAAATGTCTACAAATAGGTTTAATAATCTTCTGTTTGGTTCATTGCAATCTTATATTAGGAGATTCTGGTCTAGAACGTAAGTGTAGAAATGAAGACATGAGGGGAAAAAAGTCTTATTTAGTCCTTTGGAGTCAAAAAAAGATGATTTTAGCAACAAGGGATCAAGGTTTACTTTCTTTTCTCCATGTCTGATGAAAACACAACTTTTTCATTTTGATTACAAAACAAAATTCTGCATAACTTTTACCCCTCCAACATGTATTTGTCCAAGTTTGTAAAAGATCTTTCCCCATTATGCTCTTTCTGTGGTAATGAAGATGAATCTTCCTCTCATCTCTTTTTATATGCTTCTTTATGTCATCATACTGGATGGAGTTTTCATTACTAATGTTTGCCTCTATTCGTAAATTGTTTGATATAATGGAGAAAATGGTCTTGTTCCTGTCTTGTAACACAATGACATAAGCGTCGCGTTCACAAACCCAGAGTAATAACTTCTAAGCCAACTTTTACCTTGCTTTTTGCTAATTCTTTTGCCATTTAAAAAAAAAATGCAAATTAAGTCAGTGAAATGTTTTGGTTAGAATTATTAGATCACTTAGAATTGGAGAAATTCATTAGATGTGATGTGTTTCGTCTCTGCCTTTATTTATATTTATATTGATTTTGTCAGGTTTATTATGCATTTTTCTTGGTAATCCCTTGTATATGTTTGTTTGTAAAATTGGATTTGAAATGGTTTGTGTACATCCTTGTTCTTTTTTTTTTTTTTTTGAAGACAAACTAAAGACTGGGATTTTTATTTATTTATTTATTAAATACCAGAAAACATCAAACCATGAATAATACAGAACAGAATAGCAAGCATACCAGGGTATAGCTATAAAACACATGAAACAATTTATTTTGCTGCATTTATTATATCTTTTCCATAAAGTTAAATACAACAATATGAAACCAAAGTATTATACATTAAAACATGAAAGGATATTACAAAGAAATTCACAGTTTTGACAGCTTTTCTCTTGTCAGATTGTGTAATGAGTTTCTAATAAAGTTCAAATTCCTTAAAAAAAACTGGAAAAGAAAATAGAGTTTGAAAACTCTGACTTATGATTATGAAGTTTGGAAAGAAATGGAACTAAATTAATAACAAGAAAATCAGATTCTTTGGATTTATCATAAATAAAATACCCAAACACGACCTCATCTATTACAAATCTTGATATATTTTTGCAAAGCTTTCTAGAGAAGGAACAATGCCCAAAAAAAGAAAAAGCGCCATAGAAGAAGCTATACTGTTTTAATTTTTCTTTTTCTTTAAGTAATGATTAGCGTGGTAACATTGTCGATCATTTTAAACGATATTTCTTGAATTTGTGAGCTGAAGGGGGAAAAAAGAGCCGCACTTCCGTTATGCTCGGAGTGACGTCAGAGTCACATGACACGAAGACCCGTATGCAATGGGTTTTTTTTCCCCTCTCTTCCCGTTCTCTGAACCCGGCTGTTTGTGTGCGCGAGCGTGAGTGAGAAAGAGAAAGAGAGTGCGCGAGAGCGGAAAGAAGGATGTTGGGTAGGACGATGGGGCAGCAGCGTGGAGGAACTTTGTCCGTGAAATCTGCCAAAACATAAAGCCCTTCCTTCTTGACTGGACCCGACGGGATTATTGTGTGAACAGGGACACAGGAGCATTCTGAGCGGATTGTTTGCGCGGTGAGGTGGGATGTTATCGGTACTCTCCTATGGACGGATCGTTGCCAGGGCCGTCCTGGGCGGACTCTCTCAAACCGATGGCCGGGACTACAAGCTGGTCACGGCGAGCTGCGGTTTCGGCAAGGATTTCCGTAAGGGCATCCTCAAGAAGGGCATGTGCTACGGGGACGATGCGTGCTTCATCGCGCGCCACAGATCCGCTGACGTCTTAGGTGAAAACACCACTATTATTATTATTATTATTATTATTATTATTATTATTACTATTATTACTATTGTTGTTGTTGCCTTGACTTCCCTTTGTATGATCTTACTTATCTTTATAAAGCATCCTCCATGTTCATATTCAGGTATGCATTGTTTAAAAATACGCACTTTATATAAATATTGCATAAAACTACCACCACGTTAGCTCTTCTTTTCTGACTGACCTTCAGGGGTAAAAGTACCATAATGCACGCACGAGGTCATTGTAATGGGGGCAGGAAGGAAGGTAACATTAACATTTTAACCCTCACCTGAAATACCCCATACATGGTGTCTTTATGTTATTATTATTGTCTGTAAAGAGGAACATCATGGTATTGCATTCAGATTAAGGACAAATCTATCTGTTCGACTGTGTGTTTGTGGTTATTATGGTTATTGCTGGAGATGACCTTTTACCCAGAAAGGACGGGAGACTAGCATTTAAACCCGGAACTACAATTATTTCTATTAAAAAAAAAAAGGTGTCATTTTGTGACTGTTATTTATTTTTGCTTTGTAGATCTTGATCTCTTCGTTGCTTCAGGCTGAATTTATAGTATTATGATAAAAGAATTTAAGCCGACAGACTTAGACGTATAAAAACAGCACATTTTAACAATATGATGAACCAGGAAGAAATGAAAGACTCTTGAAGACACTCATTATAGTACTCCTTTTTATGTTGTAGCGTTGTATGGTATACATGTAAGTTTAATATCACAGAGGAGTTTGTTTTTTCCCCTAAAGGTCAGAATGGTTGAGCATGGAGGCCGCCATGTTGGAACAAAATAACCACACGATTAAACTAAAGAGTACTTTATACCAGTGCTCTGCCACTCTACGTGGTTAATAAAGCATTATTATTTCTTATTTATTTGGTGTAATGTTTAATAAATTGATACAGTTTAAAAATAGTTATTTGTAGTGAAGTTATTCGAGTATGAATTCCGACGTAGCCATGGAGACACGTGTGACAGTTCTGCGCATGCGCATTGGCGTCCTGTCTCGACAATACGACTGTATTTTATAGTGATATTTTGTCTTCTGAAATGTCTGGTATATTTATTTTTTTAACATGATGCTTAATTGTTCTTTGAGTCCGTTTTAGACCGTTGCTTTGATAAACACACAAGCGGCTCAAGGTTGAGCCTTTTTAATATCTTCCTGGTTAGTAGCTTATGTTTATCCCAAAACACAGAATAAAGTACAAACGGTGCTGACCGTGCCAAGGGATAACATGTCTCTTGGATTGTATTTAAGGCTCCACATTAGCCTCGTCAACACAAAGGCTTTTTTTCCTCCCAGGAGTCTTCTACTTCCGGTAATGCGTTCTTTTGTTGCGCGAGTGTCGTACCACGTGGTTGAGCGCGAGACAGCTGTAATAATAGTAATAATTAGCTTCTTAGCCGCATGTTGAAGTTCCTTTTTAACTATTCCCTGAAAGGAAGGAGTAGTAGTTCAGCCAAATACAGTAAATAGACAAAATCCTCCTGCTTTTACACCAAGAGAAATTAGCTTCTCAATCCATGTCTGGATTTTATTAGGTTTTACTGGAGCTGCAAAGCTATAGTATCTGTCATGTAAGGGAAAATTATAGCTCCCAGTTCACCATCACACACACAAGTGCACATCAAGCATATTTGTCAACAGCCGTGGTTCAGTAAACCTTGGACAGATTTTTTCTTGTGTGGTTTCTGACCCTATAGAATGCACTGATCTCTATAAAAATGGCCAAAGGGTCCGCACAACGCTGAACGAACATCAGCAGTACCAAGCTGAATCACAATCTTTCCTTAGTACATAGTTTTGTGTTACTCAACATCGGACTCTGGTATGAGGTGTGGCCCAAAGTTTGCAGCCTGAGTCGTATTTGGAAGTGTTTTGGATGGTGGTGGTGTGTGCGGGGACGAGGCGGGGACGAGGCGGGGACGAGGCGGGGGGTTGAGGCATGCAGGTAAAAGGTGGGAATGCCGCTGCGTCTGTGGGGAAGATGTGGGGACGGTGTTGTAGCATGTGGCCGTAGGTTACGTAAGGATAGTGTTGGAGCGTATGGAAACAGCATGCAGGGAGGGGCTGGAATGGTGTTGAGGCATGCTGAGATGAGGTACTGACAGTGTTGAATAGCGGTGGGAATAGCGGGCCTCATTTATCAAGCTGGATACAAATGGGTTTATTCATAAATTGTTTGTATGGGCATTTACACAGGGAAGTTGGTATTCATAAAAATTCGTACTCAAGCTTGTGAGTCTAGAATTGCTTTGTAGTTTCTATCCAAAACACATCCTCATTCTAGTTCTTTAGGTCAAGGAAAGTCGACCACTTCTGTATTATTAGGATTAATTAAAGAATATGAGAAATTAAGGAAGCGAGTCAACACAAATGCATAATTTAAGTCAAACAAAACTAATCATTCAATTATAACAAAAGAAACGATGGCGTATAAACGGATGGCCGGCCGGTTTGTCTGCGCAGAGCTCTAATCCATTATTAAATATTTTTACTAGCATAGAAGTGAGTCGAAGAATATATCACCATCATTGTTTATTTTGTGCACCCAGCTGTCTGTGCGCTTGAACTTTTATGGTGTTTTGTGGGCGTCACCATATGCAAATGAGTTATGCCAGGAACGTGCTTTACACTATACTGGTGATGTACAGACACAGGTAAATACAAAAACAAATCAATGTTTCTCAAAGTTCTGTAGATCCAGTGGAAAATATTTGTTCGGTTTGGCTTATGCAAACATTGGCACATAACTAAAAGATTGATGAATGAGACTAGTACTTGGATGGTGTTGGGGATATTGTGAGGATAGTGTTTGGATATTCATGAACGGAGAAGGAGGATGGAGTGTGTGTGTGGAGGAGGTGAGGAGGTGAGGAGGATGGAGTGTGTGTGGGGAGGAGGTGAGGAGGATGGAGTATGTGTGGGGAGGAGGTGAGGAGGATGGAGTGTGTGTGGGGAGGAGGTGAGGAGGAGGAGGAGGATGGAGTGTGTGTGTGAGGAGGTGAGGAGGATGGAGTCTGTGGGGAGGAGGTGAGGAGGATGGAGTCTGTGTGGGGAGGAGGTGAGGAGGAGGAGGATGGAGTGTGTAAACGTATTGTGCTGTTTTATGAAGGTATTTAAGTAAAGCGGTGTCCTTTGAGACCCGTGTAGGATTCAGACCTGCAGTTTACACCATGCTGAACTTGTGACTAAAAGCTTCCCACCAGTAATTGTAGGAGAAAAGGTGTGAATAAAACCTTTGGCTGAATTATCACTTTAAGGCTGTGTGTATCGATGACTTGTAATGAGTTTTTAAGTTGCTGCTGCTTCTCACGAGCCTCCCCTGTGACTTACGTCAGATGCAGGTGAACTTTTGGAGTTCTCTGTCTGTAACTGTTTATGTTCAAATATCTCAAACTTTGTGCCTGGAACACTGTGTCTCATCTGGAAGCGTGGCGTGTTTGTTTATAGCGGCTCTCCCTGGTTACTCCTGAGCTCTGGCCCGGTGTTGTGCCCCTGTGTGTGTGTGTGTGTGTGTGTGTGTGTGTGTGTGTGTGAGTGTGTGAGTGTGTGTGAGTCAGAAAGCAGCGCTCTAACTCCTTGTATGGTCCTCTCTGAGGAATCTTGCGCGTGTCTGTGTGAAAGAAACGGGGCGATGGATGATTTTTTTTTTTTCTAGGATGGCTCATTTAATGCAAAGCGTCTGTCACAAGTATGTGACCCTCTTGTTGTTGTCTTTTTGCCCTGCTGTTGTACCTGAACAGAGTCTATAGTTAGCATCACAGTTATTTAACATCTGTGTGTGTGTGTGTGTGTGTGTGTTGCCCTTCATCTTGCCTGGACTGCATTATAAGCATAACTGCACTGCATTAGCAGAGCATGCAGAGACGCTAAATTAGACCCGCGGCCATTTTGAATGTCGCCGTAAAGGACAGGTCTGAAATAGTCTACACCATCATTAATCTCTCCTCCTACCTTTAATAGTATTTAGACCACAGCACAGCTGAGTTCTCCATTCTGATTGGTCAGAAGGTGATTAACTTTCTATACGAGCAGCTCTGACAGAAGCGCAGCTGCAAATCTGATCTAATACGTTACCGTTTCCATAGTAACAGCTCCGACAGGGGCTAAAGCAGATCCAAAGCACGTGGAATGGTTTGTATGGGGAAGTTTTCCGTGACGAGATGCTTAATTATCACGTTTGGACGGAGGCTTTGGGGAAGTCTTCAGCACGGGGAGGTTTGCGCTGTCTAACATAGCCAGCCTCTTATTAAAGTGCAAGAAAGGAAATAAGAGAGGCTTTTACTTCTGACTTGAGCGATATCAGAAACATACCTGTTTTGTGGACGTTCCAGGACATTAACCATTACTTTTACGTACAATAGTGAACACAAGAGGCGTGTTTATAATCACAACCGTTACAAATCGGGCCTCGTGTTTTTTAGGTATGAGGGGTTTTTTTCCTTTATAAACCAGATTAAAAGCTGACGTTTGTCAAACTGAGGAATTCTACTTACATTTTCATTAGCGTGACTTTTACACGCCAGTGTTTGTGCTAGCATCATACAGTGCCCTTTGTTTAATTTTCTTTTGTTCTTCCTCCGCGCTCTTCTTCCGTCATAAAGTCCGGCCACCTCGCTGTTTTGACAGTGTTATTGCAGAGTGTGTGTGTGCGTGTGTATGTGTGTGTGTGTGGGTGGGGGTCTGCGCAGTGTAAGAGCCGGACGTTTTGCTATAACTCATTTAACACTAGGTTATAAAACTCCGGATGCTCTTAGAATCACGTAAGCCATCTGAGCTGTTCGTGCAAATTCATCACTGCCCTCCTTTTTTTTTTTTTTTTTTTTTTCCCCCCAGAAAGGTTTCATTTGTCCTCCGAAATGCGACGGAGGCCTTGATGTTGGGGCGGAAATCAGCCCTGTATGCACTACATCTGCATGATCTACATCTATCTTCTGCAGTACCATAGCTCACTTACTTACACTGTATTCTTCTTATATATATTTATTTTTATTTTGCTTTATTTATCAAGTTAAATTAATTTTAGTATATTTCTAACTCTTGTGTTACTGTAATAGGTGAATTTTCCTCTGGAATGAATAAAGTCATCCATCCATCGATCCAACTCTGAAGCTTTGTTTCCACACACATGCAATAAAATGTAGATTATCATCACAAATCTGTGTGTGTGTGTGTGTGCGCGCACGTGTGTGTGTGAGAGAGTTGCAGAGATTCACACTGAAGGCCAGCAGCATCTGTTTTCATGCGTCTTCTGAAATATCCTGGTTATCGCTCAGCTCTTCTTAACCGTTGCGAAGTGTTAACCACTACAGAGGAAGTGAGCACATCCTGCTGATGTCATGGGTGTGATTTTTGGGGACTTCGACAGCCCATGTCGAAGCGTAGGTTTGTGTAGTCACTGTTAATCAGGAATGAGAGATGGTGGTGCAGGGATTGATTGCGTGAGTGCTGTTCACTGCTTTCGGCTTGTGCGAGAGCAACTTAAATTTAAGGAGGCCTTGTTACTGTTTAGTGTGTCCGAGTGTGTGGTGATTATTTCTGGTGTTTCATGTGACCATCTTTTCAAAGTCATAGCTGGCTCACTAGTGCTACAGATTACACTCTTCAGTAATGGATTCCGGTGCTTTTACTCTCTCTTTCTGAAACGGTCATCTGTACAGGCTCTGTAGAAGGTGAGGTTCACTAATCAGGTGGGCCTTTCTGCTAAACGTGCAGCTGTGCCTGATCAGAGCGTGTTGTGTGACGGTTACGGCTCCATTTCTAAAAGGATTTTTATGTTTTGTTGTGACGGAGTGGCGCGGCGGTGCAGTAGGAAGCTTCGGCTCACAGCCCCAGGGTTCCAGGTTCAGTCAGGAGTTCGGTTCTCGCGTACGCAGGTCTGCGTGGATTTCCGTTGCCTCTAGGCGTAAATCTGTACAATATAATTTAAAATCTATTTGATTTGCAGGATGAAAAAAAAATGCTAATGGAATATTTTCAATTTTCATATATTTGCTAATCCTTAGAATCGTAAAGAGTCTTTGCTAAATTTAAGGTCATAGTGTCTTAAAGTATTACTTTTACTGGCATATAGACTTAAATTCAGTCTCCTCAGACACAATGTTTCAATCTTCAGTAAAATAACCGCATGGTAACGGTTTACGCAGTCACACAGCCTGTGAGCATGCACGACTTGTGTATCGTTGCCATGACAATCGTAAGAGCTCTGGCTTGGTCAGCGAGGTACAGCCGGCGCCACGCGCGTTTCCGTTTCGCGTGGAACTTTTACGATTCTGCAAAGCTTGTAGTCCTTAACATGGCAATTTTGTAGGTCTGAAGGCTGTTGGATGTCTTAAGATGACAGAAAATACCCTGTTAACATCCCTGTCCCCATCCCATAGGCACATTACCGTCCCTCTCACACGTGTGTGTGTGTGTGTGTGTATATGTATAAATCTATGAATTAAAAAGTACCGCTGTAATCGAATGTTTTTTTGTTGTTGCTCTTGTAGCAAAAATGGCTTTTTTTTTTTTTTCTTTCTGTAGTCTTCAAAAAAAATATCTGAAAAAGTCTTGAATTTGATGTTAAAAAATGGTGCCAGAACCTCCCTGGTGAATTATTATTATTTTTTTTAATTTTTTTATTTTTTTTTGCGCTCTCTAGTAGGTGATATCCAGTTGAGCAGTGTGCGGAAGCCTAACCGTATGTAATATGTCTATTCTTTATTGATTTATGGCAGACTTTTCCCCCAAAGATATGCACACCATTAACAAGCCTCTTAGGCACTCTAACAGTGTTTAGCTTAGCAAGAGCAGCTGGACAAACAAACGCATCTAATAACATGATTTACCCAGCGTGACTTCTGCTCCATTAATGCGACTCGCAGGCGGAATTTGAGGAGCTTGTGTCTCCTGCAATGACCTGGCGTCCCGTACAGGGTGTAGAGGCCCGCCTCTCACTCAGCGTTCAGACAGGGTAAAGTGCTTACTGAAGCTGAATGAAGGAATGAATAATGTCTCTCTGTCTCTCTCTAGGCGTGGCTGATGGGGTGGGTGGATGGCGTGATTATGGTGTTGACCCGTCTCAGTTCTCAGAGACTCTGATAAGGACGTGCGAGCGGCTGGTGAAGGAGGGACGCTTCACTCCCAGCAGCCCTGTGGGGATCCTCACATCGGCCTACTGCGAGCTCCTACAGAACAAAGTACCTCTGCTGGGTATGAACACACACACACACCGACACACACACACACACACACTCTGATAGGTGACAGATTAAAGGAAAAACCAACACGAAGTGTGTTATTAAGGTATTGTCAGAAAAGCTTCAATGACATCAGTGTGGGGGCGGAGTCATCCTGGACGAGGCCACTCCCACCAGGTTGGAAAGGTTTGGAAATGTTTGCAAAAAAGAAGTCAGAATTGCAGGATTGATTTGCAGCGATACTTCTGGCTAAGGCATCAAGTGGACACAACTCGTACCAGCAAAATAAATAAATGCGCCCCCCCCCATATGTATGTAAATAAATCTTGTTACAGATGGCATGGTTTGTTTATTACACTTTAAAATGCAAAACCTGAAAATGATCTGATGAAAACCACTGAGGGTAAAAACATTTCAAGGCTCGGGAAAATAACACCGTATAAAACATGCGAAAGTCTCTGAGCAAAGCAAAAGTCTTCTCGCTGTTGGGAGATCTTTCAAAACAGTCATCGTTTCCGTGTTCAGGGCATGATGAGACTTTTTTTTTTTTATTTTTTTTTTTTAATTAAAATACTGTTTTTCCCTGCTAGCTGTCTTATAGGAACGCATACAGCTCACAGCGGGTGGAATTCTACTGAACAAAGTGTTCCTGCTGTCTTAGAACACAGACAAACCTGCTCTTGTTTAACAAGATGCAGCATATCGTGACTCATGCACACAAATTAGTTTACAAAAAGTTTTTGAAAATGTCTGCGGAGTGAGTCAGAAAAGGTTTGTGGCTTTGTGTGTGTGTGTGTTTCACTTTGGCTGTATGCAAATAAGAGTCTGCTTTATGTATTACATAATATTCTCTGTGCTTTGTAGGCAACGGAGATACATGTAGCAGAACGCAGGGGGCTAAGGAGCCATGTTTTTACTCATGTAGGCTTTCGAGGCGACCTGAAGGCTAATAATTTGTACAGGAGGAGAATTGAATTAGAAGGAGGAGGATTTATTAGAATTGATGCTATCAAGAAAAAGTTGTCCAAAAAAAAAAATTAAGTTACTGTGCTGTTGACCACAATAGCTGCCTTGCGTAAATGGTTAGAATGAATAGCGTGCTAGCTTAGCAGCTGTTTAAGAGTGAAAAGAAACAAGAAATGACTAGCTCGTTAATGACTTGCTTGCTAAGCTGTTAATTAGCAGTTTGTATGAGCCTGATGTTATATTTGTCCCACTTATTCATGAGATCTGTATACTGCTAGCTAATTTTCTAATTGGCTACCGAGTCTTAGACAGGGCTGTCCATCAGGCATGCTCGCTTGCCATGCAGATAGTTCTCTGATCCGATCGAATGTTTATTCAGATCGAGACTAAAACATGCCCATACCGTATTGTCATGTTGTCCTGCAGGCAAGTTAATTTCTGAACTTGTTCTTCTCTCGTCCCTGCAGGTAGCAGTACGGCGTGTATAGTGGTGTTGGACCGGAGGAGTCATCAGCTCCACACGTGTAATCTGGGGGATTCGGGGTTCCTGGTGGTCCGAGGCGGTGAGGTGGTCCATCGCTCTGACGAACAGCAGCACTACTTCAACACCCCCTTTCAGCTGTCAATCGCACCACCGGGGGCTGAGGGGTCCGTCCTGAGTGACAGGTGGGTGAAGCCTCGGATTGACGTGTCTGCACTCACGTTATATTGTACTAGTGTGTGTTAGAATTGATAGAGGTGCTCAAGCCCAGTGTTCCTAGTCTTTTATTGACACGAACACAGAGAAGCGGGAAAACACTGCACAGATGTGTTTAGTGTAAACTAAGCCAATGGGGCAAGCTTCTCAGTGAGGGACAAGTTTGCTTAGCAGACCCAGTCAGTCGCTATTGTGTAATGGTCTGGATTTTTATTGTTCTCTTATGATCTGTGCGAACCAGGAGATGGGTTCTATTTGCAAGTGTTGGCCAGGAAGTGTTGTGGACAAAGGGGATGGTGCTGGTAAGGGGGGCGCAGGCATCATTGTGGGAATTAGGGAGCTGTTAAGGGATCAGAGTGTTGACTAGTGGGTGAGGGAGCTGGAAAGGGTGCCAGGGCATCATCAAGGGAGTAAAGCTGCTTAGCAGGTCAGGGCATTTGTGAGGAAGAGAGGGAGCTGGTAAGGGGGGCACTGTTTCGTTAAGGGAGCGAGGGAGGGAGCAAGTGAGGGTCCAGGGCATTGTCAAGGAAATGAGGGAGTGGATAAAGGGGACCTGGTGCCGTTAAGGGGCAAGGTGTTGGCAATGGTGCCAAGGCAAATCGGGGAGCTGGTAAGGGGGTCAGGGCATCATTTAGGGAGTAGTAGGAGCTGTTAAGGGCATCAGGGCATTTGTGAGGGAGCTGGTAAAAGGGTCAGGGCATCATAGAAGTAGTAGTGCAAGGTGATTAGAGGATCTTGGCATGATAGAGTAATGGAAGGTGGTAAGGGGGTCAAGGAGTTTGAATGAAATAAAGGAGTCGTGGCATCAGTGAAGGACTGGGGGAACGGGAAAGGGGCCCATGGCATCAGTGAAGGAGTGAGGCAAGTGGTAATGGAGGGGCTTGCTTTCGTTGTGGGACTGAGAGAGTTAGTGAGGGAGTCTGTGTTTTGATTCAGTTCTGGCGACACGTTAGTACAAAGTACATGTTACTTTAGCTGGTTTAATGTAACCATGGCAACAACTTCTGGCAATCTACAGACTAAATCAAAACCCTAATGTGCTAGAGAGCTAGTTAGTGAGTAAGAGAATGACCTAAGGGGTAGTGTTTACATATTTCAACCTCACTGTACTGCCAGCAGCCCAAAGCCAGCCCCAAACTAGCCAATCAGAAAGCAGGAAGCAGGCAGACGCTCAGCTTGACCAATCACCATTCTGGGTTTTCTTGGCAGGGGCAAGACTATTTTGAGCTGCTCATGTGATGCTAAAATTAAACAGGACATTTGAATCTTTTATGCAGTGGAACGGTTTCCGACCTGACTTTCTCCCACAGCGTCATCAGACACAAGACATTTCTACTATTACTCTGCCTTTAACAAGCCTCCTTTTTAGGACTTTTCCACGAACTGAGCTTTTCAAGGAACAGAAAGAACACCTGCTTATTTTTGGACTTTATTTCCATGATGCAAAGTTTCAGGACAATCGTACATCACTGCCTCATATGAAGTCATGAGTTCAGATCTGACTGTTTGCTGCATGTTGACGCAGTGCTGGTGTCTTCAACTCACTTCTGAAAGGCGTAAAGTGACCAAAATAAATAAATCTAATCAGTTGATTGTGAACATAGACACACATTTGACAGCTGTGAAACGGTGGGAAAATGTCTCCTTGGTAACGGATGTAGGTTTTGGAGCACCACGGCCACTTTAGGGTTGTTTTTATATTTTTTATTTATTTCTTTTTTCCACACAATAGCTGGCTTGAACTCATTTGAGTTCACAGCGTGTACTGATAAGCAAGTTTTCCCACATTGAACTGAGCCAAGCAATTAAAGTTCATGATGGTTTGTAGCATGATAGATTTAAAAAAAATAAAATAAAAAGTTTTGCAGCCATAAACCGCAAGCTAAAAACTGAAAACAAGCAAGCACCATGTTGAGTAACATTAGGCAGCTGTTGTACCTCACTTCACTCGAGATTAATAATCAATACCTTTGCGTTTTTGACACCAGCTACACTTTCATCAATGAAATTCTTACTTCATTGTTTTTTAAACAAAATCCGTTGTCCTGCGATATGCTTGGCTAATAGCGCTGCAAAACCTGAGATTGGTAGGTGCAGCGCTTCTTTACAGAATAACACAAGACTTGCAACAATACGATTTCTTTATTTACCAAAATTTAAGCAAGTTAACACACGATTAGCCAAATCTCAAATCTCATCACGCCGTCAATGTCTTAAGACGACTCCGGTGTGACTTTAGTCGCATTAAACGTTTTAAGCGTATTCCTCCGAGCATTATTTCTGTGCTTCTTTTTCACAATCTTTCACACTCTCGGTGAATTTTAATGAAATTATCTTCAAAACAAGAGAGAGATGGACTCCAAAAATGCTCTCATTCCTCAGATATGAACGCAGGGGTGTAATTATTTTAAAGCATTAGTAAATACAATATGTCGCGTCCGTGCTATCTGTGTTACACTCAGGGTTACTCGGGCCATCGTGCCACTTTTCACTTTTGATCCATTCCGTCCTTCAGTCACCTCCGTAGCGTAACTCCGTTCCTGCTCCTCCTTCCCCCTCGTAAAGTGTTTCCACCAGCGCTGGCAGCTCAGGTGGAAACAGGGCATCAGGCTCTGATTCTGTTTCCTGGAAGTCAGACTAACACGGTGAGCTCAGGGCAAGGGTCACGTCGGGTCAGGACATGCCGTCTCATCTCAGGTTTCATGTTACTCTTGTCACAGTGCCATCGTGAAATCACACACACCCACACACGCTCTCTCACTCTCTCTTTATCTGTCTGTCTCTCAGTCCCGAAATGGCAGACAGGTCTTCGTTTGACGTCCAGCTTGGTGACATCATCCTCACCGCCACGGACGGCCTTTTCGACAACATGCCGGATTACATGATCCTGCAGGAGCTCAAGAAGCTCAAGGCAAGTTCGCCCTCACACACACACACACACACACACACACACACACACACACACAAAGTAAACCAGGCATGTGTTAAATATAAAATTTCGTATCGTGATAACTGCCAGGTTTACAACACCATCCCTGTCTGTTTTCGATGACAGAACACAAATTACGACAGCATCCAGCAGACGGCGCGCAGTATAGCGGAGCAGGCCCACGAGCTTGCCTACGACCCAAACTACATGTCGCCATTCGCCCAGTTTGCCTGCGATAACGGCCTCAACGTCAGAGGTGAGAACCAGAAAGAACCTGCTCTTCAGAGATCAATCTCACCCTAAACCAACCACACATGGATCAGACATGTCTGATGCCTGTAGATCTGTAGATTTGCTTTGGCGCTATGAGGGAAGACTTGCTGATGTAACTGATGCTCCTCTAATTAGTCTCTAAATTATAACCACTCCTTGTCTTCCAACTAAACTTGGGGAAATCTTTATAGCAATGAGTTCTGAATGCATTTTTCTCGCTTTCTCTCGTCCTCAGGAGGAAAACCCGACGACATCACGGTGCTGCTCTCCATCGTGGCTGAATACACGGACTGAGCTCGATGGGCGGGGCTTCTTGTCTTTTTTTTGCTCTCTCGCTCTCTTTTCCTCATGTCTTCCTCCTCATCCGCCGCTCGTCTGGAACCGTCTCTCGCCCCATCCTTCTTTACTGTCCTTGTCCTGCGTAGCTCATGGGAAGAATAGGAGAGCATGGACTCGCTGTTGTGGGTGGACGATGATTCTATAGGAGGCTATATGTGTCCATGCACCAAAGGATTATGGGAGGATGAGTCATCTGCTCGTCCTACGCCTCCATCGCATGTGATCAAGTGATTGTAGGATCGGAGAGCGAGCCGTGCGTTACCCAAGGTGCTTCTAAATGAGGGCGATCTCTCAGCGTGGACACTGTAGGGGATGTTTTTTATTTTTTCGCCCCTTTTATAGCTGGGAGAATGTAAATCGTGTGTAAAATTGTCTGCTGTTTAAGGTTATGCTCCTGTGTTGTGTGTGTGTGTGTGTGTGTGTGTTGTGTAATTGGTGGGTTAACGTGTGTGTTTCATGTCACTTGGTTCAGCAAGTGCAGTTCAGGATGTGGGCGATGTGGCTCCACCCCTTTAAGCGGGCAATGCCTGCCTCTCCATGGCGTTAGTATAATGTGGGCGTGGCCAGTGGAGCACCAAACATAAGAAGCAGGACAAAGATGCAAAACTGGTTTTTGGTCATTTGTGTGCTTTTTTTGGTGGAGAAAGGACCGTAAGCTGATACTGTAAAGTGTGTGTCCGAGTGGATTTAGCCTTTGTGAGAGGGTTTAGAGGGGCATTGACGGCTTCCCGAAAAGCATTTTAGGTTTTGTTGCTAGTGCAGGAATCTGTAATGTGCTTAAGCAGTTCATGACTGTACACGGTTGATTTGAAAAAATAAAAAATAAATAAAAATTCCCGAAATAATCCCAGCTACACCAGTCTGGATTAGTTTTAATTTCGCAGAATAAATTGTATGTGATTTTCTAGATGAGGTTTGTCCATCTGCTGGTCTCGTGTGGCTCGAGTGCAGTACAGTGATCCTTCTGCTCGAACTCCAGTCCAACTGTTCTAATTATAATTACAATTCTATGATACAAACATTTCATTTTACATTTGCTAAATCATCTCGTTCTGTTCGTCACTCTGGCTTCATTCAGCAAGAGATCCAGGCGTCTAATGGGTTAAAAGTAAACACGTTTTGAATTTTTGTTTACTGATTTATACGTTATTACCTCAGAAGAGGGGACTCGGGATTACGTTCTTTTCAACCTCCGTGCACTCAAACTATACAAAGTGAGACCTCGGAGTTGAGTTTTCCGAGTAGGAATTCCGAGTTGATGGACATTTCTCCATGTTGGAGTTTGGAAATTCCGACGTACTTTGAACTTTTAGTCAAATGCAGCATCAGAGCCTGAGGTAGAAACAGGGACTCTGAACGGTCCCCTCATGCAGGCACGCTTTAAGTACACATTTACAGACTCAAGTGTTCATTGGTTGTTAAATGGTTCTAGCCTTCTTCAGGGGGAATTTACTCAAACTTCTCAAACCCTGCTTTCCTTTTGTAGATATTTTTCGCCTGTACCTGCCCGCGGTATTTTCTGATGAAGGTGTAGGTTGTCTTTCTGAAAGTTAAATATAAAGTTGAGTAACCCTGAACAAGATAAAGCATTAACTGAAGACGAATGAGTGAATGCTGAGATCGTCGCGTCCCAGTCTCGTCTTCATCACCTTTGCTTGTGCCGCATTCCTTATATGTTTGGCTCCCCACATTCACTGAGATTTTTTTTGGTAGCGTCCTGAAGGATCGCAATCCTGGTGCACACCTTGATATTGCAGGTCCATACTCCAGTTAAATGTGAAAAATGACTAATAAAATCCTTTAATGTTGTCAAACTAGACAGTAACACTTAACAAATCAGATATTCATCTTTTTATTTTTTTTATCAAATTCTTCTTTTTTCCTTCCTGTTTCTTATTAAATGCCTTATTTCTCATAAGCGTGTGTTCCCAGTCCAACATCAGCATGGCAGAGTTTATTGTAACAAAAAGAAAATGATTTCGACTCGAACGGCCTGATCTCAGCCACACTGGACTGCAGATGGACTCTGTCGTCCCTGTTATCTGATACCGAGTGCTGTCCCAATTGTGCTGCGAACCGACGTCTGTAGTCTAAGAGTCTGAGAGTGTAGAACGTGCGTTTTAGGCGAGCTGCACGCGCACAAACACGTGTGGAAACTGTTCATGAAATCATAGGTCAGGTATGTAAAGACAAAAAGTTTTATTTTTATAAGCTCTTCGTTTTTAGCAGAGCTGAGAAGTGACTGATAGTTGGGCTGTGTTAGAGGTGACGTGTGTGTGTGTGTGTGTGTGTGTGTGTGTGTGTGTGTGTGGGGCTTTGTAGAAGTGTTTTTCTCTCTTCCTTTATTTTTGGTTCTAGTCGACTTTCATACCTGCTGCTTTTACTTTGTAAATGATGTGTGCACATGTATTTAATAACGTCTGTGTAAGTGCCGGGGAGCGGATGTCCTTCATGTCCTTCATGTCCAACAGCAGAGGATAAAAGGCAAAAAAACACAAAGACAATACTCACTTTGGCTCACGTCTTCATTTCTCCTGCTGTTAATAAGCTACAAGCTACAAGAGTTCTGGTGAACCAAAGACATGCGCCCCTCGCTGTTATTTTATTTTATTTTTTTTCATTCTTTATGAAATTTGTTTTGGTCTTATTTTGTATATTTGAAGTAAAAAATACAAAGCAATATGCAGTACAGTAACCTCTGACCCTTCTGTGTGTGTGATTTTACCGTGATGTCCGGACTATACGTTGCTTCTTCTCATTTCCTCGTTGTCCGTTCGTTAGCGTATTTGTTGTAAGTAGAACATCAAGGGGGAATAAAAACATAATTTAATGTAATGTAATATAAAAATCCTGGCTTAATGCACCAAAATGACACCAAATCTCGCGCACTTACCTCGTCATGAACGCTGTCCTCTGCCCAAAGCACAAAACGGTGATTAAAAAAAAAAACTCAATGAGTGGTCAATTTGAAGTTCAAATCCTGATGAAGCCACAAAAATCTATCGCGAGAGTAAAACTGGTCGTGCTCTCTGGGTGGGAGGGGCATATTCTCTCTCCCCTGTCAATCACAGTGACACTATCTAGCTATAGCAGCTATAGGTGTTTGTGAGCTCATGTATGTGCAAGAGGGCGGATAGCGCTTTCCTCTGAGTGTGTTGCACTTGTGTCCATGAATTTGGGGGCGGAGCTTCTGAAAGGAAGAGCGTATTTGTTTGTTGACATTTGAAATCAACAGCCAATCTTTCTCCAGAATCGGTACCTGCACCTTTAAGTGTTTTTGGATGTAGAAAATGGGGCTGAAAATTGATCGTAGCAGCAGTGATCGGGCAAAGGAAAGCTCCTTACGCCGTAAACGGTGAGCTTTTAGCATTAAATGATTAAACGTTGCAGTGTAGTGACTGCTCGGAAACGGAACTTACAGGAAGTTATGAAAAACAAAAATGTACAATGACGGGATGACGTATACAGGGTTTTTTTTTTCCCCTTCTGGAGCAACCTATAGTCCGGAAACTACGGCACGTTCATTTTCACTGCATTTCTGTCCAACACGTGAACGTGAACATTAGGCATGTGCCGACATTAAATCATGATGGCTGCCTGTTCTTTTATCACGGTTTGCAATATTATTGGGATATTGTATTTGAGAAATAATTACATGTGTAAAGATGGACTTTATTTTTCTGAATAAATAAAACATCCAAAGAAAAGAAACGACTGTGTGCTTTGATCCGTCACAAGAGGTGAAACTTGTGAATGATGTTATGAGAAACGTCACGTCACGTCTCATCACGTCACTGCTACTGACCAAATCTTGCCCAAGTTGAAAATACTGTAGGTTGAATATTATGAAGTAGTGTTTAACTGGTAATCGGCACATGCCTAATGAGCATCCGGTGAACAAATACCTCTTAATTGAGTTTTGTTCCATTAGGATTTTACAGAACTCGTATGTGGATGTAATTTCTTGGGTCACTTGCCCAGCCTTAACTGTTAGTGCTAAAGGAAAGTCTCAGTGGCTGAAATCCAGCATCGAGAGAGAGTTTACTGCTGAGATCAGAATGAAATGATTTTAAAGTTAAAGCTGATTAAAGCTCGTCAGATGGTATTAAATCCTGCAGTAAACTCCTCAGAGGCCCGTGTCATGTGACTGGTTTAATCCCGTTGTGGTTTTCCCTGAACTCCTCTGCGCTGTGAGACGTGTGGAGGTTTTCCAGGTAGTGCGCACTTCCAGTGCACTTTCAGCTCCAGAGTGCACGCTCTACGTAACAGCCATGCAGTAGTAAAGCCATACACGTGCTGAGAATGTGACTCAATGTGGTATTTATGTTTAACATGTGTGTAGAGACGTGCTGATACTCACGTGATATAGATGATGTATAGACGAGATGTTTACGATGCGCTCTGTATTAAAGCTACCTGCAGAGAGGAGTCTATCACCTGTCTCTCTCTCTCTCTCTCTCTCTCTCGCTCTCTCTCTCTCTGTATTTCTGATAGTTTCTCTATCCTCCTGTCTCTCTGCCTGTCTCACCCTCATACATCTCTGTCTTGCTCTCTCCTTCAGTGTCGTCTTCTGTAATTCTATGCCTCTCTCTCTCGCCCTCCCTCACTGTCCCTCTCTCTCTCTCTCCTGCTCTCTCTCTCTCCCTCCCTCCTTCTCTCTCTCCTGCTCTCTCTCTCCCTCCCTCCTTCTCT
>JAQMYM010000009.1:18437377-18455254 GCA_030014255.1 Parauchenoglanis ngamensis | reverse complement strand
ACACCCTCTTAAGTAATCCTGACAGGCACGGAGGCCACACCCTCTTAAGTAATCCTGACAGGCACGGAGGCCACACCCTCTTAAGTAATCCTGACAGGCACGGAGGCCACACCTCCTTCACTGAGAGTGGCAGGCACGGAGGCCACACCTCCTTCACTGAGAGTGGCAGGCACACCTCCTCCTTTTCACTGACCTGACCTGAGATATAGAGGCTACACCTCTTCAACAAACTAAATGATAAATAAGGAAAGCATCAGTCATTAATTGTCCCTCGATTTATTATTATTTTTCCTTCCTCCAGATTCTGGAATTACCAGTGTCCGAGCGAGACATTGAGAAGGAGCATCTCGCCCAACTGAGACGCTGGAAGGAATCGCACGGAGAACTGCACTGCAAATCTCCTCCCAGAATGCACGGCGCTCGCGCTATCATGGCCGCTGAGCCTCCCAGCCGACAGGACCTGCAGCAAAAACCCACCATCATCGTGGAGCCGGCGCCGATCATCAACAGCTCTGAAGGCGACGAGAGAAAGAAGGAAGAGAAAAATAAAAGCAAGGCAGATAAAAAGAAAAGCCAGAAAGACGCTCCGATCGACACAGCCAATCAGGACCAGGCACCGCAGGATCAAGCTTTACCCAGCCAATCACAACTACTGCTAAAGGACACAAGTCTTCAGTCATCCAGTCAGAGTCTGAGCAGTACAGAACATGACACATACCTGTAGAATGCAACATGGCGGTTGTCTCGACCTATGAATGTTTACTAACTGCGTCTGAAGACTTCAGGCCCAAACTTCAGGCCCAAACCTCTCGGGTTTCTGCATCCGGTGTGAGTGGACTGCAGTTCCCAGAATGCAGTGGGAGCAAACGCTGGGGTTTTATTTTCCTTTACGTCACATCCTCGAGCTTCATGAAGAAATTTGTATGGGAGTTTTTTTTTATGTTCTGTTTTTATTCTTCAAGACCAAGAATGTGTGAAATCCATGTCACTTACCGTATTTTCCAGATTATAAGGCACAATGTTTAATAGCGTTTTTATTCTGTAGTCGTGAGTTTTCAGTAGTGGGACAATACACTACCATTAGATTACTGCTAAGATAATATTGTAAGTCCATTGCTATGCTAGCTACAGACAGCACTGACGCAGCGACCGTAATCGGACCACATGGAAAAGCTACTTAATAATAGTGCTCAAATTCAGCAACACTAATGATAAATGAACTAGACTACACCAGCAGAAAGCACTGAAGCTTACACCAGCTACATTAAAGGTGAAGTTTGTAATTTTAGAAAGTGTTTCTAGACTTGGATATTTATAATGATCTTGATTGTTTTTTCCTAAGCAGAAAAAAGGGAGAGTGACTTATAGTCTGGAAAATGCGGTGCATTTATACAGAAGCGCACACAGACTCGGAAACATCACTGTGTGATGGCAGTATAAAAGGGCTGAAATTTTCATCATAAGGCGCATTTTAGCAACTTAATGTTGTCGTCTGTTAATCAAAATGATGCTGATGCACCAGCTTGGCTACCTTAAAACTTCTGTGTGCAGAAGCAGTATATTGGAAAATGCATGAGGCTTGATAAACGGCAAACACGAGTGCTTAATCAGCTGTATCTGCATTAGGCATGTGTGGAAGATTTACAATGCCTTCATGGTAAACCCTTTAAAATCATTTCATTTGGGAGAAGCCTAGGTAGCCGGCTTTTTTAAAAAAAATTTTTTAATAAAGATATAGTCTGTCGTATCGGTAAGCTGTTTTTCCTATTTTGTCCTGCTGAGAGAATGCGTTCGCATAAACGCACAGGACAAAAATCTCGACTTCAATTGAGGGACCATTTGTTGGTATCTATATTACGTAAGGAATAACTCATTCCAGGACATGCTGTTTTTGGAAAATAATCAATCTTGGTGTGGTAATGCATCGCACCACCTTATTGTGTAGTATTTTCATGTAACACCTTGTCCTGGAGTGATTGACTCCTTTTAGACCACAACAATTTGCCAACACTAACAGCTTTTTATTTATTAAACAACCCTAGTTTTTATCCATTTATAGTTACTTTTAATGTTGCGGAGATGAGAACGCAAACGCGGCATGTGGTTTTGGTTAAAGCGCTTAATAAGGCATCGTTGTCTCTGTGCAAGCGTTTCTGCATGCAGTTCACATGTTTTGACCGCTAGGGGGTGCAACATGTCATTCTTTGTCTTGATCTCCGA
The DNA here is from genome assembly GCA_030014255.1 of Parauchenoglanis ngamensis. Classification (NCBI taxonomy): domain Eukaryota; kingdom Metazoa; phylum Chordata; class Actinopteri; order Siluriformes; family Auchenoglanididae; genus Parauchenoglanis; species Parauchenoglanis ngamensis. Next base: position 18,453,034 of record JAQMYM010000009.1, on the reverse strand, counting down.
CTTGAAGTAGGAGCTCCGATGCACATGGTGTAGGGGCCAACGTTTTCTTTCACAGGACCAAGCATGGCTGCTCTGTCACTTACAGTGAGTCTGATTTATAAAAAATTATGTTCATTACAGAAATTTAAAGCATGCAAACGTATAAAACGTCGAGCTCAAGCCAACACGATCCAGCATCTGAAGCCAACGCTGGGCCGATCCGCAGTACAAATCAGTGCATCGTTAAAAAACGGACAGAAACCTACTATAGAAAATGCTATTGATGCACTAAACCGGTGACCATTATCAACCTGAAAGATGCATCAGCTCTGATACGACATTTCTTATTGTAGTCTGATCCACCAACTCATGTTTATGACATTTAAAAAAATCTTTTCTTTTAATGCAAATCAAGCAGCTCAGTGAAGGGATTGTTAATCCCATCTGAAGCTCATTCGCTTAATGAGGAAAAACGGCACGGACACCTCACACGCATGCACCTTTAGACTGCATCTACAATTATAAAATTAAGTAACAAGAAATTAGTGTCCGGTCTTTTGTATAGAGAAAACAGATGTCGACTAGCTTATAGACTTGTACGCTTCTTACCCAATTCCACTTCAATCCACACCATGAGACTTCTCCATGAGAGATGCACCACGTGACTGTAAAAGTGTGACTCATTTATATCACACACACTCGCACGTCTACTCGACAGTAACACAGTGGCTGTACCGCCTCAAGTGTTTAATGATAATGACACTCGCTAGATATGGGTATAAACAGAAATATTCACGCTCCAGGACCTCACATTGCCATGACGCTTAAATGTCACATCTGTCCTGTATTTTAGATATCCATGTGCTGATGTTCATTTTCATATCATGATAAATTCGTTGTATGACTTTATAGTGACGTGATCCACTAGATGACTTTTATCTAAACCATACGCAATAATTTTCCAGGGAAAGAAATGAGCATTCAAATCATTAAAGGAATAATACACTTGTTTATGGCTGTGCTGTTTGAGGAACATAGCTAACCTATCACACCACCCTGAAGTAGATTATTTTCCCGTAACAGCTTACTCCTCTTCTACCACAGGGATTTGCCAAAACGCCATTTTAATTTATTAAAGAACAATACATTGAGCTTTTTATACATTTATACCTGCGCTTAATGGTGTAGAACGTCCCTGAAACAAATTAGTTCCTGTTTTAACTTGTGTGACAGCAGCTGTAAACAGCTCTTTCCCCCTCTCCCTTAAAGTTAGACAAAAAAAAAACCTCGCTTCCTGAAGACTTTCCCGTGGTGGAAAACAAAATGTTACTGCTTTACGTCTGAAAGGTAGAAAGCGCTAACACTAGAGACTCCTTCCAAAAATGCTGAATAAACATCAACGTGTCAACAATTACACACGTTTATGTGAAGCAAGTCCCTGTGAATTAGCCGTTACTATAGAAACGGTGCATTAATATTAGGAATGTGTTAATATATACAGAAAATAATTCCTCATCCCCTTCTGACGAATCGGTGTAAGAACTCGAGCGCTGTAGTAGAATTCATATAACTGATTATCGGCACATGCCTAGTCCTAAGATTCAGATTGTCAGAATGACGTACATGTGCTTTGTTAAAATGCACTAATATGAATATGTATAAGGCTGTGAGAGAGAACTGTTCTCACATGTCACTTCTTTCCCCCGGAGACAATGAGTAGCTTTCACAGTTATCAGAAACTAGAAGACTGTTAATATGGAGAATTTAAAATGAGAGTAACTTTAAATGTTAAGATGTTGCTTTGTTTTAATGGTAAACGTGATTCTGGGCACTTGGGACTCTCCTGGGAGACGTTTACGGAACTCCATAAATAAAAAGATAATTCATAAATATGTTGATGATGAATAGTGTGTGTGTGTTTCTAATACAGTTTTTATGTTGTGTTAATTGGAAAGTTTTAAGTAGCAGTTTGTATGATGTTCTCTGTAGATCCATAGTGTGTGTGTGTGTGTGTGTGTTAGGTATGGTTTGCCCTTTGTTCTCAGTTTGTGCATTTCTTTTACAGTTCATGGATAAACAGAACATATTTTCTTGATGCGTCTATTTTGCCTATTGTATATAGCATGACCATATTTGGACACTATATAGATTTATACATTGGGACCAGAAACGCTCCTTGTCTGTCTTTTATGTGGATCTATATTTGACGTTTGAATTTCTGATTAATGAAGAGATGCTTATAATACTACTGGCTTTCTGTCTTCTTGTGTCTGAACTCCATTTATAGATAAACGGTGAGATGAAACTGTTGAACTGAGCACATGCAGGTAAGAACAGCAGCACTGCACGCTGTGGGTTTCTTCTTGCGGTCACTGCTTGTATCTGTGCTTATCAGCCATTCTGTCAGCTACACGTACAATACGGGTCATTTTGTAGCTATACAGTTACATATGTATTGGCACCCCATATCCTGTAGATCAATGGAATAGGCATAGTGGTGCTGATACGAGTGTACACAAGGCAGTGTTGCACTAATGAAGGTTTAAGGATGGGATTTGCACCAACAAAGTAAGAGTGTGTAATAAAGTGCCGGTTAATTTTGACGTCTTTTCACATCCTCAAATTGTGCCATTTTTTTTTTTCTCCTTTCTCAGCGTCATTCACAGCCTCTGCATGCCAAGTCTCTGCCTCATTACGGAATCGAGCAGGAAAGAAAGAGAGATTGAGCGAGGGATGGGAGAGGTGAAAGAGTGTTCTGTGTGGATCGTCCTCCCCCGGACACCTGGTCCTCTCACACGCTTTAGGCTCCATGTCAAGATTTGCATCTGAACGGTGCTGGCATTCTCCTCTCTCCCTGTCTCTCTCTTTATCGTCTAACTCTCTCCTTTCCCATCATTTCACTGCATCCTTCAGCGGAAGTGTCTCTCACACTCACTCACACTCTCACACACACACACACACACACACACTGCTAACTATTATGTGCATGCAGCAAGCAGCATGCTAATGCTCACATAACACTTCATACAAAGTGTCATTATTAATCCATAATCATAACCTAGTAATTACTAATTAAAACTTAATATTTTAAACAATTAGAAATAATGAACAGGAAATAAAGTACATCAAATATGACGTTTTATATGAACATTAATTTTGAGCTTGGGTTCCTATTCTTTACTTTAATGTTTTTATTTTAAAGCTATAGTTTGATATACAGTATTTGATGTCAAAGTCTTCTTTATTTCACTCCAGCATCACACTGTAGGAGGCGTGGCTTAAAGTGTCAAGGTAGAGTGGCATATTAGGGGTGATCTGGATGATAAATATCTACATTTTCAGAAAACGCACTTAATTCTGCTGTGACCTTTGGGATAAGTGGGAACTGTGTGCTCATTTTTCACCATCTGTTTTTTATATCCGTGTCAAATAATTCCCCGTATGTAGTGTTTATATATTAATTCACACTTCATGCGTTCTCCCAGTGAGATGGGTTTTTTTGGTTGACGTAGAACCCTGTTTACACCTCATGGGAAGCCGTACAGCTTCCTCTTCTGTTTAACCAGTTTAATCACAATAGATTATATTTATCGCTTATCTCACTTTTAGAGAAGGAAGAGGAAATCCACCGAGATGATTCACCTGTTTTTCGCTGCTGCTGAATCAGCAGTGTGTCATCTTCCATCTGGAGGGACAAAAGATGCTTTAGGAGCTTAAATTCTGTGCTTTACCAACCAGCTGCAAGGTCCACCATTCCACCTCGCGCTCCGGATACTGTCTGTGCGGAGTTCCTGTGTGCGGAGTTCCTGTGTGTTCTCCTCGTGTTCATGCTCCAGGTTCTTTGGTGTCATTCCAAGTCATAGGTAAACTAGATGTGCTAAGTTGCCCCTGGATGTGAATGAGTGCGTGAACGCGTGTTCATGGTGCCCTGTGAGAAGACTGGTGTCTCATTCAGGGTAAATTCTCCTACTTTATGTCCAGTGTTCCCAGAAAAGGCTCCAGATCCACCCTGACCAGGATAAAAACGTTTACTGAATATGAACGAATTCATGAACAATTGTAAAATATTACATATTTACAAATTGCAAAGTATCACCCGCATCACTTCCAGCTTTAGGAGGCGGGGCTTAGTGAGCGGAATAAACAAGAAAGCAAACTTGGCCGATCTACTACATTTGGTGTACATTGTGTTCATGTCTTTATGATGTGTGCGAGCGCATTGCTTCCTCTTTTCTAACATCTGGACTGGCACTGTAAACCCGCTCTCTCACACACGTCTGTTATGTGGCTTTGACGGCTTAACTTTGATGGCCGGCATACGTAGGACTGGCGTGATCTTTAAACCACAAAGAGGAAGTTCGGTGGCTCTTTTATTAGCCCATAATGCCCTCCTCCTGCTGTAGGTGTAGCGGATGTGCATCCTCATGATGCCACACTGACACCTTTCTGCTATTTCATTCTCTCCTTTCTTTTTCCTCCTTCTTTTCCTTCTGCTGTCGTTCAGGGAGCACCGCTCACGTCCTGTCTCTTTCCTAGCAGGTTTTACAAGATGAGCCCCATACACATACTGGCTACTTCCTACTTCCTGTTTTTGCATAATTACCCCTGTATATAGTGCATAAGGTGTGGGAACAATTTGTAATGGGGGGAAAAAAAATAGGAATTTTGAATCAAACCATGTCACAATGGGAGTGAGGCTTGATGGGACACCAGTCCGTCATAGGACACCAAACACACACATCCACACCTAGGGGCAATTTTGTCTAGCTGATTTACCTATTGTGATGTTTTTCAGAAGAAAACAAGCACATAGGGAGAACATGCGACACTCCTCATGTATTGTAACTCGAGCTGTAAACTGGCGATGCTACCCACTGCAACACCATGCCACTTGCCATACTAGAATTTCTCTCATAATTATTCAAAAAGTAATGAAATAATATTCTAAATAAATACAAACAGACCATCACCGTAGAAATAATGTCCTAACAAATGTGGGTAATTGTAGTTACGCTAGGGCAGAACTGTTAGCAGCCGTTGCTTTGTCGTAAAGATTCCAGCAACCTTGAGTGTTAAATGTAAGACATTATGTAAATGGAATGTTGTTGTTGTTGTTATTATTATTATTATTATTATTATGGTTATACATAACAACCCAATACATGCCACAGGAACTTTAGAGTTAGTAAGACGGCATGCTGTAACACGTTTGGAAACGTTGAACCCACAGATACTCTGCACTTGCTGACCTTCACGTCACAGTGTCACACTTTGTGATGTCACAGCCCTGATGATTTACATCTCCAATTTTCACATTTTACACCCTACAACATTTCTTTCAGCCACCACCATTCAGTCATAGTTCAATCCGTCGCTGCCATTTTGTTTTTCTTTTCTGACTGGGCGTAGTAGCAGATGATATTACGGATGTTTGGGGTGTCTGAGGGATTAGCACCCTTCTAATGAGCTATGTTTATTCTCTTCATAATCCCTAGTCTGTTGTTTCTCTCTTTTACTCTTTCTCTTTTTTTTTTGTCCCACTCCTTTTCTAACCTGTCATCTCTCGCTCTCGCTCTCACACTCAAAAAAACTTGGTGAGATTATTTTTAAAACATGAGTAGGAAAACACATGATCTGGTCAAGTGGTTAGTTGTGAGTACACTGTTGCTAGGCAACTGGAAAATATGGAACTAGCATATTACTAGGAGAAAGTTAAGTCTTTTTATATCAGAAGTGTACAACACAAAGGCACAGTGGTAGAGGAAATGAGACAAGTGTATTGGGAACATCAACATATCCCTCAGATGTCCTGGTAAGAAAGTAAGGAAAGACCCTAACGTGTGAGTAATGTTACACTGAAAGTATTCTTAGCAACAAAACTATCTGAACTTCCATGGCTTATATTGTATCAGAATAACAAAGGAATGCTCAGGTGTCTAAGCCAATATAAAGGATTAAAACAAATATAAACTGTCTTAAAAAAACATTTTGTACAAACTGAAAGCACTTTTTAGCAGTATTTTCATAATGGAGTTGCTAATCGAGTTCTGACCTTTTAATCACAGGTACAAGTGATCATCCAGTCATGAATATTACTCTAGCTGAAACCTCAAACTGAGCCTGGGGTGGTTTCGTGCAAACACATTCCTGCGTTCTTCATATTCATCGCACGTTTATCATGGAACGAGTCTCGCAGTGTGTTACTGTGGGCGGATCGGGGCGCAAAACAGCATCGATGGTAACGTTTAACCCTCACATAATCGGAGAGGACGAGGAGAAATGTTTAAATCTCAATGCCTAAAGTGTTTTCTATCCACCATTTTTACGCAGAATCTGAAAACTCAAGCTTATAAACATAAATGTAGCGTGGCAAGGACAAGTGCCGTAAAGAATTTAAAAGCCGCTGTATGGTAAGAAGAATGATGCAGCCACCAAATGTTCAACGGTGCCGTTTTGGTGAGCCCGTGCCTTCTGATTCCTGTGCTTTGGTGACAGGAGTGGAACCCGACATGCTATTCTGCTGATTAGCAGAAGCCCAGTCATTTCACATTGCACAATCTGAGATGCTTTTCTGCTCACCACGGTTATAAAGAGTGGTTATTTGTGTTACTGCAACCTTCCTGTCTGCTTGAACCAGTCCAGGCTGGAATCTCCTCTGACCCTCTCTCACCAAGGCGGTTCCACATGCACACCTGACGCTCGCTGGATGGTTTTTATTTTTCGCACCATTCTCTGCAACCTCCAGACAATGTTGGACAATCAGTAATTTCTGAAATACTCAACTCAGTCTGTCTGACTCTCTAAAAACCAACCCATGGTCAAAATCACCGAGATCACATTCTGATGTTGTTAATGATGTGAATAATGACTGAAGCTTGTGAGCTGCAGCTACATGATCGTATGCATCGTGTTACTGCTTCATGCATTGCTGACTGGATAAGTGCATGAATTAGCGGGTTTTTGAGGTGTTTGTGTTAAAGTGGTATATAATGGGATAAGATGCAGTCAGCCACTGGGGTTGAGGTCAGGGCTCTGTACAGGACACACGAGTTCTTCCACTCCAACCTTGGCAAACCATGTCTTCATGAACCTCACTTTGTGCACAGGGGCATTGTCATGTTTGAGCCCATTATTTCCACTGAAGGGAAACTGCAATCCTACAGCAAAAAAAGACAGTCTATACAATTACGCGCTTTCATATTTGTGGCAACAGTTTAGGGAAGAACCACATATGACTGACGGTGATGTGTCCACATACTTTTGGACATGTAGTGTATTTACACAAAGGTAAAAAAACAGCTTGTGTGTGTGAAGGTGTGTGCCTTCAGGAAATTGGCTGAGGTCAAAGGTCAAACAGATGCTTTTGCTGTCAGGAGCAGACAGGAAGTGGATTTGCCTGTTTACTGTTTGTGCAGGACGACTTCGAGATGAATGGGCAGTCACACGCGACCTCTGCCCTGCATATGTTTAACGTTTACATCGTCGGATTTATGCATCTGTAACTTTTAGGAATTAAGATGAGTCCCCACAATTCACCTTAATTCAGTAAAATAAAACTTCATGTCCACCAATAATACCACTCACAAACATGGCGAGTCTTGCCGTAATCGTCATGAATGTCATGGAGTGATCTGGATATGCAATGTTGAAAAAAGGCTCAGAGCTCACAAGGCAAGATGGCGTCCTGACGTTACAGATATTATTCATTGCCTGAAATCCAAAATAAAATAAATAATTTCAAGTAAAAAAGCCTTGCTGTTAGATAAGCTACCTAAATATATATTATTATATAAATATATATAAATCATAGTTCCATAAAATAAAATGGAAAATATAGCTATATACTGTAGCTAAATGGAAGCTTGTCACTGGGGGAGCTAAGCTTGACTAGCTTAACTCTTTAAATTAATGCTAAACATTAGCGCAAAGGAAACATTATTTGTCTGTTCTCTCATCTTTTTATACTGTTTGATGCTTTGCAACACATCTGCGTGCAACTCCATGTCAATATTTCAACATGACTGGTTTATATTTGTTTTCCATCGATCTTGTTGATAATTTTATAATAACTTTTTATAATGTTTAAATTGTTAAAAGTAGATTTACTACATAAATATGAACACTTCAAACTTAAGTTATTTGTTGCTCATAGTATGAAACTATAGCATGCATTTGTTGTAATGAGTGTATAGTCTTCTATTATTTAGCATCAAACTAAAACCTTTATTTAGTTCAGAACAATAAGGTTGATTGATAACTAAAATTTGGTTTCAGTTCACTTTGTTCCTCTTAAAGTTCTTGTCAGTCCTCACGCACTTTGTACTGTTCATTTGAGGGAAATGTGCTGCAAGATTGGACCTCAGACACATCCTGAGTGTTTTATGCTTGCGCTGTAATTAAGCTTATGATTACAGTCCAGCTTTGTGTCTTGGCTGTATGTGGAGTGTAAATCCCCTGTAATGGCGCACGTTTCACGCGTGTGAGTGAGAGGGTCGCAGGAGTGCGTTTGTCCTTAATTTGAGCAGTGTTTTTACACTCTAATCTCTGGAGGCTTTTTCCTGGCATTGTTGCTCTGCTGTCTCCCGTCTTCCTCCTGGGCAAGGAAACTGTGCTTATAGATACAGGATACACACACACACACACACACACACACACGATCGGGGGAACTGGAGTGGTGGATAGCAGGAGTTTATGAAGATGGAGGAAGGTATATTGGTCTTGAGGAAGGAGCGAGAGTTGATAGGAGCAGAGAAAGACACAGATTTTCAGCCAGGGATTTAGCCTCAGTCATAAATTATCCTGCACGACAAAATAAAACCACCCCATTATTCATTCATTTCCTTCATGCATCTTATATACTTTATTGTGGTCAGGCTGCATCCAGGGCTCATCCTGGAAACTCTGAACACAAGACAGGAATGCAACCTGGATGGGACACCAATCCATCACAAGGCACCGATCTTATACAAACACACGCGCACTCCACCTATCGGTGACCCTAGAGCCGTAAGGCAGCAACACTACCCTCTACACCAGCATGCCACCCTGGAATCAAATCATCATTCACTCATCTACAGTAACTGCTTTACACTGCGTATGAGCTGGTAATACACCCGGGATGGGACTCATAACCCTCCGCTTACGGTCATATTTTTAAAGGAAACCCATGTGGACTCAGGGAGAACATGCAGAAAGCTTCACAGGCAGAAACCTGAGCTCAGGTTCAATCCCAGGGACCTTGGAGGTGGCTGTGAAGTGGCAATACTGCCCTGTAACACATCGTGGTATGAAATCACTAAACATATTTCAGGTCGACATGGAAACCTGCCAAAAAGGAATGTTTCTGACGGTCCTGCTAGTGCATGCCACATTTAATCCCCCAGATTTGCAAAGAGTACTCTGGCAGGTATGTCAACCAAGTGGATCAAGAAGAAACCAGGCCTGAAGGAATCAAATTTCCTTATATTTACTATCCTAAATGAGAAACAAGATGGAGTCACAATAATTTTACCTCAGGGTATGTGCTATTGTAGTAGGGTGCATGTAGCAGCGTGGTGTGTAGTTTGGGACATAACCACAGTCATTGTCCAGGAAATATAAAAGGCTCCACTGAGGCACAGTGCATCTGAATAGTATACTACATAGTTTACTATAATACGTACTGAATAGCAAGTGGTGTTTGCAGTGTTGCCTCCCTGTTTAAGAGTAGCATGTGGTTTGGGATGCAGCCAAATGTCAAACATGATGGTGGATAGCAGCTTTCTCTTTACAAAAAGCACATTTAGTTCTTTAGCAGTGCCAGTCATTCTGCCACATATATTCAGAGGAAATGGACGTTTCTTTGACTGATTGTATTAAATGACCATTACACACGATTCAAATGTTCTTCTAAATCATTTTGTTCATCCTAGTGATGGATGCCAATAGTTTTGGACTTAACCGTATATTGCTGATGTTGCATCAGCAAAACAATCAAGCTAATCATTATTAACACGTCACTTGACGTGACTTACGCAGCATTCGACTAATCTCGGAATTATCACGCGGAATTGTCATTTTCGAGCTAAAAAGTGGATAAAAAATAATGGACGTCTCCATGCTCATCTTTTCTTCGCACCGATCTAGCACCTGTGATGAGTGATGTATATTTTATACCTCTTCGAAACAGCTAACTGTATAGTCAGTGTTATAAATTATCAGTGTTACAAATATTTAACAAGCTAATGTGTCTTTGTTGATTGATCATCAGACCATCCGAGTTCCCGAGTAGGAATTTCGAGTTGAGGAGCTTTTTCTTTGTTTTATTTATTTATTTTTTCCCCTGTTCGGATGCCAGGGATTATGACTTTTGGTCTCTTGTAATGTAGCATTATTGTTGTTGAAACTGTCTCAGCTGGTCAGCAGACGTTAGCTTCTTCAAATACAATAGCATATTAGCACAGCGGTACCTCAGGATGAGCTAGTTAGCTAAACAACACTGTAATGAAAATATGATCATACACTTTTACACATAAATATTTTTAAAATATACCGTTTTTTTTTTTTTTTTGGTTAATATGGAACAGCAAATTGCTGACCAAAATTAAACCTTCTAAGCTATCTTCTGTGATTCCATAAAGTTAGCTTATAGCAGAACTGAACTTGCACACTGTTAGCGCTATGCTAAACAGCGTTTAATGCCGACTGTAATCTGTAACGATGTTACGGAGGCTTTATGTAGGTAAAACTGCCACTCTGTTTCTCTGGTAAAGAAGCCAAAGGAAGACGGAGAAAGAGTAAGAAAAAGGGAGGGGTGACATTAACTTACAAAAAGATTAGTGATGTACATGGGAGTATAAACTCTCACACACACACACATGTCAGCTGTACATGTACTTCAAATCTTATCCAGCTTATAACCATCTTGCACAATAGCTTCAACAGTGATGACCTCTGTGTGTGTGTGTGTGTGTATGGACGGACAGATGGACAGACGAACGGTCAGCCACTTAAGTGGTCCATTTTGGACTGATTGCAAAGCCATATGGCTGCAGCTCCTCTGATCCTAGTACAATAGTGTATTGTATTGCAACCCCACCTTAATGACCAAACTACAAGTGTGTGTGGGTGTGTTTGCAATTAAATAGTATGACAAATTTCCATTTCAGCCCATCACGGTTGTCACTCCATCACCGTCTCCTCTTACAACTCACTATTTTATAAGAAAACGACTTTCATTACCATGTAACACTACTCTATTTCGTTCCACAACATAACCTGTAACTATAAATGGTAACTTAAATAGCATGTATCATTGGTACCATTGGCAAATAACTGTGGTAGAAAAGGAATAAAAGGAATTGTGGGACATCCTGTTAGAGGAAAATAATACAATTTGGTACAGTATCAGTAACTCTGCTACATCGCTTCATTGGTTTGTTTTGTTTTTCCTATAACCGCATGCTGTGTCATGTTGCATTGCCTATTTTTGCTTCATTTTCTTATATGAAAAAATCTATAAGATTTACAGAAACCGCACATTCTGATAGCATTCAGTTTCCGACTTCGTAATTAGAATTTGTTTTTATGTTTGTTAATATGGAAGCTCATAAACCATGAAAAGCTGGCTAGGTGTGGACCGCTAACTGCAATTTCAGTGTAATTTACGTTGGATGGAGTGATTTAACGTGTAATTTACCAACACATCTGAGGTAAATGTTGATGTTTGCAATACTTTTGTCCAACTTCCACTGTCCCTGTACCTTTACATTACAGTATCCGTGGTCTATAATGGTTTTGTTCTAGCTAGTTAGCCTCGGTCGTCAGCTAGTTCCTTATTTCCCGGTTGCCTAGCAACTAACTATAAGATGATATTCTCTACATTTGCGTCTAACTTCATGTCATTCAGCATTACTAAAAGTTATGCACTAGCTAGTTAAAATATTAGCTTTAGTCTTTAACGTATGCTTGGTGTCCATATTTCCTAGCCGCCTAGCAACTTGAATGGTTAGCATATTGTATTTTTGCAGGCCCTTTTATAGAAAGCACAAATTCACAAGTTCTCTTTGAAAGCTAAATTAAAACTAACCCTATACAGTATGTTTGTCATTTTATATGCTATATAGGGTACAAAATAACGGGCTTCTAGTTTACTTAATCTAGTGCACTTTTCATGGACTACTTTAGGATTCAGATGACTACTGCCACACTAAACAGTTATGCTTTTTGTGCTATTTATTAAAGCTGCTAATTGATGGAGACTAATGGAGATCAAGAGGTCGTGTGTGTGTGTGTGTGTGTGTGTGTGTGTGTGTGTGTGTGCACTCACACATGTGTATGTTCCCTGGATTTCGGCTGCCTGAAGCCCCCACACTGGCCCAGAGGAAGAGGAAGACCCTCGGGATTTATTTAGAATTTTTACTGCTGCTGGTGTTTGTGTTGACCGCAGGAGTGTGAGTGTGTGTGCTCTTATCTGAGGCCTCCTGCTCGACCTCTTATCTCCCACTCGGCCGTTAAACGGATCCTGCTGTTCCCAGCATGCAGGACGGAGGCGGAGAGTGGGATTGGAAAATAATTTGAGTTGTGCAGAGAATAAGAGACACACGGCTGAGACTGAGAGCAGACGAGTCTAATCTTCTGTGACAGTCACGTCTAATAAGCAACTCCAGCTGGCCTGCATCATCTTATTATCCTCCTCGGGGTATGAAATAAGGGGCTAGACCATATCTAGTGCGCTTTGTGTCCAACACGGTATCAGTTAGAGTTCATACGATTCCAACGCCTATGTTGTATCAAGAAAAAGAAAATCAAAATAAGAAACAAAGACTAACATTATTAACACGTCACTTGAGGTGACTTATGCTTCATTCGACTTCTCTCCGGAGCTTGGAATTATGTCATTTGAAAACTAAACCTGCATCAGTTCTTTCAGCATGTATGGTGTTGAATGCATCTTGGAGAACTTGGTACGCTTCTTCTGCAGACTTTGGCTTTGGTCTCTGCAGCTCCCAGAACAGCATAGATGAAAAGTGGCCTGTTACTTTTAATTTTTTATAAGAAATATTTGTCTGCTATTAAAAAGTATTCTTTTCTCCTGACACACCAATGTAGAAGACTTTACAATCATTACAAGGCTTACAATCCTAAGCTTTGAGCATATGAGATTACAGTAACACAAGTGCTATTAATGCGGTTAGCTAACTAAATATAAATCCTATATGGAGATTTGCCGTAACTCAGTAACAATGATACATGCCGTCCCTCCTTCCTCCATGTCATACTTTATTTTTCACTCTCTGTTTTCAGCAGGAAGAGAGACAATGGCCTAATCAATAAGACAACCATTGGTTGAAGACACAACCTGGCTCCAGTAAGCATAAATAGCGGTCACTTCCTGTCAGCCATGCCCTTCTTCCTGTAGTGGCCCAGAAGGCACCGGTGCTGTAGCGGTCAGTGATGATTGCGTCATTCTCGGGGGATTCTGGGTAGACACCATGGCGACAAGGACCAACAGTGTTGTGGGGAAGTAGAAAGGTGAAAACCGTGTTTCCCACCGTACAGTGATCATGTGTAAGAATTCTTCTTCATTATGAGAACAACATAAAGCTCTTTATACAGATGTGTGATGATAAATATGAAATTGAGGCGTGATGGGGGCAAAGATGCTGGTCAGAAATCACAATACAGACACTAAAACTGCTACTCCACTCAGCTTAAAAAGCAGTATTAACCAGTAAATATATCTGGATTTAATAAAACCGCAAACGTGAGTTTTGAATCCTGAGTATCATCACAAGCTAATTATAAAACAATTTCGGTTCTACAATCTGACAGGCTGAGCCATCTTGAAGCCACTGTGTGACCATCACAATAATTCAATTAATGCACCAGGTACCAATTAAACCGTTATGCCACTGTTCTATCCTTAGAGTGCCTTAACCTATGTACCTTATGTTGCTTAGCAACCACAGCTTACTTATTGTTGCATAAGAATTGTTAACTGTGAATACTATTATTAACAAATGATTTATTGAAAACGGTTTGTTCTTTTTAAAAAAAACCGATAAGCTCGATTGCGAATTAATTAAACAATGGCATATCGTACCTTTTTTTCGTTTACATTTTTTGCTGTGGAAACGTTCACAAAACAAGTGTGTTTTTATTCTCACTTGCGTTATAGCAGCTATAAATCTCTCTCTCTCTCTCGAACGCTCGCTCTTGCTGTCTTACCAAGAAGCTGGAAAGCCCTGAGTGATGAAGACTTTAATACGTCAGACAATTTACAGCTTTATCTCTGACTGTGCTAAGTGCTGACTCTGGAGACTCCTTCCATAAATGTTAAATGAGAAGTCTTCTTACACACGTTTAAAAAAAAAAAAACTTTTACATGGACCATCTGGCTGACTATATACCATCCAACTCAAGTTCACCTGGTGTGCCTGTCTGTTATTTTTGCAAGTCTTAAATGACCAACCAGCTGCTGTTCTTATGGGTCTAAATAGCACATCATCTTGAGCACAATAGGCACTTCAGGACATCCCTGTTGTACACAAGCTTGGCATAAGAGTCAAATATTTACATCAGCTACAGATCCCGTCCCTCCCAAACGAAGCCACAACAATGGCGTGACAGAGACAGATTGCTCCAGGTGAAATGAGTCTACGTTCAGTGATCCACAAACACAAGCCGGACACGTTTACTCCAGAGATAGCGCTTCCTCCTTCAGTGCGATACGGAGGAGTAGGCACTGACCCTGGGCTTGTTAAAAAAGGATACAACTTTTGGCTCGAGTCCTGATTGGAGCTGCTAAATACCATTAGCTCGCCAGACAACAAAGTGTGCGTATCATTACTCTGAGTAAACATACTCTGAGACGCCACGCTCTTGGCCACACTTCAATCATCTAAAAAAAGGCCATGATTTAGATTCAAGGGAGCTAGTGCCGAGTGCCAACTTCCTCATCACGTTTTCATCATGCTTGTTAGTGTAACATTGTGAAGGTCAAAGGGGAAGCCCAACTGCAGAGAACAAATCCGAGACAAAGGATATTAAGAGCTCTGATTCACAGAACTGAACGAATCTTTTCAATGAGTCAGATCACCTGAGTCGACTCTTTTGACTCGTTGAAATTTCTTCTCAAGCGAACACTGTTTGTGATGATATGGCCGGGGTTTCTTTTTCTTTGCCTGGCATCTATGACTAAAAAAAAAAAACCACTTTATATGCAAACCAGCACTTGACGTTCATCAAAAAGAGCCAATTCATTCATTCATTCATTCATGATTCATCATTGACTCACAGTTTGTAGGTAGCAGATTGTACACTGAACTTTGAGATTCATTTACTTAAATAATTCATTATTTATTTGAAATTAATGTCATTTTCTGGGCTTTTTGTCATCATTATGAACATTCATAATGATCATTTTGTTTTATTAATAATACTACCTCGAGGAAGTGAGTAGCAATGTCATGTCAACTCTCTGATTCAGATTTAGCCCCTATTGAGTTGTTTCTTTGTGTATGTTGTGAATAAAACAATTTACTTGCTGATTTTAGTTAGTAGTTGAAGTGGTGTATTTACAGTAGCTTGCAAAAGTATTCGGCCCCCTTGGACTTTTCCGCATTTTGTCACATTACAGCCACAAACATGAATCTATTTTATTGGAATTCCACGTGAAAGACCAATACAAAGTGGTGT
>JAQMYM010000009.1:18423728-18434324 GCA_030014255.1 Parauchenoglanis ngamensis | reverse complement strand
AAAAAAACACGTAAAACAAACGCCAACAGCGGCAAACTCCCGGCAAACGATTCGAAAACAGGAAATGACGTCACCGATGACGTCCACCCTGTCGGGAATCCCCGGGAACTAGTCTACCAGGTTCTTGTTCTGGGAGATGTCTGTGGTCTGCTCTTAGGTCTTTCAGCCACTTGGTATTGGTGTCATTATTAGAGATTCTTTCTCACATAGGAAATTGCACCATCATTTTAAAATCCCCTGACATGCTCCTTGAATTAAAATTTGCTGTATCTGTATGGTAAACAAGAGCCACAAAACTAAAAAAAATTTACCAAAATTTTAAACATTTTCCAATTCTGTGTAGTGCTTTACAGGAAAATCTCATTGATGCAAAAACTGCCTGGGTTGGTCATTTCTTCACAGTTCGTTCTTTGCTATGGTGCTACTGCATGCAAGATTGTGGTTTTCCTGTGGAATTGTTGAAGTGGTGTAAGTATTTATATAAGTGAGAGTTACACCACATTCCCCAACTCTGTGATCTCCTCTCCCACACTGAGTAAGCCACTGTGAGTCAGATATTAATAATAGTTAGCATAAAGGTTAGCGAGTAGGAGAGCCTCAGGCCGGTTCTCTGCACAGACCTGCATTTCAGAGCTTCACAATCATTCCTCTCATTCCTCCTCTTGTTCCGCTTCAGCCTCTCGCACCATTGCAGGTTTGCTGAGGACAGGCTGGATCAGTGCAGCACCATCACTCCATCAGTCTGCACTGTGCCCTGAGCCCCTTTAATACAGCAACTATTAATCATAATTACCTTAATTCATGCAGAGTCTTCCTCACACTTATGGTAACAGCCTCCCTTTAATGCTTCTGCCTCAAAAAACTCAACAAACTGTTTAGGATGCAATGCCATCAAATAACAAACATATTTACTGCATTAGTACTTTAAGCAACTCTGGGAATTTTGTGTGCCAGATTTTATCCTTAATCTTAATCTGGTATTCATTATTTGTTTCTAATCATTCGTTTCAGCATAGCAAGGAGTGGTTCAGTTTTATCACTTCAGAGCTTTACAACCTTAGTGCCTCAGGGGTCAGTTCTCTGCCCACTCTGACATCTGTGCATGGATGAAGTCTCATCATCAGCACAGAACTACACTGGAGTTCCTCTGGCATCAGTTCTCGGTTCACACTTTTTATCCATTTGGACTAAATCTTGAGAGCAAAGTGTGACTCCGGTCAAATGACTTCTCTTACCAATTCTATGCTGATGACACACAGCTGTACTACTGGAGTGTCTCAGTGATCTTAGTGATCAGCTATCATGGCTTTTTTCTCAATGCTATGTGTATGACACACAGCTGAATTTCTTGTTTCCCCCACCCACCTCACAAGTGGCTCCCAAGAATGACTTTCTGGATGAGAACTCTTCACCACTAGGAATCTTAGAGTGATTTTAGATGATGGACCTCTGATCATATCACACCAATCAAAAGAGCCTGCAGTTTTTGTCTCCATAACATCAGACTGTTTCTGACCACAGAATCTCAAACTCAACTCAACTTCTTGACAGCCCCTAGTTTTTTCAAGACACTACTGCAACTGTCTTCTTGGTGGCCTTCCGTCATATCTCCAAATCTCCATTACAGATCATTGAGGATGCTGCTACTGTCTGGTATTAACCCCAAAGTTCTCACATCTGATCTGCTACAAAGGAATATCATAATCTTCCTGTTGCCACAGAATTGAATTCAAAACCTTTGCTTTAGCTTCCAACGCTTATCAAATCAAATTATCTGCAATTTGTGCTTCCACAAACTCAAGTCTTTAACATGAGTGTGCTTGACATGTCCATAGCTCATAGCACAAGATCTTGCAACTTGCAGTGTCCTGTTTCTTCAGTAGTTGCACAATATTTGAATAACCATATGTCTCTGTTTCTAAAGACCTTTGTTTTTATGCAGTGTCTAGATTAATGCCTCACATTCTTTTTCAGTCTTCACATTATTTGCCTACCTTTTTTTTAATTGAAAAAAATGGCTTTTTTCTCTCATCCTGTTTTAACATGGTATGGATAAGACAGACTGATTTTGGGGGTGTGCCTTTAAAATTAAATATGTAAATAGCTTTGTTTTGATTGGATTAACATCCAATGTAGTCATACAGACTCACAGTTCTAATTAGCCAATCAGAGCAAAGATATTTATATATTTGAATGTAAAGGCTCATCCCCAAAATCAGCCTGTTATATCATAAAGGGTTTTACACCATGCTAAAATGGCATAAGAAAAAAAGAAGCAAAGCTATTTTTTTTTTCAATAAAAGCTGTCAAAGCTGAACACACATCCTGATTTTATTGAGACGCAAGCATTTCTAGGTCATATAACATCTCCACTACAATTTAAAGTTTGGGCTACAAGTGTTATTTACAGAATCTAATCATGTATTGTTAGCTTGCTAGTGTACAGTAGCAAAATGAGGTGGTGTTAATTCAGATGCTGTGAACTCCCCTCAGATGTGTGTTCCACGTGTAATGGTGTAATGGCTGCCAGTGAGATGAGACAATGAAATGAAGCCATCTGGAGCACATGGTGGTTTATTGTGGGGTGGTAATGACATCACTGTGTTGTCTTACACACACACACACACACACACACACAAAGAGTTGCAGGTATGTTCTTAATTCACAGGTGTTAACCACATCAGAGACTGTTCTGAGATCGTGTATCCTTTGACTGAAGGAGAAGTCACTCTGATGTGTTGGACAAAGAAGATGAAGAGATGTGCCCCTGCATTGTTTATCATTGTTCATCAGTCTAGAAATTGTTATTATTATTATTATTATTATTATTATTACATAAATTTTTTTTCCCTGAAACAATATATTACTCACAGACTATCAGATACATAGGTAGAAATCACTTAAACTTTTCCACAGAGAGGACCCATAACCAGAGTCTTGCACAATGAGATGTAAATAAATTAATGAATGAGTGTATATAAATGATTGTGTGCACATGCCAGTGTGAGTGTGTGTGTGTGCTTGTGTTTGTGTGTGTGTATGTGTGTGTGTGTGTGTGTGTGTGTGTGTGTGTGTGTGTGTGTGTGTGTGTGTGTTTGAGAGAGGCTGTGTGTGCAGTGTACATGGGGATTAAATGCACAGAAGGTCTGTAATTGGATGCCGACGAGGCTCTCATTATCTGCACACACTCCTCTCTCATGTGGGCACACAGCTGCTAGTGGCGTGTTTCGACCCCTACAGCACAGGGGACTTTCCATCCACATGAGAGATACGCCCTCCATCACGATATGCAAACGTTCGTCCATTTCAGTTTTACGTTACCGTATTACATCATATATTCAGACCCTCCGCAGTTACAGGAGCAGCACAGCAGCTATCACTACTCTGTGTGTGCGTGTGTGTGTGTGTGTGTGTGTGTATTTAGTGTTTTGTCATTGCATGATGTATCATGTAACAGTGTGGGTGATGAAGCATGCACAAGCTTCTCACCTGAGGCCAAGATCTTCCACCTTGTTCAGGAATGCAGGTGTCTGACTGCTGTATTTTCTTAAACTGACACTTTGCTTTCAGCCTCTTTTAGTAGCAGTGCAGTGGCCTCAGGTTGTGTCTACAGTTTACAGCCACATATATTGTTTCAAATCACCAGTCTCCTGGGTGAAGTGGAGCCCCAAGAACACTAAAGAAACTATAGTGTAGAAAATTGTCTTTTTTTCTGGATTTTGAGGAGATACATCTATACAAGACACAGTCTACTTCACTGTATAAATGATGAACTTAGGGAGTTGTGGAGTAGAATACTAATACTCTGCCATGATTTATGAAGCTAGTATGTAATTTGGGACACACACGCAGCTTTCTAGTGACTGAATTCACAAATGAAGGCTCACATTTCTTCCCATAAAATAAAACTCTCCATAACCAGGGTTTATATTTTAAAAGTTTCCCCCAAATTCTATGATGATGATAATACTTTGTGATTCACTGGTAGGTGAATGTGCATTAGTATTTAAGTACATCCAAATAGTGGCCAGTTCTGTCGAGAATAGTGCAACTCTTTGGCATGGTTATCCCATTCACAGATGAAACAACAGTACTTTGTATAGACGAGCTGCAGTCCTAGTAACAGAGCAATGACTTTAAGATCTCCACAGATATTACAGTTGTACAGTGTTGATAAGTCACTTACGGGAGCGAAAATATTTGGATACAAATATAAGAAAAAATCATGACAAAACTGAAGATTTCTCTGAAACGGTACATGCAACAAGACTTTGTTGTGCAGTGTAATGGTTAGACACTGCAAATCTAAAGAAGTCTTTAGATTTGCATTGGAGCTACCGGGCTAATGTTGTTAACAATTTGGAGAAGCTTATATACCTACAAAATTAGCTATTCTGGCTTACGGTTTATGCTAGCTAGTTCCCCTGAAAATGAGCTATTTTTATTTTATGGTTGATGCTAGCTAGTTTTCCTGAGAATTAATTATGACCGCTATTATGGTTTAAACCGGGTAATTCCCCTGAATATGAATTATATTGAATGTTAAAGTTTATGCTACCTAGTTCTCTTGAAGATTAGCTTTTCCTGTTTTTATGGGGTTTTTTTTAGTCAGTTCCCCTGAAAAGTAGCTATACTGGCTTTAATGGTTTGAGCTAGCTAGTTTCCTGAAGATTAGCCATTCCAGGTTTTACGTTTTTTCTAGCTAGTTCACCTGAAGATTAACTACTCTGTATTTTTTGGCTTTGCTGCTAGCTAGTTTCCCTGAAGTTTAGCTATTCCAGTTATTATTGTTCATGCTAACTAGTTTCCCTGACTGACTTTTCTGCCTTTATTAGCCAACGGTTTAATGTTCTACAAACTAAACTTGTCTCAAAAGTCTCTACTGGGACCAGGATGAAATGTGATTTGTACGAGGCTATGCTGTGTGTGTGGGGGTGTGTGTTAGGAGTTTTTAAGGCGTGAACTCGTCCATCGTTCTGGTCCTGGTGATTAGCAGGCTGGTGTCAATCACCTACGACCTCTCGACACATGGACCGAGACGCGAGACGGCAGAGACTTTAGATCTGAGGAACTGTAAATCAGAGTCATGGTAGTAAATCAGGCAGGGTTTTGTTCTATATTGCACAGGATTTATGCTCTTTTTATTAAACAGTTCCGTTTAAATCCTTAAACTCCCATCTTATTATTCAGTTATTCAACTTAATCTTCATCTCGGAAGACTAAGAAATTTGTAAAACTAAGATATAAATGGAATTGTAAACAGTGAAACAACACTAATCAGTTCCTAATTAACTTTTGTATATAAAGCCGGATATATTTGCAGTTCACTTTTATGAGGAAGCAAGTTGTTTTAAGCACTGTGTGTGTGGGTGTGTGTGTGTGTGTGTGTGTTACAATATAAAAAGACAGAGGTGCTGCAGATGAACTCTCTACCATTGAGAGGCAAAACTTCTGTTCTGGTTCTTGAAAATGGATTTTTGTTGATCTCACACTATTATTTTTTTTGACTTGCTTGCAAGCTATTTTATGCTGACTTGACACTATTTTTGTTGAACTCACTGATGGACCCATGCAGTCCTTTTCCTGTTATAAAGTAAAGACCAGGATTTTCTTGAATGTAGAGAGACATGAAAATACAAAGCTAGACATACTGATCGTTCGATCGTGGATCTGAAATCATTTCTTCACAGGAATTATGTAATTACTTTGTGGTTTTTGGCTTAAATTCCCCTGAAATGTATCTATTCTGGTTTTTCTATAGTATGTCAGCTGTTTTTGCTTTAACTGTCCAGACCAACTGATTTCCCTGAAATTGATCAAATCTGTTTTTTTGTGTTGTGCCAGGTAGTTCCCCTGAAGTTTAAATCAACAAATTCAGGACAAAACACAAGCACACACACACACACACACACACAAACCAGCTGTTTTGAGGGGTCTGTCACCAAGAGCCGTTGCTACTTACGTCTTTATTTTTTCACTGTTTCTCTCACATCTTTTTTCTCTCCTTCTCTCTCACCCTTTCTCTCTGTCATGTCTCTTCCTGCTCTCACCCTTTTTTGCATCTGTCTGTCTTTCTACTTCAGTCTTTTTCACTCAGCCGTTCCGTTTCATACCCGCTCTCTATTTTTCTCTTTCAATTCCTCTTTCTCCGTACATTCTCTTTTTTTGCTTTCATACTTTCTTTCTATCCTTCCCAACCTTTCTTATTCCCAGCATTCCACCAGTGCTTAACTGGTAGCCATAAGCTTTCATTACTTGTCAGCTCGCTTCAAAGCAACAGTACAAAACTATAAAAAAGCAAACTCCACACACCAAACATGTCCTGGTTAATCAACTGCATTTGGATTGAGGCAGGACAAGGGGTGTTTTTTTCCATGCACACACACACACACACGTGCACTCACACACTCAGAGGTGCTGAAAGATAAACTAATTAGCACCTGCTGCTCCTGCCGTCTTTGTCACCGTGAATATGTATAGCGATACCATTTGCCTCATCAGATTTGCCTATCTGCACCATTAAGACTGATGGTGAAAGATAAGACGATTCCTGTGGGGTGTGTGCATGCGAGAGAGAAAACGAGAAACAGAGAGCTCTGCCTTCTTTCTGCAAAAACAAGATCTTGGTAAATTTATTTAATATTTCTTATGATGAGATTGCCTAACCCTTAAAAACACAAATCAGCCTACTTATAGATATTTAGCTCATTTTGGTTTCATTTGAAATGGTTGCTGCATTAGCAGTCAGGTATCCTATCCTGAGAAAAAAATATATATCTTACTAAATATTGATATACTGTGTGACTGATCACAGAAATTTCACTTATTATTATTAATTTCACTAGCAGACTACAAACAGAATGATTAAATGTCCACTGTGTAGGATTCAACCACCCGAATGCCCCTCAATTACCCCTCCCTTTCCAAGCGTGTATTAGAGCGTGCGGCGGCCATCAGGTGCCCGTAGCGTACTTCCAATACTTACATTCCCCCTCCCTTTATTTTTCTGTGCTAAATAATAAGTACGATTCTCCATTTTTACAAAATCTGGGTCCTCAAAGTTGTTATCCAGCACCGACAAACACCAATCCTTCTTCTTTCTTCTTCCTTCTTTCTTCTTTGTTGTCCTTTCGGAGCTTCCTTCCAAATTTACGCTGCCACTTGTAAAAACATGAAACGTGGAAGGCGCTCTCTACAAGTTTGTCCGTTCTGGGCTACTGTAGCGACGCAACATGGCGGCTCTGTAGAGGTGGACCCGCTCCCTATGTAGATATAAAGGGCTCATTCTAAGCTTACGACAACACAACGATTCATAATTACAGATAATTATACACTCATGAAAACATACCTATGAATTTCTTAAGTATATTATGGAATATATGTTGCATTTCTGCTAATACACACCCTGAAACTCCTACACAGGGGACCTTTAGGGTTTTACTTTATTTTGGTACTTATTGGGATGGCACGGTGTGTAGCGCTGCTTTCTCACAGCTTCGGGTCTGATCCTGGTTAGTGTTTGTGTGGAGAGGTGTTTTGTTGCTCTAACCAGGATAAAGCATTTATCAAGCAACCAGGATTTTATTCATTATTTAGTGGGAATAAACATTAACCTCCTTCAGTTATTTTTCACTCTTCAGTATTTGAGTATTCAGAATTCAGTCACACTTCTTAAACCGTGTAAGTCAGTGAAGTCATAGGAAACTGATAGCGTGTAGTTAGAGGAGTGAGCAATGCAACCCGGATCCACCCAGGAATTTTACATGTAAATACAAGCTTTTATCATATTATTAGCATGACTTTCAAATTATTTTTGATTGAAATTCATGGTTTGCTTGATTGACTAATGCTCTCAATAATCTTAGCAATTATTTCCTCAAAAAGAAAGCTCAGTTATCTTTAAATCATCTCACTCTGAAAGTTTAGTAAACGTTAATAAGAAAAAAAAAAAACATTTATACCAGTCTAATGATGACAGTTTGCCTATATTATTTTTCTCCTCATTGCCACATGTCCTCTTTTGCTTGTAAACCTTTAAGATCTGAATTATAACTGAAAAAAAAAGTAGAAGTGTTCCAATCACGGGAAGCACCCTTCTGCTATGCACTTCCTGCCTAGATAGAGGAATAGAGAGGAAGAGAGAGACTGAAGAGGAGGGAAAGCCTGAGCCTTTGACCAGCAAGCAGCATTAAGTGTGTGTGTGTGTGTGTGTGTGTGTGTGTGTGTGCGTGTGCGTGTAGATAGTTGTGTCTGTGTGGGTCAGGGCCTCGGCGCCACTGAAGGTGCAGTGCTGATAGACAGGGCAGAGTGCCGAGTGAAGTCTCCCGCCTGCTCACACACACACACACACACAGTCTAGTCGGTAGAAAAAAGTTACTTCTAATATGGCTCGTACTGTAAGTGTGTCCCCTCATATCCCAAATATCTCAAAAAAATGTGTTATGTAAGTTATGATTTCTCTAATCGGTGTCATTTTTCATTAAAATGTATGATATAACCCCATATCTGTACGCACCTCCTCTTCCTCCTCGGTCATGTTACTGAAAAACATCAACAGAACCAATGTACTGCACATTTCGGTGTTTTACCAGCATTACTGAGCCAGTTCAACCTAGTTCAGACATGTTCTCTAGCTGATGAGTTGAATCAGCTGATCTGGGATCAGGAAAACCATCCCATTAACAAAACAAACAAACACAAAAACCTGTAGATTTAGTTTTTAAGCTAAATTATACCATTTGTTTCATATTTAAAAGAAACCAAAACCTGCTTTTCCTGATTAATGTTTCAGAAATCGAGTAATCTGTAAATAATTTAAAAAAAAAAAAAAAACAGCACCGAATCCTACACTTTTAAATTCCGAATAAAAAAATGCTCGAGTTTCCTGAGTGAAGAGAAAAAAGTTGAAAATGTAAGAACCACCTTCAATTTTCTTAAATCTCTAGATTCTGAAAAAGATTATTGATCAAAACTGGACTAATGTCTGCTAAACCAGTGAAAACATTTGATTTCAGTAAATTGTGATAAAAAAATATATATACATTTAAAAAAAAAAAAACTTTTTATGAGCCAATAATTTTCTTCTTCTTTTCTGTTTGCTTAATAAATAGAAAGTTAAAAATAAATAATAAACAAATAACTCGGGGGGAAAAAAAATCTCACATAATTAGTTTTCAATCCTTTTTTTTTAATGGATGGATTTCACATTTAAATCCTGACTTTGTATTCTTGTCTTGTCCAGTCCAGGTTTTGAGCACGTAATGCTGTATTTCTGTCTGAAATTTCTAAATTATTATTCAGTTATTCACCTCAAAGCACATTATCCAGTGACAACAATTAAACAAACAAAAAAAAAAGTATATACATTTACAGCATGTGGGAGTTTAAAGCCTCAATTCCAGCAACCAGACATTATATTATTGCTTTCTTATTTATGTCGAACCGAAGCACCTTTATCTCCTGTCTTCTTTCCTCCCTATTTCATAAAAACTCATAAAAGCAGCAGAATGGAGAAGAATAACGAAGTCGGTCCCAGCGTTGACCTGTTCTTGTTCTGTGGATTCCTCCAGACAGCTAATATCCTCCTAAATAATGTGAAATTTCCCTTTATGAACCCAGTCGTTCCTCCTCTGCTTGACGTTTATCAGGTTTAAGCTCCGAGTCAGATGGTGAAGGATGATGCGCTCTCTGTTTTTAATGATTATCTGATGAGTAGATGTGATTTTTTAAATTATTTTTTTTGTTTAAGGCAGCCAAGTTAAACATATTTTTGGGTGTGGACTGTAGTGAAAGAGAGGATCACACACACACACACACACACACAGAGTTGAGCAACCTGTATGACTTCTTTCGGGTGACGGATTTAAGCACAGGATACTTGTGTTCCTTCAGGCACCATCTAAATGTACATCTGTAATAATCCTAATAAATGTAAATTTTATAATTATATAACTACGTTTCGATCCTGTTAAACCTTGAATATTTGCTGATGGTTAAAATCAGTGATATATAACAGTTTAAGGACATTACAATTTGTATTATTTGACTTTAATTAGTATATTATTAACCTATATGACTATACCAATCATGAGCATGTATTTATTTCTATATTTATAAACTTCCACTTTTTCTCATAAGCTGATGGGGTAAGTATGAGAACAAGCATTACTACTGCACTTCTCCTTTCCTCTTCCGTTTGTCTTGACAAGACTTCATGATTTCCTCACAAGGCTCTGTTTATCCTTTCTGTGTTTATTTTGCTGAAGAGAAATCCTTTGTATCCTGGTCTTGTTCAGGCAGGTAGGCCATGAAACTGACATTTCCACAAGTGTAATGGTGTGTTTTTCCGGTGGCATTGGCATGGAAATGAGGAGGTTTTTTCTGAATAGGCCGTCGTTCACACGTCAACTATCGGCTATTATGATCTGAATTTATCTCTATAGGGCCAAAACCGCGCGTCCTGACTTGTCCTAACAAATCCACTCTCATGCTGTTTGAATGTACACTTTGCTTTGGCAACAACCCAGAAGAATCCTTTTCCATTTTACAATTTGTTTTCAATTATTGCTACATGGGAAAGTGTTTATATATATATAT
>JAQMYM010000009.1:18393013-18412705 GCA_030014255.1 Parauchenoglanis ngamensis | reverse complement strand
GGCACCCTGGGTGACCCGGGGATCGAACCCAGGACCTTCTTGCTGTGAGGCGACAGTGCTAACCACCGCACCGCCCAGCTGAATAGTTTATAATCTAAAAGCAAGATTTGGGAAGATGTGATTCTGTTATGAAGGTTCTGAGCTCGTGTGCAGAAGATTGTCAGGTTGAATCCCGGGAGCAATGCCAGGGCCACTGTTGGGTGCTTTAAGAACTGTAATTAAAAACAAGAAATAATAAGAAAAAATAATAGAATAGAAAATTAATGGCTTTATTGTCATAGCACAATATCATGTCATATAGCTCCCTTCTATTTAAAGAAGCTAATGGTGTCTGGAGAGAGAAAAAAAACCTAAGAGGTAGGAAGCAGAAAGAGGAAAAGGTACATTTTAAGTTGGGGGATAGGACAGAATGGAGAATATTTGCCCTCTTGATGTCACTACAGTTTTAGCCACCACCATTTGACCAGCACTGGGGAAGCTGAGAGGGTTTTGCAGGTAAAGGAGCTCAGCAATATGAAGATTAAATGTTTTTGTAATCATCTTACACAAAAAACTTGGTCAATTTCAGTATTATAAATTCCAATTTTTAGGCAGCATGGAGGCACAGTGTGCAGCCTTGTCGTGTCACAGCTCTCAAGTTTGATCCTGAGTTCAGGTTACTGTCTGTGAGGAGTTCCACATGTTCTCGCCATGTCTGTGTGGATTTCCTCCAGTTTACTCCCACTTCTCAACACCATGCCTGTAAGGGTACGCTAAATTGCCTGCAGTTGTCACATCTGGGGCAATCACCTGCCTTGCATCCAGTTCTCGGGATTGAGTCCACCATGACCCTGACCAGGATAAAGCTGTTACTGAACATAAATGAATGAACTGAAAGAATATCAGTTTTAATCCACTGATGATGAAACAGTGGATTGCCCAAGATACACTCTGAATCTACTGAGACCCAGATCAGGATTAAACAATTACTGAAGATGAATGAATGAATTAATAAATGAATTTTTTCATTTTTGCCGTTTTAAAATTCGTGTATTGTTGTCTGGAAATAACCTCAGTGGAGCCTGACCTCTGCTGACACAAAGAGGAAACTGCAACAGGAACTAATCACTCGGAACGAACATGTACGCTAGAAAGGTGCTGGGAACTATTTCGCAGCCGTACGGGATTGTGTAACGTTTATATATGTCCGTGCTGAAAAGCGGTGTATTGGTAAGGCTAGGGAAGGGTGTGTATTATCGTACAAATCTAATTAATATTTTCAATTTATTTAAGAGTAACAGTTTATTTATTAAAATACGAACAATACAGTATACCGATATAGCAATTTATTTATTAGATATTTGAGTGAATTAGCCATCCAGACACTATGCTCTTTAGCCAAATATAGCTCTGGACAATTCATAATAAATCCACGATGGCGTCCCGGAAGCAGAAGAAAGTTTGGCGCTATGTGGAAGAAGGGAGTTTGCTGAAGCTGAAGTCGTATCTGCGGAAACACAGAGATGTGGAGGTGAATTTCACTCAGGGGAAAAGGAGAAGAGGTGTGCTGCATCTGGTCTGCTCTCACGGGGACGACGCGCTGCTCAGGCTGCTGTTAAAGCACGGAGCTGATCCGCTTCAGAAGGACCGGAGCGGCGACACCCCGCTGCACCTGGCCGCCAGAAGGGCCCTCAAACACGGCAAAGCAGGTGAAACGACACCGGGCGACTCCGTTCAGGGGAAGTAGCTAGCGCGAGCTCAGACGGACACTTAAAAAACATCGTCACCAGCATAATTTGCATATTCATTGAATGCGTCATGGTCATTTGCATACAAATCTGTGTTTACCAGAAAATCAACTAATATGGTAGAAATTTCTATTTATAAATGTAAGGTTTTTTGTTGTTGTTATGGCATCACAAAGTAATTATTTACATAATTTACTATCAAGAATGTAGTTTAAACAGAAATGAAGGTTCTGGGGGGAAAAAACCAAACAAGCCTGTATAACATGGGACATTAAGGTGTACAGTACAGGAAGCGATTCGCTCCCATTGGTAGCCTTAATTGTGTACACGCCCACTTTGCATTGCCAATTGTTATATTAAGTCGCTGAATTTCATTGACATGCCACGGTCTCGGATCGCCACATCGCTGCTAGTCTCTAACTGTGTACGTCCTTTCAAACTTCATCTTTTGCTGAAACCATGCAAAATTGCCTTTTGGAGCATTCAGCTTGAGCCTGATCGTTTGAGTCATACGCAAAACCTACTTTGCAAGCTAGCCCTAGGATTTTTCTCCTCTCAATCTTCAGAAATTTGGTGCTCCATCGTGACGTCTTTGCTCGTATAACCAGCAGTTCTGAGTGAACTGGAGTGTTGTGTTGCTAGATTTGTCACTAGGCTTATTTTTTTGCCACTAAATGAGTTCAAAAGGTCACGGAATCTAGCAATATATATATATATGTTAACGAGGCAGTACTTCATGTCAGGTGCATCACCTGCTTTTTAGTCGTGGAGTTTATAAGCAGTTTATGCTGCTAACACGTAATAGAGGTCAATCTCACCTGAAATATTATTCATAAATACATTGTTTTCAAAAAAAGATTAAAAAAAAAATAGCAGTAGAGTAAGCTAGCCAGGTGAGACTGTAATTACAAACGTAAGTTTAGAGTGGAAGTTTATTATTAGCTGCATCTGTCAACTTTCTCATACTGTACTTTTATTGTTATATATATTGTTGTTGTTTTTTTGTCACACTGTTACAGACTATGATGATCTGGTAGTTCCTTTGCGTAAGTCCTGTCCTTCTGCACTGAGCATACCGAACAACGCTGGAGTCACTCCTCATGAGCTGCTTCAGGGACTGAGCTTTAAACAGGTAGGAAATGATCTAGTCACAGCAGAGACATCAGGTTTACTCCTCTCTGGTCTTTGTATGTCCTGAAACCAGCATGGTGCGGTGATTTTCCCGCTCCGACACACCTCGTTTATCTCATCAGGCCATAATTGTTTGTTGTTTCCAGAGCATACTCTTCAGCTCCTGTTCACTGTAATGATGATGTCACCATAGTCTGTAGAGCTCCTTTAGCCGTCAGCACGTTCCAACGAGCGTCATGTGACAAATTGGCTACTGTAGTGGGAAAATGCGCCCAGACGCAGACAACAAACAAACTGAAATAGGATTCAATTCATTTTTAAACATATTTCCTGAGTAAATGATGAAATGAAAATGAAATTAGTGAAGCCGGGCTGTGTGTTCGTGTGGTTCTGTACAGATGTGGAGTCCTGGGGCAGGGGCTTCTCGGCGGTCTGATCCTGAGCAGGAGTGGAGGGAGAAGCTGCTGGGGGAATGCCAAGACGAGTTTTTCGAAACGTTTGGACAGTATGATGACGGTAAGATTGCCATGGTAAAATGCCTATTCTACGCTAAGCAGGAAAGACAAAGTTGTCAGTGATGTCACATGATTACGACTGGCTGCATTCATGATGTGGAATTCTGGAGGATGGACAAAGCTCCCGCTATTCTGACTTCCACACATTATTTATTATCGTGAGAGTTCGCAATCATTAGTATAGAACTGTTTATACTGTTAAACGTTACACCTGAAGTGAGGGAATTTTATCCGCTGTTGTTCATTATAAGAGAAAATATAAACTAACATTTTTCTCTAAAATCAGGGTTTGTTAGAAAGCTCCTTTTCGTAATTCCTAGCTAGAGGGCAATGTTAACCATTTCCTCCTGTCAGAAAGTGGGATTTATGGGTTGTTTTTTCCTCCCTTATGACATGAATGCAGCATTAGATGTAAGTTCTGCTCCCGCTGATGCGCAGAAACTCGGGACTTTTGGAGATAAACATCCATAAGGCCATGGCAGTTTGATCAAATCATTCACCGTCGCTGTGTTTCTCATGACGTCTTCCAGATTTCCTGAGAGACGATGAAGATGAGGGAGACTTTGCTGACTGGGCGGAGCGAATCAGAAGGGAGTATGAGGCCAAGCAGCAGGCCAGAGCGAGGACAGACAGGAAGCAAAGACGAAAAAAGGAGGAGGGAAACGAAGAGGAGGAGGAGAGGCAGCGGAAACAGCTGCACGCCCGGCTGGAGAAGGAGCACAGGGAATACCTGGAACGTGCCTCTCGGAAAAAAGACGAGACCCAGCGGGGGAAGCAGAGGCGGTATGAGGAGCGCTGTGACGCCGTCTTCCTCAGCTCCTCCTCCGGCGGTGTCCTGGGATACGAGGATATTCCCTGGCCCGCGCCGCGTGGCTCTGTCGACGAGATGATGGCCGTCATCCTGCACGGTGCGGACCGATCCGACACGGCTGCTTTCCGGAAGTTTCTGCGGCGCCAGCAGGCTCTCTGGCACCCCGATAAGTTCGCTCAGCGCTGCGGCGGCCGGCTACACGACAGAGACAGGCAACGGATCGTGGCCACGGTCACGGCGCTCTCCCAGGAGCTGAACAAACTGGCTCAGAGTCTCCGGTGACGCTGAGTTTTGTAGCTCTGTCAGGGTAAGAAAGGGATTATTTTACAGGTCCGGTGTGGAATTTGAATCTGATTGGCTGCAGACAGTCCAAGAAATATTTAATAAACTATAAATATAAATATCGTTTCAGTGTTTTACAATGCGTGGTGTGATTTATTTTTTATTTTTTTCCTCCTTTTAACCTCTCGGGTTTTGTAAGTTTAATATAATTTAAAAAAATATCATAAACATAATGTTCTTGAAGTAAACATAAATGTATAGTCAAGTACAGAATTATTGGCACCCTTCCGAAAAATGTACGCATGTTAAACGTTGCACACGCATGTTAAACGTTGCACACGCATGTAACCCTCTCAAATAGACTGCAATTCGATTACTAATGAAATGTATAATTAGATGCGGCTCATTTGGTTTTTACAAACGTGTACTTCTTGATGTAGCACGTTTCTGAGCTTACAGGATTGACGACGGAAATGTAAGTAATATTGGAAAGTCATTTCATGACTATTTTTCTTCCCCTGACACCATAATAACAGTGATGGGGTTGTAGCTTTCAGCTGTAATAACCGCTGTCCTTTTGTTCACAGCTGTAACAGAATCCCTCTTTCTAGCCTCCGTTTCCGTCAGGTTCATCTCGGCTCGACTCGGCCTCATCACGCAAATTACACCCTGTCGCACAGGAGAATCACTGGCTGCCAGTTTCCTCCCCTCACTGACCTGCACTCAGTGATACTGCACCTCCTGATTACGGTTTCCCTCTCTTATAGAGGCTGTGTGCATGTGTGCATGTGTCTATCTCTCTAGCTATCTCGCTCTCACTCTCTCACTCTCACTCTCTCTCTCACTCTCTCTCTCTCTCTGTTTCGCTCTCTCTCTCTCACTGTCTCGCTCTCTCTCACTGTCTCGCTCTCTCTCACTGTCTCGCTCTCTCTCACTGTCTCGCTCTCTCTCGCTCGCTCTCTCGCTCTCTCGCTGTCTCGCTCGCTCTCACTGTCTCTCTCTCTCTCTCTCACGCTCTCTCTCACTGTCTCGCTCGCTCTCTCACGCTCGCTCGCTCGCTCTCTCACGCTCGCTCGCTCTCTCTCTCTCACTCTCATTCTCTCTCTCACTGTCTCACTCTCTCTCTCGCTCTCTCACTGTCTGACTCTCTCTCACTCTCACTCTCTCTCTCACTCTCTCTCTCACTGTCTCACTCTCTCTCGCTCTCTCACTGTCTTACTCTCTCTCACTCTAACACTCTCTCTCTCTCACTGTCTCACTCTCTCTCTCTCGCTCTCTCACTGTCTGACTCTCTCTCACTGTCTCACTCTCTCTCTCACTGTCTCGCTCGCGCTCTCGCTCTCTCACTCTCTCAGTCTCACTCTCTCACTGTCTCGCTCTCTCTCTCACTCTCGCTCGCTCGCTCCAGGACAGAGGACTTTTGCTTTGTTGTTACTTAGTAACGTGACCAGAAAGCATTTTGTTCTGTCTTATTAATTTCAAGAGGAAGTGAGGGATTCACTGTTTATAGGTGATTACGACTCTTTATAGCTGCATGAGTCTTATATTTGAAAATTACCCAGAATCTTGCAGAATCATTCTGAACAGTAGGGTTAGGCACGTAATTGTGTTACTAGAAGACAATATAAACATCATTTATTACAAATTCTCACTCGAGACTAAGATACCAAGACTGCGACAAGTCTAATTTAATACAGAAAACATCTCAGAACTGAACTCAAGATATTCATTTAGTAAGCAAAAACCATGTAGCCTTGGCAAACTGCTGAGGAATTAGAGAAATAAAACACTTTGGAACATGCTGTTATAGGAAAATGATCAACTTTAGGTTGTATGAGCATCAGCGACATTGCATCGTTGCTTGTTTTCCTATAACAGTGAAGCTCAAACTGTTTTATTCCTGATGTTCCACACACCGTCTCCGTAAGTGGAGCCAAGACTCGAGTCATGTCAATCACACATGCTCATTAGAATATTAGGCCACGCCCAGTATCCGGCAGATGTTTCATTACATCTATATCTTGATTTTTTTTTTTACTGGATGTTTAATGAAACACTGCAAACCATGCAAACATTTATGTTTTACACCACACAACCTGGAACATCAACACAGCCCGCTGTGCAGAAGTGAATATTGCTACAACATGATTATACGTGTATGTTTAATCTGAACAGAGGTCAGAGCGTTATCGTGTCATGATAGTAGATTTTTAGCAAGAAAATGTAATGTCTGAAATCACACCCTTTTAAACAAAGGACAGGCAGATGGCCTCCTCTGGGACAATACAGCACAGAATATATTCAGCCGTGCGCAGGTTGCCAGATTGGGTAAAATCCATCACCGAGTGATCTGAGTTATCTGTTAAAGCCTTCATCAAGTTCTCAGGCTAGGAAATGATGGAATAGAGGAATAGCAGGCAAAGCCTAAGGATCTCCAGAATGTAAGTCACTTGTGTAGTGTGTTAAGGAGTGTTAAGTACATTTACAATTCAGGAGAATGAAAATGTCAAGACCGCACTGATATTTCTAAAGATGTTGAAGAAGGTAAGTAAGAAACTTAAGCCATTAAACATCTCTGGATTGCTTCATTGACTCAGTTTAAAAAGTAACTACATCGGATCGTGTCAGAAAAAAACGTCAAATAGGTTTTGGATAATTATCTTGCTTTAAAGCTTCTGAACTGTTTGTATCATTATTATGGTGATGTGATGTCACATTCCCATGTCATGTATCAATCCTTTCCTTTTTTTTTAAAAAAGCACTTATAATCTTGACTTCCAAGACATACTCAAGCGTCCATGGGCTTTCCACTTTCAAGATTTATCACCAATATGTCGTCGTCGGTTTTATTGCATTATTTCTTCCTGAAAGGACTTTTAATAGTTCACACTTCATTCATTGACTTTAGTCTATTTCAATTATTTGAACAGTTCCCTAATTTACCCACAATGCTGTTCGACTACCTGCTGATAGTGGCGTAGTGAGATTTACGTTGTGTTCGATTTAACTGGGATGTGCAACATCACAACTGGGAATTATGTCATTTTGGATCTCTGTGCATTCAAGCTACAAAAACATGGACGCCTGAATGTTTGTTTTCTGTTAGCAAAAATCTAGCCAGCTACCTGTGATCAGTGATGCATGTTTAACTCCTCGAATCACTCAGTGCTATAGATTTAAAAAGCAAAAGCTTTTCCTACTTTACAAATTTTAGTCGCAGGATTAGTGCTTGCTTCACCTCTTCCTGAAAAAAGTGATGCAGCAGCACTTTATGCTTCAGTCCTCATTTGCACACTCTTCTCGAGCGGATTAGCTACCAAAGCTTCAACTGTCTTTCAGTTCTAATTCTAATACTGCAACACCGTCTCACTTCTCGGCTCCTAGAGCCCTAACTAGCTGAGACGATTTTTCTGCCGTGACTTAACGTAAATGTGTCCTATAGCTGCTTTGTATTCTGAGTCCTGCACTTGCACCACCATCTCCATTACTTAATATGATGCTGGAAAACGGTGTGTGAGAACAGACACTCTTGCTCATTTGTTTTTACGGATGCTGACAGTGAAACCTGATTATTATGTTTGAGATGGTTCCATTTTTTACTCGTATTAAACTCCATTGTAACTGCGCCAGCTGTAACGACACCCCCGAGACACCAACATGGCAGACAACCGCTAACTTCTCACAAGTTCAACCCACAAATTATCACCAGAATCACTCAGCACATGATAAATATATCTATGTAAACATATTTAATGTTTCCTTTCCACTCAGATTCAGTGACACACCTACATTTCTCCTATTAAAGACTAACTTCACCCCCAGGTCTGAGGGTCTGAGTGCCCCCACCCACTACATAATGTTGAAAAATACTAAAAAGTGGGCAAGGGGTTGAGAGGGAGAAGGCTCCCCTGAGTAGGAGTGCAGTAGGATTGGAAGGAGGGCGTGGATGTGTGAGGCAGGAGTTGCTTAGTGAGTCTCGATTAGCATATATTTGAAAATGAGTGCAGTTTCACAGACTCCCGCTCAAGGGCGGGGCCTGGGGGAAATGGCACCACCCACATCTGATTACAGAGTGGTAGCTTTCTTTTTTCTTTCTTTCTTTCTTTTTTTTTTTTTTTTATGAAAAATTTCATGATGTACCAAATGGTCAACTCTACATCAGCGCCACCCTTGCAAGGTTCAGGATGATTGTAAATTCTGTCATCAATCCTGGAGAAAAATTTTTGAATATTTGAACTCAACAGCCGAACAAATACACTCCCTTCAGTTCTCCTTCAGAAGCTCCGCCTCCAAATCCATGGACATGCATTACCAGGGCAACAGCACTAACAAAGACACTCCCATCCCCCCGTCCCTTCACCTTGTCCCGTGATTGGCTGAAATATGCCCCCTGGGATGGTGTTGTATGGCTCGGTCCGAGCCACGTTCTTTCTTTTCTTGTTTACAGAGCCAGGGCTGTGTCTGAGCAACATCCAAACAGCTTGGATGCAGCTAGCAGACCAGGAGGAGATGTTTACTGAATTTGACAAAAGAAATATATATAATGGATTAGAATCGGTGACTGCACCTTTAACCAGTAGTTGGAGTTTTGAGCCATTTTCAACCTATGATTTATTTATTTATGAAAATGGTACGCTTGTCTATATTAGCTGTTATATCAAGTAGTTTACGGCTCAGAAAAAAAACCACATGGAAGTGTGCAGCACCTCTTTAACGCGAAGAAGGATTAATAGTAGTGTATCTGGCAACCCGAGGCAGAGCTGCTGAGCTCCAGCTCATTACAGGAGGGAGATTTTCCATCGCGCCGCGTTTTAAACGCTCAGCATCCTCAGCTGCGGAGATTTGAGCTTTTCTTGTCGGCTTGGTAAAAGCCCAGGCGCGGTCCCTTAGCTGTTTACCGGTTTCTCGTCGCCTTGTTTCCGTCTCTTCAATGGCGAGGCTGAAATTAAAGGTACAGACCGCCATCGATTAATCAGTGCGGCTCTGAGAGGTAAGCCACTGCAGCTGCTTTCATTCAGGCCTCATGATGGTGATGATGATGATGATGATGCGAGGATTTAGAGCTGTAATTGTATTTTAAGGTGCGATTAAAAACAGGCTGCCTTCAGGCCAGACCCTGCACCATGTAATCATACAGACAAGACGGAAAGACATAATGCAGTTACAGTGTGAGCTCCCATTTATTAAACCCCCTCAATGCTCATTATCATAATCTGGGTTATTTGTCTTTTCTGTTTTAATCAGATAATATTCCAAAACAGTGTCGATTCTAAATCCCTAGCATACATATCACAATCACTCTTCATCAGCTGAAATGCTTTTACGGTATTTTGTAATGGAACTTATTCGCATTTATATATTTATGCAAATGTGGCGTCACGTGGCCTAATTAAGCACGAACTCATTTGCATGCTTAACGACCCGGAAATCTCTTGTGTTGTTGTTGTTGTTGTTGATGATGATAAAATGTTTGTTTCACTGTGAATACTTTCTCAAACGAATTTTTTAAGAAAACCGTTCTTTATTGTTTAACCTATTGTTTAACACTTCATGGTTTTTTTAATTTTTTTTAATTTTTTTATAGTTTTGCCATTTTTCAGTATAAAATCTAGCCTAAAGCCAATAATTAACATTTTGGGAAATATCCATGTATTATCCTATACAATATTCATTATCTAATGCAATATTGTATTATCCAGTGCAATATTTCTACAATGTGGAAATGAAAACACATTGTTTTTAAAATACAGTGTGGTTTAATGTGTTTCCAGTCTAGTAAGTGTGGTTTGTAAAATTTGTCAAGTTACGGGTCATTATTATTGTATAGATAAATTGTAATGACCCTTAACTTGACATATAAATTATAAACCAGCTTTTCAGAGACATATGACATGATTGTTCGAAGTGGGCGGAGCCTAAAGCCTTTTATCAAAGTTGCTTAGTTAAAAAAAATATCACAGACAAAAACAGTAAAAACAATTTTCTGTCGAGTTTTGCTGATTTTATTACTAGAGTTTACGAGGCAACGTGGATGGCAATTGAACCAGAAATCTTAAAATAATGGCCATGACCAAAACTGTTATTAATACCTGTAATGACACGATTAAATAATAAAACCAATAGCAAAGGTTACTTGAATGAGGGTCATTTCAGCATTTGAGGACAATCCCTGCGTTTTTCCCTTTGACATTTTGATTAATAAATAAAACATAAAGCCAACTGCCTAATCAATTTCTACTTATTCTTCATTAATAAAAACACTCAATATTTGTTTTGGTTTTTTTTATATATTAAACATCCTTTCAAAAGCTGCTCCACTGCATTCAGAAGGACAGCATGTCTCTTATAGGCTATGCTAAGGGTATCGCTCCCAATGAACCGTCTTGGCCTAAGGGCCCTTATCAGCTAAGGGACATCTCACCTGGCTGTCCAGAACCCCCTCTTGTCTATATTTTGTGCTTTGGGAGCCATGTGTTGGGCGTGAGGTTCTGTCATGGGAGTGCTAATGGGTGCAGGACTACAATACCCATCAGCCCCAGCATGTCACATGTCTCACTCATAACTCTCACCTGTGTCTGATTATGCCAGTCACGATTTAAGTTCTGATTTTTCTGCATCTTACCATCAAGCTTGTGTTGTAAAGCAAGTTGTCTTTGTTGTCATGTTTGTAACAGTATCGCTTGTTGTCTTTATAGTTTTTGCCTCATATCCAAACTTGATGTTTATGGTTCTTTGTTTTACAGCTTCAGTAGGGTTTTTTTGTACTTCAAACATAAATTATCTGCACTTGCATCCCTGACATTAATGAAATGTCACGCTGTACAGTTTTTACTGTTATGTAGCTTCTTTAGGATTTCTCTATTTAAATTTATTTCATCATGCTGAGATGGCCAGTAGATTTTTCTTACTGTTTAACATGTCTCTTAGGCAGTGAAAGCACAGTAGTTGTTTTTTTTTTTGTTGGTTGGTTTTTTGATTTTTACAAAAAGTTAGAAATGTACTCCAATGCTGAAAAGACCCATGATACTAAAAATATTGTGCAGCCATATTGTAACCATTTGTCACCTAAAGTTCTGTAAAGTCCTGTAAACTGGTAGATATTCATTATGTTGTTTTGTTAAAATTTACTGATATGAATAGATATTTATGAATAAATTTCTTCCTTTGGGCTACAAACCCCTGTCGTAGTAGCAGAGAACCAGACTGCCTCATTTGTACCTTTATTTATAGAACCTAGGGGGTATAATGTGTCATTAAAACCCATTAAAGCTCCATGATTGGACATTAAGGACCACATTGAAACATCTAAAAGTCCTTTTACAATTTTGAAAACAAAAATACACTCATAAAAGTATATTCTCTTACTGTAGAGTTCAACTGTAGTGTAGGATTTAACATTCATTTAGCCCAACCTAAGCTGAATACGACTTACCCTTGAATTAAACTAAGTCCCGGCAGCATGAAGATGTTGTGGATGTAGGTAAAGGGTGACGAGGTGGTGGTGTTTATAGCTGCTATAATGTAAGTGATAACAGGAACCAGATAGTCACATGTTGTGGGACATCTGTGAAACAATCATTGGATAAAAAGTATCATTCTTTAATTAAAAATTTTTTTATCATTGTCATATTGCTGTGTTATAAGAGAAAAAAGATATAAGAGGAAGGAGTACTGACATAACACAACCTAGTCTTCATATATTTTCCTAAACTGTCACACAGCATCATGTGCCTTACATCACAATTACAGCCTATTCAGTAGGCATGAAATGATATGCACAGTACAAAATTTTGACGATTTTGTATTGATGGAAATAAATAAACCATGATTAATCTTTATTTTTTCACAGGTATAATTGTGTTGTTTAGACAGCCGAGGGCACTATAATGTACAATAGCAAGAATATACATATTGTCGCTGTAGGCAGAAGTAACGCAGCTCTAATGCAGCAAAAAAAGAAAACGAGATTTAAAATGGGAAAGAGCTTTTGTGCGATCGACTTTACAAACTGATTCAACAGGAAATTGGAGCTATCTTTTTACAGACTCCCGAAAGCTAAAGAAAAGAGAAGCAAATTGAAGTAGATGTTTTATGTTTAAAATGATTCACAAATCTTATTAAAAAGTGTTTTATTAACTTTTTTCCTTTTTAATAAAAGGAATATTTTAGTTAATATGTTACTCTATTTTACTCCAACCTTTACAAATGTTTGTAAATAATTATTTTTAGTTGCATAGTTATTAAAAATAGTTATTTGTAGATACAAAAGTAATGTATATTTTGGTAATAAATTTTTTTTTTTTTAATTTTCTTAGTTTTTTTTTTATATATATTGTGGAAAATTTGAATCATGAATTGGATGAATATGCCTACTATTCTCTGTGGAATTTAGACTGGGGATAACATCACAGAATTAACAAGTTACAGAAACAAGTTGTTAACCAGTTTTTTACTTTTTTACAAGTCTATGAACAACAACTGGTTAACAAGTTTAATTTACACAAAACTAGCTTGCTA
Organism: Parauchenoglanis ngamensis; assembly: GCA_030014255.1. NCBI lineage: Eukaryota > Metazoa > Chordata > Actinopteri > Siluriformes > Auchenoglanididae > Parauchenoglanis > Parauchenoglanis ngamensis. Next base: position 18,399,722 of record JAQMYM010000009.1, on the reverse strand, counting down.
CGTATGTAACCAGCCAGACTGTACTTTTGTGGACTTTCACTTGTTGGCAAATCAGAATTGTTTATCAAAATGTAAAAGGCAATATTCACAGGTCTACTGTATGAGTGCATGTCCTAGCATGCAAGCTCAGTGGAAACTTTTTGATCTGGTTATGCAAAGTAGACTAGCCATGTCTGTGACAGAAAGCTTTGGTATCACTTTGGGTGACATTAATGCTGGGGAAAGCAGGACAGAAGAAATCTAGGTTGCTTAAAGACTGAAGTGTCATTGAGTAAGTAAATGTAAAAATGTGAATATGACAAAAAAAGGAAAGATGGTTTTAAATCTTTCTTACATTTTGATGTTTGATGCTTAATATGCTTTAACATATGTTATCTGTTTTCGTTGTTAGATATTTATTTACTGTGAATTTTTAGTTTTTTAACTCCTTTTTTACTTCTATCACTTCAGTACACTTTCAGGCCTCAGGGTCGTGGTTAAATCATGATAAAGTGAAACACTATAACATTCATGTGACAGTGTTATTAATAGTCTGTACTGAATTAAAATAATAATGATGGACCAAGTTTTAAAATTCGAATTTGGACTGGCAACCCTGCAGGAATCAGTGACACCAATCTGGCAACCCTTGTTCTGGTGTAGAGCGGGTTTTGTCTTATCCCCCTCCCCGGCTGCAGTAAGATGGGCTCGAGCTTCAGGAGTGAGGAGATGTGCCTGGCACAGCTCTTCCTGCAGTCTGCCTCAGCATACGACTGCATCAGCGAGCTGGGGGAGATGGGCCTGGTCCAGTTCCGAGATGTGAGTGCAAACTTCCTTCTTCTTTAGGCCATCTACTAGGGTGTGCTTCTTACAAGGAGGGAATATATATGCTTCTGGGTCATGCATCTTTAGGATTAGCTTTATGTGCATAATGTATGCAAATTGTTGCACCCGTAGGATTGGAGTGCTTTGCATTGTGGGATATGGTGCCGTGTTGTTCATGTCCCATCAATTGATCAACAGAAAGTGGCACAAATCTGTTTAAAAGCCTGTGTTTTCTAGGATGCCTGCGGTGCTTTGGCACAGATTAATACCCTTCTGTGGTTTCCGTGTAGGTCACTGTGTGTGTATGTGTGTGTGTGTGTGTGTGCTCGCTCTCAGTGTCCCCTGTTCTTACACACTTAAGTTCAGAATGAATAATCAAATTTAATATCATGGCTATCGGTCCATCTTCTTATAGCGTCCCAGTTTCAAAGAGAATATATTTCCTTCATATATACCCTGTTGAAATGTAACCATGACGACGATCCTAAGATCTAAGGCCAGTTCATCAAGGCCTTTTTTGTTCCCTTCGCTACTGACACAAAAAGGTGTTAATGTTGTACTTAAACCACCAATTTTTAGTGTACAGATTTATAGGCTACAGCACATGATAACGCCCTCCAATTGTTACCATAGCAACGGTTATACATGGTAGGCTATTAATGTGTTGAAAGTTAGCTAAATAAATCACCATTTTGTCACTTCATTGTCATGAAGGAAATATTTTAGTGTTGTTTAAAAAGATGCTCTGGACAAATTTAATATTTAGCCATTGCTAGCTCTGTACACGTGTAAGTTTTGCATTCCAGACATCTAGCTTTTGCAGAAGGTTAATTTTGTGATGAAATGTGAACAAGAGCTACTTGCTTTCCTCTGCCTGACGTGACATGGCAGATGATCAGCCATGTACATTTCCCTTAGCGGAGGAGAATCACATTTACTTACCACTAACTGCTTCAAGCAAACATCAACAAACTTTTAAAAAAGTGAACGTTTTGGATGTACTGTATATATTTCTATGAGAATAGCTCATTGTTTCAAAGTGTTGAAAAGTTTAAAGTTACTGTTTTTCTGCTGAAACCTGGCAGTGTGTAAACATGGACCTGCAGAGACCCAATCAGATTGCAACCTTCAAGATTCTGAAGCTTGTAGCCAGAAAAGTGAGATATCTCTGTAGGTGTCTGAGGCTGACTCTGTGGTACATCAACGCTTACTTTCCTTTGATTTTTGAGGAAACCCACATTCCAAAGATTCATTTTGGGGATGGATTAAATAAGAAAAGACTATACTTGAGTGTAGGCACCAGTGTTACACCAAGAAAGTTAGCTAAAGCAGCATTAATATATTTATTAATAACATACAGTGTCCTATATGTCCGGCATCATGTGAGGAACATCAAAAAATGCTTTCAAAAAGGCATTTACAGAAAAGTTGGTGTTTGAGTGATGCATGCTGGGTATTGTACTCCCCAAATCCATGGACAAAACTCAGTGTTGCTCAGTCGAAAGCTCTTTTCTGATTGGTCAGAAAGTGTTGATTCCTTTTTTTTCTTTCCATTTTTTTTATAACAGCAGCTCTAATAGTAGTTTCAAAGTTATCTCATTCACGCTATAACTGAATGATACAAGTTGTTTCCTTTTATTCAGCGAACGTTCTAATCCACTCCCAATTTTTTACAGGTTACCTTAAATGATTGTTGCTATGGTTACGGTTTCAGAGGATGTAATTGTAGACTTTTACAGGAACATTTCCATTCCCAGTAGCCATCAAGTAATTCCTCGAGCATGATGGGGAAGGTGATCATGAAGCATAAATGTACGCCTAATTTCTGATTGTCGTCATGGTTACGTTCCACTGTGATATGATTGAGAGCGGTGATTACATTTTGAATCTAGAGTGAAACGCCAGCCAATCAGAGATGAGAGTTTTATGCAGTCATGGTACAATTTGGAATACTATAACTGTTATAACAGTGTTGTAGGGAGTAACAATACCCTTAGTTTAGCGGTGGCCGGTAAGGTCGTCCTGGTGTGGTGTGTCTGTGAGATATTGATTAAAGAGGAAAAAAAGCCCAGGATGAGACGTGAGGTGACGGCTAATGTTTGATTTCAGCTCAACCCCAGGGTCAGCCCCTTCCAGCGCCGCTTCGTCAGCGAGATCAAGAGGTGTGAAGAGATGGAGAGAATTCTGGGTAAGAAGCTTGACTACTACTGCTAGTCAGCATTTCTCACGAGTTTACATTTATATGCAACTGTTAGTTAATTGTTCTTTAATAGGCATGTGTCTCTGTGCTACGTGGTTTCAGTTAATATATGAATTAATATTAGTGAAGAATGACGGAATCTGCTTGTGTGTGTATATGTACAGGATACCTCTTAAGGGAAATCAAAAAGACCAACATCGCCATTCCAGAGCCTGAAGTCAATCCTGCAGCTCCTGCGCCCAAACACGTGCTAGAGATCATGGTAATAATCATTCTTTCAGTTTCTGTCTGTCTGTCTGTCTTCTCATGTCATTGCCTGCCTTAAAATGTATCTTTCATGCATGAGGTATTTTTCCTTATGTATTGAGATGCACATTGTTTCACAGAAGCAGCAACACATTTATGCTCAGATGTTATGTAACACTGACATAACAAATATATTGCTGTAACTTTGTTAAATGTCAAGCAGATTTATAAAAAGACGTTATCTGTCTAGTGTATATATATGCGATCATATTTTAAGCACGTCTGTGGCTTTAAAGGGCAAGTGAGTGAAGAGAAATGAAGCTGGTTAATGTGTGTGTGTGTGTATTTTGATTTCACTCGAGTGTGGAATGATTTCTGGTCTCAGGAGAGAGAGAGAGAGTCTGATAATCAGCATATCTGTCTGTAATGATCATGGATTCATGGTATTTGTCATTATCTATACATTATACCTCAGCATTCATTTATAAATCATCTCCTTGCACTGAGACCAGAAACGTTTCTCTTTTTAGAAGAGAACCCTTTTTTTTTTTCTTTTTTAAAAAGTCACAACCCCACAGATATTTGCATGCTCTTTATTTACATTTTATACACACATTTTTGTTTTAACGATGCATTTTTATATTTATCTTCATATTTATATTAATGTCTATATTTTGTAAAATTGTTTACCTGATCTAAAATTATTTTTGTCGTTTTTAAAGAAATCTAATTTCTAAAATTTCTATAATTTTTATGTTCTATCTTTTTTAGTATTTTTCTCTTCAGGTGTTATTTCTTTTTTATGCAGTTTTATTCTAAAGTAAACTATATCATATGATGTTATATATATATACTGTATAACATTTAGCTGTTTATAAAGTTCGGTATTTTTGTCTTCGAAGTATTTTTGTTCCTATACTTATATTTCTATAGAACATTTTAATATTTTTGTGACGTTGTTTTGCTTATTTGTATATGTATATATTTTGCAACACATTTTTTTAACCGTAAATATTCATTCATTCATTCATTCATTCATCTTCAGTAACTGCTTCATCCTGGTCAGGGGCGATCCAGAGCCGGATCCCGGGAATACTTGACAGGAGGCGAGAATACACTCTGGATGGGACACGAGTCTATTACAGACCTTAATATTGTTATACAGAACATAATGGAGTATTCTATTACTGGTTTGTGTCTGTTGGGTGAATAAATAATTAAATAATTTTGGTGTGTATGTGTGCAGGAGCAGCTTCAACGTTTGGAGGTGGAGCTCAGTGAGGTGGCCAAGAACAAGGAGAAACTCCAGCGGAACCTTCTGGAGCTCACAGAGTACACACACATGCTGAGGATCACACACACCTTCATGCACAGCCGCTCCAGGGTGAGCTGTACACACACGCACCTCTCAAATACACACCAACCCCATACATATCATACACATTCTCACCTGAATCAACCCTACTGTGTGTGTGTGTGTGTGTGTGTGTGTGTGTGTGTGTGTGTTCAGCATGAAGCTCTGGGCCCACAGTATGAGGAGTTCCCCTCTCTGGAGCCCGAGTCCGTGGCCGGCTGCACCGGCATGCAGAGACTGGGGGCCAAGCTGGGGTGAGTGATAATGGAGCGTCCTAGGGCTGTGTCCCAAACACCAGCATTTCACAGAAGAGTCATCATTATGATTTTATAAACATCACAAAGAAAACATCACTTGGCACTACTGTGGCCTGCTATCTAACTAGGTAGTGTCTCAAATCAATCACTTTTAGTGTGTGTACTATAGTGTGTTTATGCTAGGAAGCTTGGTGAGATGCAGTGACTAATAAACTCGAGCTACAGGAAAATAAGTGTGGGATTGTGGACAGTTTGTGAACAGCTTTTACACTCATCAGGGTGGCATCGGAGGCTATGCGTATTTTTAGTGCTTCAAAATAGCAACCGCACCAACAGAGGGCACTGACATGCTAAACAAACATGTCTGCTAGCTGTATGGTACAGATAATGTAGCATTTATTTTATTGCAGTGCATTGTGGGTAATACTTTATGGGGAAGTTGCAGAGAAACAAAATATCGACCGTCTGGTGTTTGAGACAGCCTCTGTTATTCACTTTTTATTTTAAGAAGGAAGGATCAGTTGAAACCTTTAATTACACCGTATTATATATAATATAAGGTTAAGGTGAGTGTATGTGTGTGTGTGTGTGTGTGTGTGTGTGTGTGTGTGTGATAGGTTTATCTCAGGGCTGATCCATAGGGTGAAGATGGAGGCGTTTGAGCGTATGCTGTGGCGAGTGTGTAAAGGTTACACAATCCTCAGCTACGCCGAGGTGGACGAGAATTTGGTCGATTTTGACACTGTGAGTAAACACACACACACACACACACACACATACAGCTCTTTGATGGTCAAGCACAGATATACAGCTAGAAATAGAGCTCTTTGAGACCTGCTGTGTGTGGATTTGGAAGTTTTGAAGTGTGACCCAAACCCTTTCGTGTTTTACAGCAGCTTTATTGTTACACACACACACACACACACACACACACATATAGACACACACAGACACAATGTGTTTTATTGTTGGTTTTGCTCCATTTCATCCTGCAGGGGGAGATCAGTAAAAACGTGGTTTTCCTTATCTCATTCTGGGGCGATCAGATTGGACAGAAAGTTCAGAAAATCTGTGACTGGTGAGCAAGAGGAGATACTCACTCACACACACGCACTCACATACACACACACATACACACACACAGATAGGAAAGGAACTATTATCTATTATGTTTCATTTGTTGAATTATGGTCTGCATTTTTTGCGTGTTGTGTTCTTGTTGTGTTTTTACACGCGTGTGTGTGTGTGTTTCAGTTACCACTGCCATGTGTATCCTCACCCAGAGACTGACGAGGAACGAGCAGATGTAATGGACAGCTTAAGGACGCGTATTCAAGATCTCAATAATGTACGCACTTTATATTTTTTAAATTTCTTTCTTCGTCATGCTCACACAGAACACAGACTGGAGTTTTCACTGAGAGGCTCTGAGGAAATACGCCATGATCATGCTCTAATGCTACAACTAGTACTTCTACAACTTCTACTGCTGTTGCTTCAACTGTTGCTGCAAATACTAGACCTATTCTTACTACTAATACATCAACTAGTACTACTGCTATTACTACCACTGCTACTACATTGACTAGTAATTCTAATACTTTTCCTACTACAACAACTACCAATAGTACACATACTTCTAATTCTGCTTCTGCTGTTGCTATTAATACTAATGCTACAAGTACTACAATACTAAGTACTACTACTCCTGCTACTACTACTAACAATAATCCATCCATCCATTATCTACACCGCTTTATCCGTCTGGGTTGCGGGGAAGCTGGAGCCAATCCCAGCGTCTTGGGGCGAGAGGCGGGGTACACCCTGGGCAGGTCGCCAGTCCACCAC
>JAQMYM010000009.1:18378046-18389039 GCA_030014255.1 Parauchenoglanis ngamensis | reverse complement strand
CAAATGCATTAAGAAGGAAAGAAATTCCACTAATAACCTTTTATGTCAACAACCGCTCGACTAAGTAAAGAGAAACAGTGACCCCAAACTTTTGACCGGTAGTGTATCTAGAGCCAATTCAGCATGGTCCATCCACCTTGTTTTTTTGGAGTTGGGAGGAAACCAGAAAATCCAGAGGAAACTCTCTGTTGTGTGTATTGAGATGCGACAGGACGCGAGATAATAAATAAAGAAGTTTACTAGGGCAATCCATACACAAAGTCCTAAACCCAGGAACACAGAAATCTAAGGCTCAGACCTAGTTAGACTTAGTTTGACAAACACACAAACATGACATTGAAACACCAGGGTATAAGTAGACAAAAGTAATTACTATGGGTAACACTGAACAGGTGCACACATTTGGGGAACAAACCAATGACACGATATCTAAATGTTCACGCTCTCCTGCTATGTTGACTTATTCATTATCTCAAATGACTGGAATCACTAACAGTTTAGAGCGGCTTGGTGGTTGCTGAGTCACAGCTCCGTGATGAGGGACAGAGAAAAGACTGAAACAGAAACCAAAACAAACACCAGGACATGGGTGCATGTTGCTATGGGAACCACAATGCAAAGGACACCCACATGGACATGGAGAGAAACTTCACACAGCTCAGGATTAAACTATCATGGAGCCGCCCTAAACAGGTTGTGATTTCACTGATTTGACATCATGAACAATTCGACACAGCAGGTTAATGAGGTGTGTGTGTGAATATTCAGATAGGGCAGCATGGTGGTGCAGTGGTTAGCACTAATGCCAAGAAGGTTCTGGGTTCGACTAGGGCCTTTCAGTGTGTGCATTGTTCTCCCCGTGCCTGCGTGGGTTTCCTCTGGGTGCTCCGGTTTCTTCCCATGCAGGTCAACTGTCTACTCTAAAGTGCAAAAAGGTGCGACTGTGTGCATGAATAGATGTTTGTCTCTGTGTTAGCCCTGTGATTGGCGGTGACCCCGCCCCACCCTGAGTCAGCTGAGATTGGCTCCAACTTCCAGCTTCAATGAATGGATGGAGTTTGCACAATTCACCTGCTAGAGGGCAAAAAAAGCTTAGATGTGTTTTTATCTATGTGTAGATGTGGAACATGTTTTTTGAGGGGCGATATATCATCCTGATGATGGGTGTGTTCTCCGTCTACACGGGACTCATCTACAACGACTGCTTCTCTAAGTCACTCAGCATTTTCGGCTCGGGCTGGAGCGTCAAGGCCATGTTCAAGGAACAGCATTGGACGTAAGACAGACACACACACACACACACACACACACACACCTGTAAATTGTAGGCAAGTCAGTAAATCTAAATCATCTACTTACTTATTTGTGACCAGATGTGAGGATGTTTGGCTGGACCTCACTTGGAAAAGTGTTTTGTATTATATATCATTTTGCTGGATTTATTTTCTTCTTTTTTTTGTTCATGTTAAAGTGTTAAAGTTATCTTTATTTCCTTTACTTTATTTATCTGTCTGAATATGAGACATCCCTATACATTTAGGTGAAAAATCAAAATGATGCTTCGTTGCGTTAACATCTCAAGTTTATTTGACATTCAGCACTTCAGCGCCCCCTACAGCTCTGCTGTAACATAGCGTTTGTCCTGTTTTGCTGCGTTCAACTTTGTAACGTGGTATTAAAATTATAGCTAGGTAATATTTTTGACCCTACAGGACTAGTGAGGGAGGAGAACATGGCTGCCTCCATGTCTGACGTTTCTTAGCAACACTGTAACTATGATGAGTGACGTACATTTACCCTCTCAAGTCAGTGAACTGTGCAGTCAGTGTTGCAGAATAAACAAGCCAATATGTTTGTATGTTGATTGATCTAAAGCAAATACTAGTACAACGGTGATGTGTTACCGTAACTGCCAGATTAGCTGTTCTACCGTAAAGACACTAATACTAATAACAAAAACGCAGAAAATACAGCACCTGCTAGTAAATTCTATTTTTCTTCCACTTCTTTATTAAACAGAAATGAAACTTTACAGTCGAATGCTTTCCTAACGCTTGATCCCAACGTGTCCGGAGTCTTCACCGGGCCCTATCCACTAGGCATCGATCCGGTACGGGATACGACATTTCTAAAGACTTTCTGAAACTTTTATAAATGGAGATTTACATCCTTAAATTAAATCATGTCTAAATTAAGTCATTAAACTCCCAAGCATTGTGTATCACATTTATGTATCATAAAGTACATTCTGTAACTTCCGTACAAATAATTGTGTTGTAAATGTAATACGATTGTAGATATTGTATTATAAATATATTTATTAACATGAGGAATGAATAGAGAGTAAAAGCTAATAGTTTTTAAGACACCATCCTTGATTTCCCCTTGCGACTTTTGATTGGTTTTTAATGCTGGGAAAATGCCTGGAAATGTGAATAAAGGGGTCTAATATTCTCTCTCTGGTGTGTGTGTGTGTGTAGATCTGGAACTTGGCAGTGAATCGGCTGGCTTTTCTGAACTCATATAAGATGAAGATGTCTGTGATCATCGGAGTTTTGCACATGAGCTTCGGCGTGGTTCTCAGCGTCTTCAACCACCTGTGAGTCCCTCACTAATAGCCACTCCTGCGTTCAATAAAGCATATGCCTTCTGGTAGTGGTTCATTTTCAATTTATTTGCTAGTCATCTATTTGTCTGAAGTTGAGCACAAATGTTTCCAAATGCTTAGGACAAAATAGAAAAGAAAATATACAGTGTTTCACTTACAGCAGTGAGAGATTTCACAACCAGCAAAAGAATTGCGTATGTTAAAACAGTTTGCATCTCTCTTACTAAATATGATATAAATACTCCAATAACCTTTAAGTCTATCTTTTGCCTTTATAACTGCCTTCCTGATGTCATGGCAACAGTTTAATTTGCAACATTTTCAAAATATTTTTAAAATATAGGTACATTTTCCTGCTTTCACCCAGAAAGTTAACGTTTATCTGTCTGTCTGTCTGTCTACATGTCTCCCCGTCTGTCTCACTAAGTGTACGTTAGTGCTTGAAAGTTTGTGAACCCCTTCGAATTTTCTAGATTTCTGCTTAAATATTTCGTAAAACATCATCAGACAGAAGTTTTCACACAAGTGCTAAAAGTAGATAGAGAGAACCCGATTAAACAAATGAGACAAAAAGTATTCTACTTGGTCATGATGATCATATATTTCATATCTGTGAGTGGCAAAAGTATGTGAACCTTTGTTTATGTAACTGGTTTGACTCTCTTGTGATGCAATAACTACAGCTAAGCGTTTCCAGTAACTGCTGATCAGTCCTGCACGTCGGCTTGGAGGAATTTTAGCCCATTCCTCCGTACAGAACAGCTTCAACTCTGGGATGTTGGCAGGTTTCCTCACATGAACTGCTTGCACAACATTTCAATTGGATTAAGCTCAGGGCTTTGACTTGGCTATTCCAAAACTTTAACGTTATTCTTCTTTAACCGTTCTTTGGTCGAACAACTTGTGTGCTTGTGGTCATTTCACACACAGATGTCCTGACATTTTCTTATAGAATTTGCTGGTATAATTCAAAATTCATTGTTCCGTCAATGATGGCAAGCCGTCCTGGCCCAGATACAGGCCCGAACAATGATACTACCACCTCCATGTTTCTTCTGCTGGAATGCAGTGTTTTCCTTTCTCCAAGCACTTCTCATTTAAACCCAAAAGTTCTATTTTGATCTCATCTGTCTCATCTGAATACTTTCAATAGCCTTCCGGCTTGTCCATGTGATCTTCAGCAAACTGTAGACAGGCAGCAATGTCCTTTTTGGAGAGCAGTGGCTTTCTCCTTGCAGCCCTGCCATGCACGCCATTGTTGTTCAGTGTTCTCCTGATGGTGGACTCATGATCATTATAATTAGCCAATGTGAGAGAGGCTTTTAGTTGCTTAAAAGTTACCCTGGGGTCCTTTGTGACCTCGCCGACTATTACACGCTTTGCTCTTGGAGTGATGGTTATTGGTCGAGCACTCCCAGAGAGAGAAATAATGATCTCGCATTTCCTCTACCTCTCAGAAATCTCCTTTGTTTGTGCTATCCACAAACGTGTTGTAAAGATCAGATTTCTTTAGATCCCAGTTCATTAAATAAAACAAGGTCCGCAGTCGACACCTGATTATCATCCCACTGTTTGAAAACACCTGACTCTAATTTCACCTTCAAAGTAACTCCTAAACTTAAAGGTTCACATACTTTTGCCTCTCATCGATATGTAATATTGAATCATTTTCCTCAATAAATGAATGCTCAAGTATAATATGTTTGTCATTTGTTTAATTGGGTTTGATGTACTTTTAGGACTTGTGTAAAAAAATCTGATGTTTTTAGGTCATTTTGTACAGAATTATAGAAGATTCTAAAGGGTTCACAAACTTTTAAGTATCACTGTACATGTGTTTAACATGTATTCTGTATTTTCGCAGACACTTCCGTCAGCGCTTTAAGCTCTACCTGCTCTTCCTCCCTGAGCTGTTCTTCCTGCTGTCTCTGTTCGGGTATCTGCTGTGCCTGATCGTGTATAAGTGGCTGCGTTTCTCAGCGTGTGAGTCTCGCTCAGCTCCCAGCATCCTCCTGCACTTCATCAGCATGTTCCTCATGCAGTCCAGCTCGGCCACGCCCCTTTACCCTGGACAGGTGAGTGGGGGTGTATGTGAGATCAGAGTCTATCCGTGCGTAATGACCTGACTGTGTGTTATATATTAATGTGTGTGTGTGTGTGTGTGTGTGTATCAGATGGCGCTGCAGGTGTTTCTTCTGGTCGTGGCTTTGGTATGTGTTCCTGTGCTGTTGCTAGGGAAACCGTTGTACCTCTACTGGCTCCATCATGGCACCAAAGGCCTGGGAGTACGCAGGGTGAGTGTTTCTAACAGAAAGCATATATAGTTAGAAAACAGACACACAAACACACACAAACACACAGTGGTTGCCAGATAATATGTGTAATAATAATAAATTGGGATTTTAAGGGTTAAATCCTGACATTTACACTCATTTAACTGTGAAAGATGCTTCCAATTCTTTCAGTCATGTTTCTTTGTAATATTCAGAGAAGAAAGTGAGACCAATTACCATAAGACAATGAATGTTAGTCAACACACTATAATTTGCACTGTATAAAACACAACCTTACATATTCTGTGTCTTAGATAGTATGCTATTGTTATGTGTGTGTGGGTGTGTGTAGGGATACGAGAGAGTTCGGCGTGTCAGCGAGGACGATCTGTCCCCGTCTGTAGTCCACGATGAGGAGGAAGGACTGGAGGATCACACAGGACGAGAGAGCAACACGCACCAGGTTACACACTATATTGTTCTTAATATTATATTTATACCATATTTTCAATAGACGGAAAGTATATATTTCAATATATTTGGAAATAACTTGTCACTTTTTATATTTTATTCTATTTTTCATCACTCTTTTCATAACCAGGCATCTTTATCATAATAGTTATAAAATACAAATGTATGTATTTATTAACTATTACACCACAGCATAGTTAAATTCTCGAATCGGATTGGTTAGAAGGTGTACGTTATTTTTGTATGGCAGCACGGCTCGGAAAGAACTACCAGCTGTGACATCAACCAGTTAATATTAAGAAGGTTAATATTAACGCGCTTCTTCTAATGCATTGTTGTTTCTATAGTAACACCTCATACAAATGGACTTGTATGGCAGGTGCGCCACATAACCCAAGACTAGTAATTAACAGGTTTGGGAAAACAGGCTGTTGTATAACAAAACAAAACTTATGCTCATTGATGTGGTGACGTTTTTATTAGAAAACATTCATTTAACATTTATGGGAGGAGTCTCGAGCATCAGTATTGTGTAACAGTCAAGTTAAAGTTTCGTGGAGCAGGAAAGGACAGATGGGACAGGACAGAAGAGTTTACAGGTTTTTAAGTTTGTCTGTAAAATGACAAGCTGCATTTTTTTGAGAGTGAGTGAGAGACGAGGAGAGAGAGTGTGTGAAGATGTATCACAAAATTGAATCTCAACTATATACCATTTGAAAGCGTGATGTCATTCATTAATGAATTAAACGCTGTAAGTGTTGGTAATGTACCATCGTATAAGGGGAATTAAACACCAGGCCTTGCAGTTATATTAAAATAATTCTCTGTCTCGCATCATGTGACGTATCACACCACTGTAGCGTGGATTATTTTCGTATAACCGCACCGTCTGTAGTGTACTATTCTTTTATACTTTGTTGTTGTTGGAACAAACAGTAGGCCATTACCTACTGGGTACAAGCGTGTGTAAAATGTAATCCTGATCATTTAGATGTTAAATTCATGTAACAGACAGACGGCTAACGTTGTCTAGCTCAAAATTACTTCATGCATCTTTTACTGGGAAAACAATCAAAGCTAAGCTTGGCCCCTTTTCAGCCCTTTCTCTCTTTCTTTGTCCCTTTGGGCCTCTCTCTTCCTTTCTCTCTCATCCTGTCTCTCTCTCTCTCTCCTTATCTCTCTCTGTCTGTCTCTCGATGGAAAAATTAGATTATTGTCTTCAGTTTGACTGTTTACTAATTTGGGGCTTGGAAGTGTACTATTTTCTTGATTCTTTCTAGAAATGAATACAAAAAAAAATCTAGTTATAGGCTTAATGATGCATTATTTGTATTGTACATGGTGTCACAAAGGCCTGGAGCCATAGGCAGTTATTTATTTAAATACAGATTTGACAACAAATGCTCAAATTGACTTCCTTGTACTTAGCGACACATGTGCACATCTGCTGTTGTTGTCAAAGCCGTCTTGGATTCTGAGATAAAAAGTATGAAATATAAAATTTAATATAAGGAAAAATGCCTTTGGATCCAGAGTTTTTGATGTTTATATTATTTAAAAAGGTTGCTGGCCACAATATCCAGAAAATTAGAGGAGTTTACTGTCAGGGCAGGTGTTACATTTGTCTGTGTGTGTGTGCAGTTTGATTTCGGAGATGCCCTATTACACCAGGCCATACACACTATCGAGTTCTGTCTGGGCTGCATCTCAAATACAGCATCATACCTGCGCCTGTGGGCCCTGAGCCTGGCTCACGCACGTTAGTATACACACACATGCACTCACACACACAAACATGCACACCCATAAACGAATGAAATATGGGAGTATTTTGAGGTGCTGTATCTTTTTACACAAAGGAGAAGGGTTTTAACTTATTTTTGACAAATTTTTGACTACACACACACACACATACACACACAAGAAAATGTGGTTGTTCCATATCAATAGTAATTAATATTATTATTAATAACAATGCTTTAAACATAAAGTATCAATATACAAATTTTGGATTTTTCTTGGCATCTTTTATGAAATGTGATGTATATTTTTGGTTTTCTGTGTGCGTGTGTGTGTATTAGAGCTCTCTGAGGTTCTGTGGACGATGGTTCTGCGTGTAGCTCTGAGAATAAGCTCGCGTCTTGGCGTGCTCTTCCTTGTTCCTGTCTTCAGCGTCTTCGCTGTCCTCACCGTCTCCATCCTGCTGCTGATGGAGGGACTCTCCGCCTTCCTGCATGCACTTCGCTTGCACTGGTACACACACACACACACACACACACACACTTAGATTTCTCTAAGAAGACTTCATCATTCTTTACTACAGTGTGCTTTTATGGAATGAAACCTAGAGAATACTGTTGTTAGGCAACTTGGAAATATAGACATCAAGCTTCAGTTAGCTAATAACTAAAGATAATGATTTAGCTTCCTACCACCCAGCTAAGCCCGGGTGAATGTAGAATGAGTCAGAGTGGAAATAAGGCGAATCTCCCTCAGGTTCCCAATATCTGTGTAAAAAATAAGTAATTAAAAACTAACTAACTAAATAAATAATTTGAAAAACCCACAAATAAATCATGCTCACAAATAATAATAATAATAATAATACAGTATATACATACAGTCTAATACTGATGATAATGAATGAAAGTAAAGAATGTGGAGTGCAGTGTAAAGGCTCGCTCACCGCTGAGGAATTTAGATTATGCTTTTGGTCAAATACTTAAAAGGGTCTTTCTCTGGGTGTGTTTTTCTTTGTATAAGGGGACTGTGATGATATTCATCTGGGTTAGAAAGTACTAAGTGGTCCCAAATTGTGGATGTTTTTTCTGCATTTCTGTTAAGAGAAGGAATCTCCCAGGTTCTGCCCTGCACGCTAGATTACATGCGTTCCTGTTCACATGTGTTACATTTATATAAAATTTTCTAATTGCGTAATATATTTAACATGCTTTGTCGGATACGTATTTTATTGCTAATTCAAACTGGCCTGTTGGTGCAATTGTCAGGTCCAAGTAATTATAATTTGTCACCTGATAAATTTACCTCCTCCAAGAGTGAAATTGTATTTGTCCCTTTTGAACGTCTGTTTTTTTCTGAAACCTTGGAAATGTAGATTTTTCATTGCTGCGTTAGTTTTTCTACAAGTTAAATAGATATTGGGCTGAGACTACACCTGTGGAGAACTTTTTTGGCCTTTCTGAAGTAACATGTTCTTTCGTTTTTAATTATTACCCAGCACCTATTTGTATGCATGTCTTTGGTGATGTCGCACGTTTCTCTCTCTCTCTCTGTGCAGGGTGGAGTTTCAGAATAAATTCTACAGTGGTACAGGCGTCAAATTCGCCCCGTTTGACTTTTCCCTCCTACCCTCAGTCTTTGAGCAGGACGGATTACTGTGACAGGAACAGTTTACTTTTCAGCTCATCATGACGTCCTGTCACTCACAGACTTTCTCGTTGCAGACCTCAGCTCAGCAGGAGTGAAGAGAGCGTCCGGGGGCTTCGACATGTCTCCTTCACACTTTTTAAATCTCACACAAGCCTTCGATTCATGTCATTCATATCAGCCGTATATCGATGCTGGTTCCATTTGACACCTAAGTGTGTTCCGTTTCTCTTTAGACAGCAACATTGAATTCATCACATTTATTCAGTTCTGTCATATCAGAGATTAAAAGTGCCATCAAGTATTTTGCAATAGACAGTTTAACATGTCACATGTACTGAGGATAAGAGTTAGCTGTGGATTTTAACCACACACACACACACACACACACACACACACACACACACACAGCATCCACGAAAACTTGTGAAAACTTTTGTAAGTAGAAAAAAGTCATACAGCATTGAGTGTATGGGATTCACTTCCTGTTTAAAGTAATAGTCCATGAATCCAATGACAAACGTGTACATTTTTGCTGTAAAGATGGAAATTAGATTTTATAAATGTGATATGAGGACTGTTCTCACAACATTTTTGCTAGCCACAGTTGCAGATTTGCTAATCAGACTTGCGTTTCATTGTTGAATTTATGTACAATTACTACTGACAGGAAAATAACTACATTCAAGTGTCATTCATGCATTCAGTGAACTTTTCATTCATTGAGTACATTATTAAAGCATAATTTCCCAAGAAAAAAAACATCCCTAATGGCTGGTTATATTTCTCACTCTTAAGCATGTTTCAATTTTTCTATCTTTATAGAACTTTTTTTTAATCACAGTGTACCATTTTAACCAGAATATTATCTGTCGAATATTAATATTAAATTAAAATATCTAATATAATATTTATATCTAATATTAAAATGTGTTGCATTGGGTCAGCAGAGCTAAGTTTTTAAAACTTTTAGAACTTCAGACAGTTTCAAAAAGAAACAAGAATCATGCCCAACTCGTAAGAAAACATGGTATCAGTGTCACATTGTATGAGACTGTATTATAAAAGGTTTTGCCTTCATATTAAGCACATGTTTGCTTACTGGATATTCAGTTTACTGCAAGTGTGAAGAAGAAAGGTTTATGAAAAGTTTAGACTTTATAAAACAGTAGACTTTGAAAGAAAAGCCTGATGAATGTGTTTGAAAGTAGGCTTTGCAAATTGTACTTTTTAAATCACTCATTTTTTATATAGATTCATATAGATTTCATTTGTTAATCTGATTGTTTGCCATGTAGGTCCAGTGCAAAATTAAGGATGCAAAACATGTCTTGGCTATCTGACTGCTGGATGATTTCAGCCTGAGTTTGACAAAATTTTGTTCACGGCTGACAGATTTCCAGTGTCAGAACCAAATATGAAGGTCAGGAACGACAAACAGGCCTTGTACTGTGACATAATCAAAGAACGGCGATGTGGCCTCTGGGACACCCGGATGAAAATTCTAGCATGCCAGAATTGTTTTGCATTTTCTCACCTAGTTTGACATGTTCCTTGGCATTCCTTCTGTAACTATGATTGACAATTCCTTGACCCTCCTCTCCGACAACACACAAGGACATGAACGATGATTGGTCAGGGTCAAACTTGTAGTGTTACCAGTCTCCCGTCCAAGACACGGCCAGAATTTATGGCACTATGATTTACAATGGTCACCAGTTCAGATTAGGCAAAGACAGCAATATCGTATACACTTATCCCAGCATTATTTTAAGCAAAGGGAAATAAATGTGAATTAATTTGCTATAATGTTCCAGCTTTGCTACATATACGGTTATTATTTGATATTTCAGTGGTCATCCAGGGTGTTACACTTTGGAAAAATGGGATTCTCACTGGCTGTCTTCTCATCAGTATATAATTACACCATCAAGGTACATGTATAAAACAGAGCAAGGAAAGTAAACAAGTTTAAAATATGAGAGATAGAAATCTAATAGAGAAAAGGTCTGTATATCATTCAAATTGGCTGATTTAGTCTATTTTGTATTTTAATTTCAGTACAAACTGCAAATTTAAACCAGTTTAAAATCACAAAAAAGGATCCAAAATAAAATAGTTTGTGATGTTAGCCTATAATTGTATCTCAGTATTATACAACACAGTAATACATTATGGGTGGTGCGGTGGTTAGCACTGTCGACTCACAGCAAGAAGGTCCTGGGTTCGATCCCCGGGTCACCCAGGGTGCCTT
>JAQMYM010000009.1:18348241-18362769 GCA_030014255.1 Parauchenoglanis ngamensis | reverse complement strand
ACCTCTAATGCTGCAATCTTCTCCGTCAGTGAGCTAACTAATAAACACTTATCGCAAGTAAAACTATTACTAGTGACAGAGGAAGAATGACTAAACATCCTGCACTCCACACACTGAACAAGCTGAATGTGTGCCATTATTAAAGTATCTGGCAACATGGAGAAGATCCCTACAGAGATACACCGGTGTTTATTTACCTCTATGAGTGTTAAGAAACTTTATAAAACTATGTATTAAGAGAAAGCTAGACTACAGCTAGCTAACAGCTGCAACTCTAATTAGCTACTGATAGCTAGTTGCAGTCCCTTTAGCAAGATGTAGGCTATCAGGTAAATACACAGCTAACTACATAGAGAAATTTGACAACAATTAGTGTGCTAATTATACTACACTTATACTACGTTTGTCTGTTTACAATTTAGTCTTTGTAAATGCTTATATCCTACACTCCATAAGCTAGTTACCATTAATCATAGCTTCCTAAGCAAATCCCACTGCAGCTGCATTTCTGCCAAATAGCTGAGTAACATTATGAATGCACTTTAGTTGTGATGGAACTTATAGAACAGGCAAATACGGTGGAATCGTGGGAAAAGATTTTTAACAATTAATGATACGAATGTAAATGGAGAATAAACATCTCTTATCATTATTTTTTTCACACATTTCAGAATAAGCAGTCTTCTCTGTCTGTCCATCCAGGGCCTGATGGTATCCTGATTAATCATCTGAATTTTTGAATGCACCCACACACAACATCAGAGCACGGGAAGGCTGGATCCCATGATGTCACACTTACATACATACAAAGTATCAAAATTCAACGGCTTCGTGACTACCACATTCCCACTGTTTCTATGGCTCAAAATCCTGCTCTGTCAGTTAGGTAATCAAACCCCATGAGATCATGCAGACTTGCTTCTTGAATATCTCACAGTGTCGGCTCAAACTCCATTACTGCCCAAAAACACCACATTGAACCAACACTTGCAACAAGCCTCGCAAAACACTCGCTTCTGAAATACGTCTCATGCTCTCTTTTTCTCGCCCACTCTTGAGGTCAACTTAGACTTTGCTCATTTTACCAGTTTCTTTGAGCTTTGTCACTCTGTACCTTGGGGCAGAACTCACATCAACATCTCCAATTCAGAGCACTTTCCTTGGGGCAGAACAACATCTATGCATTCCCTTTGAGGCAGGTGATTCTGAGTGTTGGACCTTTTCATAAAACTCTCCTTCCACCTGAATACACTCTCCTCAAGGGGCAGATCCATTATGCTACACCCCACTCCAAACCTGTGAGCCAGAAAAACTCTAACCTAAGCATTATTTTTTTGTTTTTTAATATTTTCACACAAATTCACTTAGGAAGGGATAAACTTTCATCTTTCAACAAAATCTCCTCAGACAGGACAGAAGCAGAACAGAACTGGGCTAATTAAATGCTTCTAACATGCATCCAAATTCTTCTTTATCAGTTCTCCATATTGTAATTATTCTTTCAACTTACTTACATAGCATTCTTTTAAGCAGTGGGGCTGCCTCTTCCATTTCTAGGTGACATGGAATAAGTCATAATCAAATGGAAGTAATATAACTTGCTTACCTTGATTTTTATTTTGGAGTTACCACAGCCTTCTCCTCAAGTACAGTCCCCAGTAGGAAATTGGTCTCACAATCTACTCCTGGCTGGCTCACCAAAATACGTTGTGGCAAAAAGTGACCAATTTCTGAAAAGTACAACACTTAGACTCAAAATTCAAAGGAATAAAGTATTTAATTAGCCCAAGAAATGCAGCAAGAAGACATGTAGAAATTGTCCAAAATCCATTCTGATTAGTGACTCTAAATTAATATAATGCATATTAGTACAATTTGACATGATTCATATTAATCACAACATTGTTTTTGTAAAGATGACCCTGCAGTTGTCAATTGTCAGTGCCAATTTCTCAACTTCATGAGATAACTATAATCTATAATAAACTATAAATAATCAGTTTATCAAGGACTTAAGTTCAGATATACAATCGGCCACTGCGGGGAGTCTGAGGAAGTTAAGAGACATCTTTCAGATGACTTTTATCAAGCTCATTAGTGAAACTGCACAAAACCTTATAAATTTCACCCAGTGGCACTGAACTGGCAGCATGGTTTTCTACACACTAAGGAAATCTAGACAGAAGTCATTGACACAATGAGAGGGAGGATATGTTGGATTACAAACTGGCAACCAAAGATTACATCATTAGGTCGTACTCAGTCTTCTGGCATAGTGGCATGTAGTAACATTAAAAAGATAGGTGTCTGTATGCAGCAAAGCACAAGTGTCACAAGCTTAGAGTTCATGTCCTTGGCAATGCCAGTGGAAACACTTACAGGATGTGGAATGCAAACATGAAACGAGTGTGTCAGTATAAGACAGAGTCTAGAATGTCAACATCAGCTACTGGCAAGTGAAATGGCAACATCTGATTATCATTAGTAGAAGAAATCTGACTGGAAGTGTCTCAGATTTCAATCCACCCATTATAGATTTTAATTATTTCCTACTTCTTACTGAAGTATTAGTGCTTGTGAGCCCAGCACCTGATATAGTTTACACCATGCTTGAGTGGCTTTAGAAAAACTTTAACCGTGAGTTTCAGCTCTGACTGAACAAGTAGCATTCAAAACCCCTCTTCTCCTTGGTGATTTTTAAAAGGCTTAATCACATAACCCCAAGGACCAGTGGACACATATACAGAATTATACAATGTGTAACCAGTGATTGAGATTCTCTCACGATCAACAGTGATGCGGCCTGTTTAGTTATGTGTGTCATATCATTCTTATGTATTGTGATAACAGTAAAGACAGCAGGGTCCTGCAGCAAAACAGCTTTCAAATCAGCCTTCTTGGGGCCAGTTGCGGACCAGTGGATAGCCAATGTCTTTGGTGTTAGGTGCTCGATCCTCCAACAGTCTTTCAACCAATCTCAGATACACCTCACTTGGTGTTCCCTACAAAACACACACACACACACACACACACACACACACACACACACACACAGAGAGAGAGAGAAACAGCAGTATCTTTTAGTGGACACAAAAGTCATGAGTTTCTTTTTTCACCAGATGACTTTGGTTTGAATACAATAGAAATAAACTATAAACTGCCACTGTAAAGGGTTAACATGTTTCCCTGCCTAACTTGGGTCCTAGCCACTGAGAAGAGTATGGGGCACAAGTCACATACTGGGGAAAAGTAGTTTAACCCCATGGCCTAAATGCCATCAGATCCTCTTGAAACTCTTCTGTCAGAGCCACTCAAACTGTCCCTAGTTACAAGGTAAAACCACTTTACAGTGTGAAGCATACATCCAAGTCTTAGGTCACAATACTGCCAAATCAATTACTAGGAAGACTTGGAAAGAGCATTTCCATTTCACATCCAGCAGACCAGCAGTGTGATTTTTTATCATAAACCACTGTTCTGGAACTATAACCTACTCACCTCAACCCCTTTGCAGGAGGGGTCCATGTGTCCATAACACATTGCTGCACAGAAGTAACAGCTTCAGTGGGCTCTTCAAAATATTTCATCAGGACATCAGAAGTGAGATGCACATCTGCCTGTTTCAGGTCAATAGTGCCAGGTAGGGACATTGGACAGGGTTAGGGTTAGTGATCTCATATGGACTGAAACCAACATCTTCTGGGTGTTGATTGAATGCTGCACAAAACAGCTGGTGATATATCCACCCATGACACGCTGCTCTGGTGTAAAGAAACCTGAGGCCTATATGTTCAATGAAGCTTCATTGAGCATTCATCATGTTCATAACTTCCTGAACCTCTTGGCCAGTGAAGTGAGTTCCGCATTCTGGATGAATGCATTCAGGCATTCCCCAATGAGGGGAAAAAATCTTTAAGAACCAGTGTTGTGGCAAAACGTGACCAATTTCCAAAAGGTATGATGCTTAGACCCAAGTTCAGAGTAAAAAATAATTTAATTAGCCCCAAAAAAATGCAGCAACAGGACACGTATCAGTTGACCAAAAGGTGATTTAAAACAGATTTTGCCAGAGTTTATATAGCCACTATTCTCTTATGGTTGGTTACTAATAAATCAGACCATATTTCTGATTGAGTACAACAATTTTCAGTATTCTGTTTGCCACCATTATGTTTTTAAACTTGCATACATGCCTTTAGATTGAGCTCATCCTGTCCTGATTACTTTCTGCTGATCTTAGGTACTTTCCAATTTGGCTTAAGATAGCACTTCACTAATTTAAATCTATTGTTCCACCATCCCTGGAACAGTGGTGTAGTCAACCTGAAGGTGTTTGAAAGGCCCAGCAGGTGCCGGGGTGTGAACCTTTGGAGATGGCACTCCTGCTGCCTTGTTATTAGCCTGTCACTGAACATAGTGATGCACAATGAATGGAACGTAGGATTCCACCATGGGAAAAAAAATTTGTGAATCCTGCTTTGAATGACTACATGTTCAGGACTGGGGATTTGTTGTGCTAAATATGGAGCTGTTAAAAAACACATGCTATTGCCAAATACTGCCAAAACCATGCACAACACCATTGTGTGCCTGTGTAGATCATAACATTACAGCCAGTAGCTAAGATACAGACATCAGTCAAAGCCACCAGCTATCTACAGCCGTTCAAGACTTGAGCCGAACCATCTGTAAACAAAATCAAGTCTGGGTTATTCAGAGGAATCTCAGAAATGCTCAAAGGCAGTGAGTGTTAAAGCATCACACAATCATGATCACCTGAAACCTTCATCTGCACCCATTGCGGCCATCATCAGTCATGAAGCATTGGTGATCTTTTCCCTTTTCACAGTGAGGTTAGGTGCTGTGAGAGCATCAAGCCAATTGCCTCATATTTGGGAGGACACTGTGATGTAAAAAAAAAAAAAAACTAAACCATGTAAGAAAATGTTTCACCTTTATTGTTTAATTGCAGCATAATCAAATGGTGGGAAACCAGAAATGTTTTAGTGAAAAAAACATCCAATACACAGCCTTGGATAAGTGTATACACCCTTTTATAGTTGGAAATGTGGCAATGTTTCGAATCCACCAATCACATTCAAAATTGTATTTAACACTAATTGATATATACCTGCCATCATTTAAATAACTGATTAACCCAAAATAAAGTACAACTGTTCCTATAGTATTTTCATGGAATCTTCTTGGTAACATTCAAGTGGAAAAGCCATGGACTGCAAAAAGCTTACAAATCCAAAATATTAAAAATTAACAATCAGTAGAGGGTCGCAACAAATTTTCAAGGCATTGGATATACTATGGAACACTGTAAAGACAATAATCAATATGTTGAGAAAATGGCATTAGTAAGAAATAACTTCACACAGAAGATCAGAAGAAAATAAATTGCGGCAATTTCTGGCAAGTACTGGATGTTCCCTTCATGTAACAATAGCTTCGAACTCTTCATATGTCTGGTCTATGAGGTATGGTATTTCATAACTAAAAGAGGAAAAAAACATCCAAGCCCAGCTAAACTTTGCAAGACAAATACATCCAATATCATAAAACAATGTGGAAAAATCAAAAAGGGCTTTACTTTAAATTAAAAAACTGTTACAAAATATAGAACATTGTTTAACCAAATATGAACGGATATTTCAGTCCATTTTGTAAGTACGTTCCTTCTTGCTGAGTAGTTGCTGAGAAGATGATTAGCTCACTCACAGGTTACACCTAATGCCACAGAAAACTCATTTTTGATATGTCGGTGCCTTGTGCCAAACAAGCCTGTTTGAGCCTGTGTCAAGACCCCCTCTTCCAGACTTCAACTGTCCAACAATGTCAGCAAACCTGAGGAAAACTTTTGCATCCTTTACTGTCTCTGCTGTGCACCACTTTCTTCCTGCTGAGTTACTGGATACAGTTGCCTCGAAAACGCTGTTCCAAGATTTAGAGAGCATCATCTTAAGTCTCACCTTAGTGTATTTGAATTCTGCGTTCTTGGTAGTCTCATCCACTTCTTAATGAAGGAACTGATTGCTCTCTCTATCTTTTCAATCTGATTATTAGAGACTTTTTAAACAGTCAGTGGTCACAACACTTGAAAGGAGCAATGCTATCTGTCAGCACCAGAGCTTAAGGTTTCCCGGCAGCGAAGACTTATTAAATGCTTTTAAGGCCCTTGATGATGTCTTCTTTCAGTAATTTGACCTGTTTTGTGCCACTGAGATTTACATTATACTAGTGTCCCAAGCTTTTAACTGGCATTTCTAATACAGTAGGAAATGCTTTCCCATCTATATGGAACTTCTGATTAACTAATCTTTCTTTGACAATATACAAGCTCCTGGACTTTGGTTTTATCAGCTGTGCCCATTCAGTGTTTGAGTGTAGCTTCTCCAGCAGCCATTTGGTACATGAGGTAGTTGTTGTCAGAATCGTGAAGTCACCCATATATGCCAGGATTGGTGCTATGTGTTATGTTGACTTAAGTCCCTCCCTTCCTACAACTTACTTGAAAGCTTTAATTATTAAATACATTGCCAATGTGTTATCATAAATTCAAATGTGTTATCATAAATATCATAAATGTAGGCTGACTAATTTTGCAATACATTCTAGTATGTAAAAGAATTCAAATGAAGCCCAAAAGAGGTTATGCCCAAAGGAGGTTACAACTGAGCATTGGCTAGGTCTAAGGACAGGACATGGAGATTTCTTCTTTCCTTTTTGGCACCCAAGCTGCCAGAGAAACCTGGTATCCCTGCCTTTTTTCACAGATGTCACTGAGGTTGTTTCTCTTTAGATAAATAGATAGTCTTTGTGCAATAATATTGAAAAATAGTTTTCCCTCAACATTTAGAAGATTTATTTATTTTAATAATTTTAATCATCTGATTTCTGACAAATATTTTTACTTTGGAGTAAGCAATCCTGAATGTTGGCATGTTTTTAGATGCCATGTTTGTTCCTCTAGATCATCTTCATTTGTCTCCATGAGAAATTTAGAATGCCTTATGCATTTGGTATAGTTTGTATAGGTTTCATTTGGCCTGGGTACAGAAGCTGTCCTTCCCCACTTCAACACTTTTGTTATATCTATTATTTTATATTTTGTTTGGGAGATCTGATGTTGTAGAGAGTGGATGGGTAGAATGCCTGGTAGTACTTACATCTGCTGAACTCTTTAGTTGTCTGTTTGTTTGTTTCTTCCAGCTCAGCCTTTGATATATTGAAAGTTCCATTCTTTTGTTTTCGAGCTCTGTCTGCAGAATGTTGCCTCCGTCTCTTTACTCCATGGTGAATTCTCCATTGTTTGTTTAGTTATTATTTTTCATGAGGACATCCTTCTCCTTTTGTGGTTTTGACTGGGACTGGTTTAGTAAAAATATTTTAACTGGAAATATGATTGATATTCATGCCTGTTTCCTCACTACTTACATATGCTACAATTGCAGACAATTTAGGACAAGTTATAACAAATTCTACAGAGACAGAGAAATGTAATATTATATTTAATATTAGTGGGATCCAAATGTCTTGGACTGCATTGAAATCTGGGATTTTTATTTATTACATAAAACTGAAATAAACAGAATTTAGCAAATTTAAGCAAAGCAATATTAACGACGTTAATTTTTGTTTCCAAAGGTCAGATTTTCTGACATAACATGGATCATTAGGTTTTACATAAACTTGTGGAGTCCATGTCAGCTCAAGTTCACTCTTCATTAAAGCAAAAATAGCCATAAATAATAAATTTTGAAATTCATTTAAGTATTAACATTCTTCTTTCAGTAGAATGAGTTATTGCTGATAACCTCATTTGTAATGAAAAACTTAAATTAATTTAAGTGTGTGTGTTGAATTGAAAGAGAATGGCAAATAGATAGGGTGACCATATTTTGGTTTTCAAAAAAGAGGACACCTTAGCGCGCATGTTTGTGTTTTTTTTTTTTGTGGCAGGGATAATACAAATGTGTCAGTACAGTCAGGGTGATCTGATCAGTGAGCCCTAAAGAACATTGTGGCCCTTAGGCCTAGATTGCACTGGACAGTTTGAACTTTTTCACAAAATCTTTCAGAAGATAACTTGTTCTGGCCAATGTTGTCCTTAATGAAATAAAAACACATTTCTTATATAAGACCACAGATTTGAAAACAAAAAAAAGTTCAGAAAATAGGAAAAAAGTGAACTCCTGGATTAGAAACTTTTCAGTCATCCTGAGGTGGCTGGGCATGTTTTCCTGAGGACTGTCATGACCCACTCCGCATCGCGCACTTTAAAGTCTCGGCCACGCGCGCGGTGTTTCCTCTTGCTCCGTCGCTCTCAAAGCTGAAGTGCACACTTCCGAAAGTCGACGGAGAACTACACGGACTACAGTTCCCATGAGCACCTGCTCCCAGTCACGAGGACTGCCAAGTGGGGACAGGTGCATCTCGTTTATGGACTAATTATGCTGTGTTATAAAGGACTGCCTTTGCGCAGCATTAGTCTAGCCCTGTGACACTACTATCGAGCTTTATATTCCCATGTTTGTTTACTCTGTGTATTGACTCTGTTTTGATTACTGTTTTTGGACTGCCTATAATACTCTGTTTGCTGATCGCTCGGCCCCTTTCCCCGTTTGTGGATGACTCTCTCTCTCTGCCGATTCTGTACCTCTGCCTGTGTTTTCAATAAACACTGTACAGCTTTTCCCTCTGTCTCCGGATCCTGCACTAATGTCTCGCTGTGCCGCGACGGTGTGGTCGCCATGACAACTGGATCTTTCCTAATAGCTGGGGATTGCTCATTACATAAGTATGAAAGTCCATGTATATCAGATGCTTTAAGTTGTATTGGGTGCACAGGATCCCCTTCAATGAGTCAACACTCAAGTGAGTCCTTTCCTTGGTCCATTGTGCTTGCATCAGGGAGAAAACTCGCTCCGTATTAGCGTTGTGAGCAGGTATGGCAAAAAAAAAAAACTGGGCCATCTTCAGCAGCTCTGAGTGAAAATCAATGCTCTTTGACCTCTCAAAATATTTGGTCCACTTCTGGTGAGCCTTAAGACCAGTGAAATCTCCATCAGTCGGTCGGTGGCACCTTTATTAGCCACTGACACGCACGTGCCTGCTTTGCATGTCATGCACTCAGCCTCCCGTGCATCGCGACCGAGACGAAAGCACGGGGATTTATTTTGTAAATCGTCAGTGAATTTACAACAGCGTTTCGGCATATTGTACTGCAGATATCGAGTGCCATGTGCTTGTTGTAACCAAGGAAACCGGTGCTGATGGCAGTGATTGGTGCTACTTGTGGTGCTGACAAATTAATTTTTTTTAAGGTTAAGACGAACAACCAATGACGGAAGGCTGAGAACGTGCAGGGAGATATCAGGGAGATATCAGGGAGTTATTCGAAGCCCAAAACTGCTACCTCGCTCAGCCCCCCCCTGCTCACTTATCTCTTGGATCCACTAGCGTGAGTGGAAGTGAATAGGCATGTAGGATAGTAACTAGTTTATGAGAGATGCCCATGACGTGACGAATGTTTAAGCAGCTCAAATTCCCGGACAATTATAAAACCCCGGCCGGACGCAATTTTAAGGTCTCAGAAAGAGGACATGTCCAGGGAAAAGAGGACGTCTGGTCACCCTAGTTTCACTGTATTAAAGCTACCTATTAAAAAAATGTGGTGATGTTGATTAATAAATGAAAAATTGGAAGTATTGGCAAATTGCTGTTGTGTAAGAGGAAGAAAACACTTCTAGACGTGCTCTTATTGAAAACTTTTCATTGGTGAAGTCCTGCATCTCCACAGACTACATTACCTTAGAGCTAATTCGGGCCTCTTCCAATATGGCGGACGCGTTGCCGTGTCGCAGGAGCTAGCAACCGCGGCTGTTTGGAACACACCAATAATGGCGGCCAGTTCCATTTAGGGCAAAAGTGCGCCGGTTGGACGAAAGCTGTAGCTTTATAACACACCACACAGCTGGTCCGACAATAACAGCGACCGAAAGCGCTCGGTGCCTCCATCATCCGCGCCGGGAGGAGGACGTTCAAGCTTTAACAGAGCCCCAGACAGGGTAAGGTTATAGAGAAACACGTCGCTGGGCTTCCTGAGGTCGTTAGGAGCTTATTATAAGATGCTGGGGTCTGTGTGATGATTGCTTTCTTTTTTCAGCACGTTATTTCTCTAAGCTGCGCAGTGTGTTAGAAACCTGTAACATTAAACCACGAATCTCTCACACACACGACCTTTAGCTGTTTTCATATCATTATGTAGTTTAAAAAAAAAACAAAACAAACAATGTTATGAATGTGTTATTACACTAGAGTGGGAGAATTAACGTTATAATGATGAGGTGCTTTTCCCTTTCCAGGATGATAATACAGAGCTCCAAGCTAAATAATAATAAATAAGGCTACAGGTTAGAGCTTTTATATTTTATATTTATATTTCAATCATAATCATAAGACTAAGCTTGCTAATTCATAGAATTTAAATTACAGTGTTCTCCACAATCAATGAGCGTAGGGACCGCACTGGAAATGGTATAGCCCAGTGTAGGGGTGTGGGAAAGTTTGATGTACACGTTTCATTATAGGGACAGGGGCTAGAAAACGTATTACAGTGTTACTAGTGCTATCATGTACGTCATGTCGTTTTATGCGCCCAGAAATGTTTGTCTTTACTTTATTTAATATGTTTGAAGTCTTAATTATGTAGGTAAGACCCACGCACACATGAAATACAGTGGTAGGTTCTGCGGTTAGGGTATAAATGTCGTGAATAGGCTGCTCCTGACTGCAGTGACGTCCGAATGCATCAATGTTTTGTTTGTTGTTTGCTTAGCAAAATTGTAAACATGTGTAAATAATAATAATCTGCATGGGTGGAGAAATCAGAAACAATAGGACGTCCTACAAACTCCGCCCACCGCCGTAGGTAGCGGTTTTGCATGTAGTTCTCGAAAACAAATCATTACAATGGGGATGTTTCTAAATATATCCTTAACATAAATCACTCACGGTGATTCGATAATGCCACGTCTCCCTGGTGTGTGTGTGTGTGTGTGTTTTCCTTGAAGTTCATCCCAGTAATTCCTCTGGTTGGAAATTTACTTCCGGGTT
Source organism: Parauchenoglanis ngamensis (assembly GCA_030014255.1). NCBI lineage: Eukaryota > Metazoa > Chordata > Actinopteri > Siluriformes > Auchenoglanididae > Parauchenoglanis > Parauchenoglanis ngamensis. The sequence continues at coordinate 18,351,645 of JAQMYM010000009.1, read as the reverse complement.
TTGTTTTCAATATTTCTGATTGACCAATCGCAGACGTGATCGCTGGACACGTGGGAGAGACCTCACGTGCACCGTTTCCAAGGCCAAAACAAACGTCTGTTGCTAGCTGATTACGTCATTCCCGAAACCTGCCCTTTCCGCATGAAAAATATTGGAACACGTGTTAGGGAGGCAGCAGTCAGTGTTTTGTGGCTTCCAAATAAAGGATAATAAATGAAATAAAGGATGTTTCAATAACTGGAGAACCATGTGAAAGCTGAGTTACGTAGAATTTACTTATACATCCTTATTGTCTGTGGTTCGGGTTCCCAACCAATGTAACCCAACTGGTAATGAAGAATCACACATTTTAGTGTTGACCCTGCTTCATACACACATGATTCAACTAACCCGCTAATTAACAGTCCTCCCCGAGTTGAAGTGGGCGTGTCAGAGCAGGGAAAACACTGACATGTACAGGACAGGGAGTACTCCAGGCCCAGGATTGGGATCCTGTGGTCTGAGGAATGAGCACGCTGTTATTTTCCTTCACAAATTCAAGATGTGTTTGCACCAACAGAGCTGAAGATGAAGTGAACATGACCAGTGCCGATGATGGCCCCTCCAAAAGCGAGGAGACCCGGGACACCGGACGGAAGAGGATGTGTCCGCCTGAAACGCTGCACCTTCTGTCTGCCGTGGTGGTCTGGCTGGTCACGGGAACCACCATCTCCAGCCTGAACAAATGGATCTTTGCGGTGTACAACTTCAGATACCCACTCCTCCTGTCGGCTCTGCACATGCTCACGGCCATAGTCGTAGGAGTCATAAAGTACTGGTTTGTCCAAAACCAAGGCGTGGCAGAGCAGGATCTGACCTCTAGTGCCAAGTGCAAAGTATTCCTGCTGAGCCTCACCTTCTGCGCCAGCATCGCCTTCGGGAACGTCGGGCTCAACTACGTGCAGCTGTCCTTCGCACAGATGATCTACACCACCACGCCGATCTTCACTCTGGCTATCTCGTCTCTGGTGCTCGGCAAACATCACCACGTCCTCAAATACACGGCCATGATGCCCATCTGCCTCGGGGCGTCGTTCAGCATCATGGGCGAGGTGCAGTTTGATCAGACAGGCTGTCTGTTCGTGCTCGCCGCCACCATGCTACGGGGAGTAAAGAGCATCCAGCAAAGTGAGTATGAAAACAACCATCGGTCATTGTGCGAGAATTTTATTTCATTTATAGCAACTGTGTATTAGCTTTGATGTTTCACATACACATATGTGTATGTAATCATACTATCTAAAATCTAATTTTGTGGGCTAAAGTAACTAGTAGATGGTTATTTAGATCAGTGATCGATGATTTGAAAAATGAGTTTGCTTGCTACTTAGCTAGCAACATTACATCAGTGTTTATATTAATGTTCAGAAGTGTTTATTTAAGATATAGCTGTAGTAAGTATTTATACACACACACACACCGCATGTTGCCGTTACTCATATGATAATCATATTTACCTCAGCGAGGCTACCTGTCAAAAGGGCTGTTATGGGTTTTTTTTCCCGAGCTCTAGTGTAAAGTTTCTAAACGCACGCTCTTTCCTGGAACACGCCATGTCCAGGAATGGAAACTGTCTGACGTCAGGTGCTACTTTTGGTCTTTCATATGAAACCACTTTTCCGCGGTCACTACGTCCCAGACGGCTGTTTGAGCTGCTGTGGAATCTTTTTGTCAGAGACACACCGCGCAGCACCGACGTCCGCTCTGGACGCGTCCCGTTTTAGAACCGGAGCTGAAAAGTGCCTGCTCGAATTTCCTTTACGTATCTCACTTCATGTTCACGTCACCTGTAGCTTTATTGATGAGAGCTGAGCATTTAGCATTTAGACGGATAAAGACTCGACCGTATCGTGATCACATATGCACAAACACTGAGTCACTGATCTGATGACTAAAACAGACGTGGTGTGAAAACACCTAAAGATAAATAAAGTGTATCATTATGTTTCCTAACATGCTGGAGCAAACGGCACACTCCCAGGAAGTGTCATTTATTTTTATAAATACAGAAAGAAACAATTTCACAAGGTGCACAGGGAAAAGCAGACATACTGGTATAACATCGCCGCATTCGCCGCTTGTTTCTATAGATGACCTACTAGCCACGCCCACATTTTGTCTGGTTTATGCACCATGCAGTTCAGTCAGTACTCCAGTAGTCACCTGTGATCGCTCGTGATAATACAATAAAAGTGTTTATACCACAGCGCTGTTTGATTCTTGCTTCTGATTGGTCAGAAGGTGCTGATTACTTTTTTAGAACAGCAGCTTTGACAGATCTGTATGTTAATACGCTTGTTCTAGTACCTTATCGTATTGCGGGTGCGCCACATAAACGGATTCAAAACCCTTAAAATTGTTGATACAATGAAATTTTCTGTAAGGCAGACGTTTATTTAGCGTTCAGTGGTAAAGCTGAGAAAAACTCGAGCGTTTCCTGCTCTCAATAAGATGACGTTGTTCGCCTTTTTAACTAAGAGAGGAAAAGGAGAATCTGGTGACGGAGCACAGGGTTATAACCGCTATAACGTAAGCAATAACAGGAATGTGTGCGCTTCATGGCATTGCGCAATGTTAAACGTAATAATAAATGGGTATAAAGCAAACTGAGTGTCATTCTTTCATAAATAAACAGTAATCATTGGCAAATTGCTGTAGTGTAAGAGGAATCAGACATATTTTTATAGGAACACTACATTCATTGTTGATTATTTTTCCTGTATTTTTCCTCTATTTATGGCGCCATGATTGCCTAATCTGAAATGCTGACCATCATCACGAAAGACAAAAATATCATGTAGTCTGAATGACAAATTGGTTTCAGCTGGATTTCATGATGTTAAGTGGCGTCCACATTAGAGGAATTAAAGCAGGAATGCACACACAGACACTAACAAACAGAGAGAGAGGTAAAGAGGCCTGGTTTCATTTAACATTGAATCACATGAGTCTACTCTGAGAGACATGCCTGTCTGAAACGCGTTTATTAGCTCACTGCATGTAACGAGCTCTGAAACATCACGTTTAAAGGGGATGGATAAAGACTCATGGGATTTTCCGTCACTGATCTAATTAACACAGAACTTCAGGCTTTAGAGTCGAGTTTTAGGTCACGCAATTGCCAAAGCCCACAGTGCTTAGGAGAGCAGAAGAAGATCCCGATATCCAGAATCAGATCGGAGGCGGTACGTGCAGAATTGGACATTAGAGGAAAAATAAGAAAGAATCTGAGCCAATTCTCCAACAGAATAACTTACAGGGACTTCTACTGTGTGGCGGCGGGGCGGCGGGGCGGTGGTTAGCACTGTCGCCTCACAGCAAGAAGGTCCTGGGTTCGATCCCCGGGTCACCCAGGGTGCCTTTCT
>JAQMYM010000009.1:18310507-18334432 GCA_030014255.1 Parauchenoglanis ngamensis | reverse complement strand
TGTGGCTGTTTGTCTGTGTTGGCCCTGTGGTGGACTGGCGACCTGCCCAGGGTGTACCCCGCCTCTCGCCCGAATATACTGGGATTGGCTCCAGCTTCCCCGCGACCCAGACGGATAAAGCGCTATAGATAATGGATGGATGAATGGATAGATTAGGACTCCGATACTGAATTCCAGATTGTGACAACAAATGTGAGTTAGTTTACTAGCAGTTACCTAGACATATTAGACTGTTAGTGAGGTGCAAATGTTTCCCAATTGCATATTCATGTATAATCATAGATTCTGGCCTTTTTCCAGTTAAGATAAAGGTGTAGATTCTAATACAAATAATACAGGGTTTTTTATGTTTCCAGATCATTTTTAGTATTTCGTGGTTATTAAAATGTACTTAACAATTTATTACTTAAAGGTCCAAGATTCAACCACCTGAATGCCCCTCCCTTACTCCTCCCTTTTCCAAGCGTGTATTAAAATGTACAGTCCCTATAACATACTTCCATACTTTACATTCACACTCCCTTGCTTTTTCTGTGCTAAATAATAAGTATGATCCTCCGTTTTTCAACACTTGGGTTCTCAAAGTTGTGAGCCAGCACCAGCAAACACTGATTCCTCTTCTTTCTTCTCTCTTGTCTTCCTTTCTTCCTCTTCGTTGTACTTCCGGTGCTTCCTTCTGGATTCACGCTGCCATGCTGCTACTAAAATTGTAGAAAGTGTTCTCTAGTGGTTTGTCAATTCTGGGCTACTGTGGTGCTGCAACATGGCGGCTCTTTAGAGGTGGATTCTAAAGCTGGACTTCGGATTCACACTCCCTATGCAGATATAAAGAGCTCATTCTAAGCTTACATAAACACAATTCGTAGTTACAGGTAATTATACACTAATGAAAACATACTAATACCCTTAAAATCCTGCATAGTGGACCTTTAACTCATTTCTAAAGGCTTGAAGTGACCCATTTAAGGGTATGTTAAATAAAACATCCCCTAAATTTTCTATTAATAAAAGTTAATAAATGTTTATTAATAACAATAAACATTCCTTTTAATAAATCGTTTTGCTGCTACCTGAAAATCTCATTGGAATGTAATATGAGAAATCGAGACATCCACATTCTACACATCTGCATTCAATTAATAACTCGATGGCACTTATATTTTCTGACACCTTTTTAACATTGTCTTGTCACATGTTCAATATCCGACTTCTTGAAAGAACACAGGTGAACACACTTTTCACAAACCTGTGTACTTGAACAAAAAAGTCCCTGAAAGGATTTAACCATAAAGAAAGTTTTGTGCGATTTCAGCATGTGGTTCAAAGTTCAAGGCTGGGGTTAAAAACTAGATTTTTAAAAGTCTATTTTTGTCCTTTGGGGAGAAAAACCCTCAAAGTTCAAGGAGGACTGAAATACTTGAGCCCTACAGGGAAGTAAATAATATATCAGAATGACAGTATAGCATGATAAGGAAATCTAAAATAGTTCATTAATAGTTGTTAATGCTATGCTATACCACTTTTATCCCATAGCACTGTTAAATGATTCATTCTCATTGGTCAGAAGGTGTTTTTCTATAACAGCAGCCCTGGCAGTAGTGCCACCTACCAACTGTTGTATGTGAAAGTGAAATGGAGGAAACCATGTTCTCACATTCAGATAAACTGCTGATGACTTAAAAAGTAATCCACTTTAATCCTCCTCAAGTCTACTTTAAACTATATTCCAGAAATTTCGCTAAACAAGTCACTGCTGTGTTAAATCAATTAATAATGTCATCCTCTTGGGAAATGTGGACCTGGAAGCTGTATTGAAAACCGTGATACTGGATTGGATGCTTCTCCCACCGTTCCAAACCAGCTTCCCTTTCCTAGCACTCATATCTTCCTCATCATCCTCATCATCCTCATTGCTTCTCCTCAGCTGTTTCCTGGCTCTCGGCCCGTGTTCAGCCTGGGAGGCGTCTCAGGAGAGCCCAGAAGAACTCAAACAGTCCGACTCTGAGTTCAGTTTGGCTGATCTGAGGGGGAGTGTGTACACAGTAGCCTCCACAGCTCGACTCTGTATAAACCTCTCCAACATCTCCAACGGCCTCAACCTGCTTTCACAAAGAAGCAAGAGCAGGAGCAGCAGGTGAGTGGCATCGCCTGTCCTGTTTGTTAACTAGAATTAAACTTAAATAAAATCATATGGTGTTCTGAAGAATTACATAGTTATTACTCTATAAAGGTTATCTAAGGCCAACATGCCATGCATGAATAATTTGTGGAAAAAATATCATTTTAACAATTTTCCGCTTACGCCAAATCAAATGTACTTAATTAGACATGTTTGGCGCAAATGGTAAGTAACTGGAGTTATTCTGGCCAAATCATTTTGCTGTAAAAATACATTTTGAAGTCTTCAAATACATGCTTTAAATGTTATTCTTAAAGCTGTGCAATCCTATTTTAATAAATAGTTTGGCAAAAAGAGGAAATTCCTTCTTTACAGGTATAAATTTAAAATATCACCTACTCCAACCGAGCCTTCGAACTTTGACGGCCTACTTATTTATGTTCTAGATGGTTTTGACTTTGTAAAACGGTTTTATTTAATGCCTTTTGCTGTAGGGTTTTACAAAGAGCCTTTAAGGTTTCCCCAGTGAAACAAAATGAAAAACAGTTTGTCGTGCTATAGATTAATCCTACACTGTAGTCTTCTATGTGTCTGTGTTGTGGATTTAAACTCTTATATGGAATGATAATGGCGCTAAGGAATGTGCCAATGCGCATATTTAGATTACAGTAGGTCCCATTGTGTCCTAAACCACATCAGCACGTCTGAGTGACATCACTGAAGAACTGCATGTGGTTTGAGGCAGAAATTAACAAAAAAAGGTTCTGGGTGAGACAGACTTCCATTACTTCTTAGCTGCGTTTGTGAGAAAGGAGCAGACGTCAGACACCAAACATCTGGGCTGGTCGACTAACTTTTGGGTAAGGGGAAAAAATGGATGTTTCAATGAACTGTTCTTTTAGGCAATGTCACTAGTTCCATCTGATGCAAGGGTGTATATAATGTGATCTCAGTTATACATAGTTTTGTATTATTTAGATAACACACAGCTTGTCTGTTTACGCTATAGAGTGCTGGGACTCTCAGATCACCCACTGTTTCTCACAGTGACTCAGTCTGTGTGTGTGTGTGTGTGTGTGTGTGTGTGTGTGTGGAATATGGCCAGTCGCCTTTTACACAACACGTGAGGTGCAGACTTGTATCCCTCAGCTGCTGTGTGTTTTATTTCAGCTCAGGCTAGCGCACTCGGTGTTTACGCTGAGATCAGCCTGCTGATAGCAGATGGCTTCTTCCATTTAAGTCCAAATTCAATTCTACTTTCATCTGAATGGAAAAATACAGAATTGCATATTCACCTTATAGCTTCTTATACTGGCCCCAATGAGGGCGCTTTAGATGTGAACCATCTGCCCCAGTGGTTGCCTATACTGGCATAAAAAAAGATCCCAAATCTCTAAACGATCAGCATAAAAGTCAGAATGGCTGAAGGGGCTTTTTGCTTTCTGCTACCTCAACTTCACGACCATTCTGTAAATGGTCTACTTGAATGCTACGTTCGAGCAGGGGCATATTTTCACTCTGTTGTTGAAATGTTTTCATAAAACAGTACTCTTGTGGTATTCATGACTGCTGAAGTCTAAACTCTAAAAATCTTTAGCTACGCAACATTGATGTTTCTTATTAGATTTGGAATTTGGATTAGCAGTAAGTATATTTACAGTAATGTTAGACATATTGAGTGTTTTTTTCATAATTTATCAAGACAGCTGAGGTAAATGTTGGTATTCCTCCCGGTGTCCTACTCCTGGTTGGAGTCATCACTTGGAAACCACTTGCTCCTGTTAAATATAGCACCATATAAAGTGCCTCAACATGCACCTAGAACTGTGATGATGCCGTTGGATGCTGTTGACATGAACAGTTCTGCTACAATGGCATAGGACTCGAATCACCACAAACAGTCTTGCACTTTAAACTTGACCCTAGTATTAAAGTGTATTAGTTGTAATTGCACTATACTATATCTCAAGGTTTCTTCCTTTTGCCATCTCGGGGAGTTTTTCCTTGCCGCCGTCGCCACAGGCTGCTCATTCGGGATATATATAGATAAATGTATAGATTCATAAGTTTATATTCAGAATTTATATACTTTTGAGAAGCTGCTTCGTGACAATGTCTGTTGTTAAAAACGCTATACAAATAAAACTGAATTGAATTGAATATTCCTGACAATTTTGTCTCAATTTTTGTTTACTTCTACTGTGACTTTACACTGCCCGTAGTAATACTTAGCAGTCAATGCTAAGTGTAATTACAATGTAAATGTAGCTGTACTATTTTCTTAGTAATTTACCAACACACCTGAGGTAAATATTGCTATCCCTGACAATGTTCTCATTTTCACTGTCACCACACATCTCTACATTGTCTGTATTAAAAGATAGCAGTTACTGCTAATTGTAATTACAGTGAAAATTCCCTATTAAATTTTTTTCTTAGTAATTTATCAGCATATCTGAGGTAAATATTGATATTCCTGGCAGTTTTTCTCATTTATACTGTCACCATGGCTTTACGTTATCTGTATTAAAACTTGATGCTAAATGTAATTACAGTGTAATTGAGATGTTTTGGGTCTCTTTTTTTAGCAATTTACCAACATATCTGAGGAAAATGTTGATATTACGGAGCATTTTTTCTTTATTTACACAGTCTTTGTGTTAGTATAAAAGACTTAAGGCTAAATGTTAGTTAGTTAGCCTGCTAGCCTTAATGATCAGTGTGACACTATTAACATTTCCCAGTTTAGAGGCTCACCTACAGCAGTTTGATCACTTCTTTTTCTTTTATGTCTTTTTTTAGTAATTTATCAACACATCTGAGGTAAATTTTGATATTCCTGACAAATTTGTCTCATTTCTACTGCCACTATGGCTTTACACTGCCTGTATTAAAACATAGCCACCAATGCTAAGTGTAATTACAGTGTAAATGTAGCTGTAGACTTTTCCGAGTAATTTACCAACACATCTGAGGTAAAAAATCGCCATTCCTGACAATTTTTTCATTTATACTGTAAACATACCTTTCTAAATTATCCATTGTAATTACAGTGGAAATTTCTTATGAATTTTTCTTTTTACTTACTTGTTGAAAAATGTTGACGTTCCTGACAATTGTGTTTTATTTTTACTGGCATTGTAGTCCTTTACATAGTCAATATTAAAAGACTTAAAATAGTCACTTAAACTGTTAGCCTGCTTAGTTATTAGCTGTAATACAGTGTTGCCATTTCCATCTCTTTTCTGTTCTTTTCTTTTTTGTTTATGTCTTTTCTTATTAATTTATCAATACGTCTGAGGTAAATGTTTAAATTCCTGACAATTTTTTTCTCATTTTTACTGTCACTGTGGCTCTACGTTATCCATGTTGATGAACCACTTTCCATGATGCATGTTAAAAATGTGCAGTTGATATTACCTGTAACTACAGTGTAATTTTAGTCCTATTAATTCTTTCTTAGTAATTTGCAAACATACTTGGGGAAACTGTTGATAGTTAACCATATATTATACAGCTATAGAAAAGAATTAAGAGACCACTTTTAATGGTGACCATTTTTTCCCGTAACTGTATGTGGTTTTGTTTCATTTCCACTGCGTTCCTGCCTTTACATGGTTTGTATCAAAGCCATTATGTGCAAGCTAATAAATCATTATCTTCAGTTATTTGCAAGGTTATGCTCAGGGTCTGTATTTTCCAGTTTCCAATATTTTTTTCTACTACAGTAACCTGATACATCACACTTATATACAAAATGATACTGCACAAATCATTCATTACACAAATCATGTTAACACCTCACCTGAGAAGGTGTTCATCTTGTTAAATAACATACCGATTTTTAGACCACCCTGTGTCAATCCCATGTCTCCTCGCCCTTGTTTATCTTCTATGTTCTGCTTTTTTCCCCAGAAAAGGAAGGAAATACAGAGAATATAAAAATGGCTGCGGTCAGTGCAGGTACAGTAACAGAGGAGCAGCTTGCAGCCATCCAGGATGAGCAAGTGCTGAATGACATGGTGAGATGAGCAGTTAGCAAACATACACTGGACTTGGATTCCAGCACCTTTTTTGGACTGAAAATGTTTGGGAATGTGTTTAATTGCGCTCTCTCTCTCTCTCTCTCTCTCTCTCTCTCGCTTCTCTCTCTCGCTCTCTCTCTCCCTCTCTCTCTGTGTGTGTGTGTGTGTGTGTGTGTGTGTGTGTATACTTGTACTTGCTACATATTGTGAACCAAACATGTATTTTACCAACAAAATGTGGACTTTTTGGAAAGTGAGGACATTTTAGCTGGTCCTCATTTCTTCAAAGCGCTGTTTGGGGGTTAGGGCAATGGTTCAGGTTAGGGTTAGGGTAAGATTTGGGAGAGAATGCTAGGGAATGCATTGTGTCAGTGAGTGTCCTCACAAAGATAGAAGAACAAGTATGCTTTTATGTGTGTGTGTGTGTGTGTGTGTGTGTGTGTGTGTGTTCTGTATAAAATGATGTAACTTTAAAATGCATGGGGTCATATGAGCTCAGTGATTCAAAGAACTCCTATATTGTTGAGCATTTCTTCATCGCTCTCTCTCTCTCTTTTCGCTCTGTGTGTGTGTGTGTGTGTGTGTGTGTGTGTTTTACTCCATAGCTCGACAAGGCTACAGATTTTGAAGAAAGAAGAATGATCCGTGCTGCCATGAGAGAACTACTGAAGAAAAAGCGGGGTGAGGTGCAGGTCACATCCCTACAGTGCCATAAACGCTGCCCAAATGTGGCAAAGTTCTCGAGCTGTGTTTTTATAGCATCTTAACATCTATATGTAGGGTAGGAGTCAGGGCTGTTGGCACAATCGCAATCATTAAACTCATAGTTTGGCAGAAAGTCGAACGCACACAATTTTATGTAGTTGACAAGCCAAAACATATTTGGGGTCAAGAGTTAAAGAGTTAAAGTAGCTAAGAAATGAGAAAAGGCTATAACTACCTTAGCATTAGAAAAAGAAAAACCCCCAGTAAATTCAAATACCAAACATGGCTTTGAGGATTAAGTACATTTCAGGGAACTTGTCCTTTTAACATGAAAAACAGAGCTAAGCTTTGCAAGCAGCATAATGGATTTATGTTTACTGAGACCATTTACGAAATGGTGTATTGTTTAACACATTGTTTATCTCTCTTGTTTATCTTTCTTGTTTTTGAATGCGGCTGCATCCTCAGAGCAGAGGGACCATGAACGTGCGGCACGGCAAGAGAACCTGCGCCAGCAGGGTGTGTGTGCGGGACCGAAACCAGCCAACGGCCCAAGTAATGTTCAGCAACACACACACAGTGAGTTTCCACTCATGTAACACACACATCATGCATTGTGATCACAGTGAAGGGAGCGTGGGCGAGTCAGTATCCATCAGTCAGAATGAAGGGGGCGTGGCCTTAGTATCCATCAGTCTCAGTAAAGAGGATGTGGCCTTTATATCCATCATTCACATTGAAAAGGGTGTGGTCTCTGTATTAATCAGTCACGCTGATGAGGGCATGGCCATTGTATCCTTCAGTGTGTCATCATATTCCGAATATATTTTGGCTGTTGGACTCCAAATTATAATTAATAAAAAAAAAAACTTTCACTATAATTCTTATTGGAATATTTTTATTAACTCCAAAACATACTAACTGTAGTTTTGTTTTTTTTACTGAAAAAAAAAGTCCTTGTACTTCACTTTACATGCTCATGCTTTATTCTGTATTTTACGGACCTGCTTCATTGTTGGTTTCTTGTTTTGTTTTGTAGAAACAGCTCAGGTGAATGCTCCAAGTCCAGCGCCAGCAGGCTCACTCCCTAAAACATCAGGAAGGTGAGAATGTAATAGTAAAAACTGAGTTTTATCAGGTTTAATAACCCTTTTTTGTCATGCTAACTGGTATGACTAGCATTTGCTGTGGTGCTAATGATGTTCATGTTTGATAGACTCAATTTTAAGTAATATTTGTTGAGTAAACTTAAAAGATATGTAGATTGGTTTGAGGTAGGTGCATACTGCATTACAAAGGAGCGCCACCAGAATAGTCACTGTGGACTATTTAGTAGCGTGACAAAGGAAATGCGGATGCTAAACACGTAACAGATAACATAGCACTCCACTTTGGTACAGAATCATTCTGACATGCCATTTCTCTGTGTTAAAATTGACGTATGCTTGCAGTGCATTGTGGGTATTATCTATTGTCCCTCAGCCACTATGAATAACACTTTGAAAATAAAGTACCTCAGAAATAAGTCTTCTTAAATAGGTGAATATGATTTCTGCCATTTCTTTACCTTAACTGACGTCCAGCAAGAACACAAACTAGACAGCGTGTAAGTCTTGTCTTTTTTCTGGACACAGTGCGGCTCGTCCTCCAGCAGCTGGAGTCAGTGTACCCCGAGGCTCGGCGCTCGGCGGCCCAAACACCAAAGACGTGAAACAGATGCTGCTGGACTGGTGCAGAGCCAAGACTGAACCATACGAGGTGCGTGCAGGGGGAGCTGACATTCACTTCACCCTATAATCCTGTTCAGATATACTAGCACATGTTAATTTCATTTCAGCATTTTAGATTTATATTAGCAGTTTTCTTTGTTTTTCAATGTGTTTACAATTAAATGCAGCTGTACCCTTACCTAAAGCCAACATGGTTTCAAATTTTGATATAAAAGGGTAAGCTAATCATAATAATAAAAAAAAAAAAAAATCAGTTTCCTAATGAATGTACGTACAAGGATCTAACCTCGTTGTGTTTGTGTGCAGGGTGTGGATATACAGAACTTCTCGTCGAGTTGGGCTGACGGTCTTGCGTTCTGCGCACTGGTGCACCGATTTTTCCCTGAAGGCTTCGAGTACTGCACTCTCGACCCGTACGACCGCAAAGCCAACTTTGAGAAAGCCTTCAGAACCGCAGAGTGAGAAGAAGATCTAATCATCTGTGTCTTTTACCAAGTAGTTATCAGATCGAATAAAAACAGAATTCGTTGTAGACAATGAGAAATGCATATATATGAGCAAATGTTTCTGTAATGCGATGTGAAACGTCATGATTGGGTGGGAAAAATGAAAGAGATTTGGTTTTGTCCGTTAGAGTTCGACCGGGCTGTAAAACAAAACATGGAGTCATATCTAGTTGTACACGACAGCTCTACCCATATTGTGAGCATCTTGCTAATGTTGCAGAGTTCTTCGATGCTTCTGTATCACCATCACTGGAGTGCATGATGACTCAGCTTTTTTCTGCTTGTGTGGGGGAGGGGGAAGGAAAAAACATACCATCCTATGATTGTCTATTTTATTAAACCTTTGCATGAACACACATAGACGATATAAAAAACAGAAGCTGTTTCAATAATATACCCAAATAATCCTGCTCACAGTGACGGTCCATCATGAACAGCCGTACATTGTGTGTGTGCTGGTGTGTGTACGCAGGACGTTGGGCGGCTGTCCTCGTCTGCTTGACGTTGATGATTTGCTGAGAATGCGGCAGCCGGACTGGAAGTGTGTGTACACCTACATCCAAGAGTTTTATCGCTGTTTAGTGGAGAAAGGTCTCGTTAAGACCAAAAAGAAGACCCATTAACCACAGACACGCATACACACAGGACCAAAGGTGAGTCACACACAAAAAATTTAAACTGTCACACACTCTTGATTTCTAACAGTCCTACAGCTGGTTTATTGCTGAAGTGTAGACAGTGTGACATTTTTTCTGGACTCCAACATGCATCTTTTGGGTTGGTCTTGTAGAGCGTAAAAATATATACTGGTAATAAATCCCAAATGAAGAAGAGGTAATGAGAAGAACTGTGTTTATAAGTCAGTATTTTGGTCACCTACATAGATGTTCATAAAAACAACCTCGGTGTGTTAAACTGAAATGCGGTTAAGTGGAAAAACAAAGTTTAAACCCAGTTTTCCTGAAGGTTTGTGCATATTTACATGAAAAAACCCAACAAATTAGTGGATTCATAGTGGGAATAACAAAAGCTGCAAAGAATATTTTCAAACTTATTAATCCATATCAAATTAAATTTCTAACAATAATAAAAAGGAAAATTCCTAATACATTTATTTCTCACCATTGCAGTCACTGGAAGTTTGAGAATGTTGTAGTAGAAAATGCATTTGAGTCGACTCTTTAATATGGATGCTGAGAGCTGACTTGCAAGCGTGATCTAAAAAATATAGATCTAAAAAAATCAATGGGCTACACTTTGAAAAATGGTGGGATGCCTACGGTTCACATTAAGATGCTCTGCTCTCTTACACTGTGGCTCAGATTAACTCCTGCATACATGTTGTTGTTTTGAAGTTCACAGCACGTTCAGAGTCTCGTGCCTGATGAACTGTAAAATACGATGTGCACTTGTGTGTGTGAGAGAGAAAGAGAGTTTTGCCTCACAATCTGTACATTCCACAGAGGTTACATATCTGTATTAATCTTACTCAGGGCAGGCACCATTATAATGTGTGTGTGTGTGTGTGTGTGTGCGCGTGTGTGTGTGTGTTTCTGGATGACTTTTTATGGTGCTGTTGCTCTGTTAAGAAGGCAAAAAGTCACCCTGCTTATTAAGGACATTGGAGCTGAACCCAGAATTATATTTATCTGAACTATTAAAATATCTCCAGCACACATCAGTTTTATAAGAGCTTAAGAAATACATCATCTAAAGTGCCATTTTATCCTACTGGAGTGGGAGGATATCTTACAGAAGTCTTTTTCCATGAATAGGTGTAATGATGCAGGTCTAAGGATGTATCTCTCCATCTGTGTTGAGATGATGCACATCCTTATGTGATTAATGAGCTGAAAAAAATAGCCTAGGGTTAGATTTGAAGCGTTGGAAACCACACCTCATTTACTACACAGAGGCCATACCTCCTTCACTGGAACTGACAAACACAGAGGCCACGCCTCCTTTACTGGGACTGACAAACACAGAGGCCACGCCCCCTTCATTATAACCAGTAGACTCAACCTTTACACTCTTGTTCTTTCTTTTTATCCAGGTCAGAGTTTTTATGGAAGTGATGTGGCCAAGATCCAGACCAGCGGGAAAGACACACACACACACACACACACACGCACACACGCACACACACACATGCTTACTCAGGAACAGATACACGCCTCCTTCAGTCCTACAACAGAATGACAGCACCAAATAAACCAGTCACCATCCTGCAGATGCTGTAAAAACTGCTAAACCACATATGACCACTAGGTGGCAAACTTTGAGCTTTGACTTTTTATACCACGTTGAAATGAGAAATGCCCTGTCACAGGACTCATGGAGAACCCATATTTTAGTGTTTTCTGTGCTCTAACTCACCCACTTTGAAAGTGAGTTGGGAGCAGGAAAACACTAAACTGTGCAGTACAGGTAATTCACCAGGACCAGGGTTGAGAGTTTGTGCACTTTTGTTGTAATGTTGCATGTTGGAACTATTGCTACCTTCACATCCTCCTCTGAAGTTTGTGTACGAGATGAGAGGTCATGATTGCAATGTGATGTGCGTTCAGATGGTTTTGAGGAAACTTCTTTTGTTTTTATTTCTTTTTGTAGCAAGAAGTTTATTTTGCCTTCCTGAAAGAAAACGGAGCTGAACAGTTAACATGCAAAATTATCACTTAGATCATACCAATAAAACAAAATGCAAATTCCCGAGTTGTAATTACAGCATTGCCATGGTGTTCAAGGTCACTCACATCGTTCCATATTTCTGCTAGACTTGAAGGCAATACACAGTATATCACTATTCTGATTTTTTTTTTTTAATAAAGTATTGCTGTTTGTCACAATGTGGTTGTCAGCCCTGCACTGATTCATAACCAGCTCATATTCAGAATCAAGGAAAAGTTCACCCAAGAATGAAATGTTTCCATTACTTCAAGTAGTCCATAAACCAAGACATGTTTGTTGTGTGAAGTTTCCCTGTTTAGTTTTGAACTGGAGCTACAAGCAAATCTACCTAACGAGTAATAAAAGCTTATATCTACCAATTTAGCATTGTACATAGCTACATGCTTTAGGGGTCATCTTCCCAAAGACACTTTTTTGCTCAGTAATACTGAGTGTACATAAACAGATTCATACAATAACCAAATATACAAACTAGTCCTTTATTTACATCCACCAAATAGGTCATGTTTTTGGTGTGATTTGTTTGTCTGTTTATTTGTTTGTCTGTAAACAGGATTGTCCAAAACTGATTTCCAAGAAAATGTATTTTCCGACAAAGTTGCAGAAATTATCAGAACACCGGCAGGTTCGAGCCCAGAACCTTCTTGCTTATCATCATTCAGTTCTTATTCAGTTAATAATTTTCCAATTATTTTTATTTATATGAATTTCCCCAAATTTAAACATTTACACTTTCCCCCCTCACACCTCCTGCCTGGTCTCTGGTCTCTCGCCCTGTCTGAGGCACTGAGTGACCCTGCTGGGGGGCTGCAGCTAGGTGTCACTCGCGCGTGCACGTGCAGAACGGCTGGTGGTGCGTTTTGATTCCTCCCGCACACGCTTTTTTTTTTTTTTTCGTGAAACGCTCCGTGACGTCATTAACGCCTTTCTCTTTGACGACAGATGTTGGATGTGATGTGACAGAGCCGGGTCACACAGCACCTCTCTCTCTCTCGCACGCGCGCGCTTTCTCTCTCGCTTTCTCCACTCTCGCGCGGCTGCCCGGTAAGGTGTCACGTGCAGTCCCTGTCCTACGCGGGGATAAAACGCATTCACCACCAAGGACAGGACAGGACAGAACAGGACAGGTGAAGAATCCACCACATTCGTCATCACATCGTTCGGGCTCGTGAGTGGTGCATGTGCGCGCGATGTTTTCGTTTGTGCATGTTATTTGGCGGTTATGTTGTCGTCTGTTATTGGTCACGTGACCGATCTGTCCTCACGCGCATCTCTCTATCACCCTGATGTATTGTGCTAATTAGACAAGACGTTAGGCTTCACAACTTTGAAAAAATAATCTTTTTGTCCGACCTGTTACTGCTATTAATGGCTGGATGTAATTCTTTTGGTGTTTTTGACTCCCAGTGAAAATAAAACAATAACAGGCTGAGGCGGTTGTGCATCACCTTGTGCATTAAAGGTAAGATGAGCTACATTGCAGAGAGTCAATGCTTCACTGTTTACATTAATTGGCATTTATTTGTGCTACGGTGTTTAGTTTTGTATTAGCAGAGTAAACCTGGCCAGTTGTTGAGACTCACTGTAGAGGTTAAGGTTACAAGGAAATCTATTTAACTTTGTTTTATATCCATTGCGCATGCGCGGTCCATGGCTTTAACACATTTCTTTGTAACAGCGGTTCTGTTAGTACTTTTGAATTCTCAAATCTGATTGGCTAATCAGGTGTTGATTAATTTTCTCTATCAGCAGCTCTAACTGTAGAGTAATTCAAAGTGCAGCTTTATATCAATGTTTCTATAGTAACAGCTCCATCATGGGGACATGTATGCAGATGCTAGCAATAATGGACTTTTAAAAAATGGCTTATTTCACCATTGTCTTTGTAACAGTCAGGAATTTTTCCACCACCACAGGAAAGTCTTCAAGACAGAGGATTTTGTGCTTTCGGGTTTACTTGGTAACACGACAAGGTGTGTTTTTTTGTCTTATTAAATTCAACAGCACAAGAGAGAAGATGGTCAGGGAGCTGTGTATTAACTGTTACTAAAATGGTTAAAAAGCACAACATGTTGTAATCGTTGGCAAACCGCTGTGGTATAAGAAGAAGAACATATAATTTGACAAGTAGTGTCCAGGATATCACTATCAAAAATAATTTCACATAAAATGCAAAATGTTTCTCCTAATACAGGGTTCCTCGTGGTTCCTCTTGGTTCTGCTTGGTGCTCTTAGAACTGTTTGAACGATCTTCCTCAGCATCCAGGCTGTGTATAGTGATCAGTATCACACCGTGGCTGTTTCAAACTGTATATTTATAAATAGTTCTGCATTCTAGTGTGGGGCAATAGGACAAATATCATATCACAATATTTCAATACACTTATATGATACAGGATATATATATATATATCATGATATAGGAAATATTTTACAATTTCAAAAATTCAAAAACATCAAAACAGAACATTTTTAAAAGATCTCATGATATCCATGATAACAGTATACTGTGACATAATTTATCACGATATCTATATTATATCATCAGCCCTACTATTTTCCAGGTTATGATTTCTGCCATATCTTTATAACATCACGATCCAAAAGCATGCGTCACAAATTTTTTGGATTTGCTGGATCTGATGCAAGAATTATTCCATGCAGAGTAAAGAATAGCTGAGGTAGCACGATTGCATTTTATGTGATCACATTTGGTTGATTAAAATGCAGATGTGTCCAGGGTAAATGCTGAGTAAGAGCCGTGGTGGAGCTCGGTGCGCAGCATGTGTCTGGACGTTTATTTACACCGATGCCTCACTGCACAAGCTGTGCCGGTGTTAGTTATGCAGCTTCTTCTCTTATTGCTAAGTTACTGCTTAACGTTCGTTCCACGGGTTTATGAAGTTCACACAGTGTAGGTGCGTTCTTTGGCCTCAAACGTCCTCGCATCTTTGCTGCCATAGCAACAACTCGCAATGCAAACAGAGGTGTCGTTAATGTGATGTCCATCGCTGTTCATGTGTCTCTCCAGGTCTTCTTTCTGACTGTATGAAAGAACGCATGTTAACCAGCAGCTCGATTTTTTGGCTTTGCTGATTGCATCTCTTGCAGGAGAGACAATAAACAGCTCCATGGAGTGATGGGGATAAAATATGAGCCTTAATAGGCTGTGAATTGTTGCATAGGACAGTACAGTAGTTATAATCTGATAGATTATTTGTTTCTCTTCTAATAAGCAGGTGTGTTTTTTCTTGTCTGTTGATGATAAAACATACAGCAAAAAAACAGCACAGGGCAATCAGACAGGGCTGCAGCTTTCCAACTAGCCAAGGGAGAACGTAGCTACGCTGCAGACATAAAATAAGAGCATTTAAGTTTAAGGTGGACATTTTTTTGTTTTACATCCTTCCTATCTGAGGTACTGCGAATTTGTGTTACTGTTTAATTTGTGACATTACTGCCCAAACAGCCACACCCTCAGAAATAAAGGTACAAAACTGTACTTTTTCTTGTCCCATTAAGCCTACATCTTTTGCACCTTTAGTATGTTTGTTCTAGCTGGGGATGTGGATGCATTGTGCCTTAAATTAGCTTTTAGACTAAAGCTTTAAAGGTACATCAGTGATCCTCAGCCAGGCTATAGGACTCGAGTCAGGTCTCTGGTATTGACTTGGGCTCGTCTCAGACTTATTGCCATTTACACTCTGACTCGTCTCAGTCTTGGAGATTAGTCTTGTGGTCTTGGACTCGGCCGAGAGTTTGCATGCACAGAGATTGACAAGAAGTAATTCCTTTTTCTAGAAATGAGCAAAACACTGGAAAGAAGCCAACTAGTTGAGTTAAAGGTGTGGCCTCAAAAGGAGTTTTTTCACTCTCAATTCCTGCTTTCATTTGGCCTCGATCTTAATTTAGCCTTGACCCCTTTAAAACTCAGTTTTGAATCGATCTTGGCTAGTCCTGAGCTTGAATATCACAATGGTGGTCTTGACTACACTGACCCAGGTTTTAAATTAAACTTCCTTGATTCAAATTCGTACATTGGTTTCATATGAATGAACTGAGTTACGATAACACAACATGTTTTCGTTCCTCCAACACCATTTGATCATGTGTTTTCAAAGCCCTTGAGCCCTGCGTTTTCACCCAGGACAACCCGCTGTGCCATCACAGCATACATGATTTAATCAGATCAGTTTAGCCAAATGCTCTAGTCATTTCATCCCATCAGCGCCAACGTACTCACAAGGTTTTATAACGTAAACATTGGATGTTCATATTACACGAACTGATCGCACTTACGCTCACACTCCATAATGCAAACTAGTCATTAGCAACCTGTTTACATTAAACTTAGTGGCAGCAATGAAAGCATGTCTCGATGAGAAGCTAAATATTTCTAGTGTACACATTTTTTCAGTATACAGTCCTAGTCCTAATTATGTAACTTCAGTCATTTTAAAGGGCTACACGTGTTTCCAGGTGAAATATAAATACAAAAGATACAAAACCCTTGATGGTATCATGTCAGCGACAGGAAACATTTTATTATTTTAATTTATTTCTAAGAACGTAGGTGTTGGATAGTGAAGCACATGGTGTAGAAAAAAAGGTGTTCAACTGAAATTTGTAACCCAGATGTTATATATAACCCAGGTAGTCTATAAATAAGACAATTTAAATAAGTGGTAATGTCACTAATATTGACGAGCGCCATGGACCGAGGCGTCTGTTTTCACCTTGACGTGAAAGAGGTTGACGAAGAAGGACTAAACCTGGAATCGGACGTTCAGTAAGTACCTATGGATGTGATGATCAGGTGTCCATAAACCTTCGGGCGTGTAGTGTCAGCCACGTTGTCGGTTCGCTAAGCTTACCGAAGAGGTTAAATTAAATTAAAGAATAAAAAATTATCTGTGAAGGATCTCCAGCTAGTCTCAGCGAGATAATTCACGTAAATGCATGCGATGGGACACAACAGAGGAGCAACAGAAGAGTTACTGTTTTTCCCCCTGCAGTTATCAGCTCTGCTGCAGTGTGTTTTTTTTCTTTATGTCCTCAGTTTGGGCCACTAGCTGCTGTACACGGTAAAGATAAAGTGCAGGCTGTGAGATTTGTAACGTAGCCTTACATTATAATTGCAGTCAAGCGTTAGAATGAATAAAAAGCGGCTAATCGTTCAACAGGAGACGATTAGACCCCGAGCCAACTGTTTCACCTCATTAGTCTCGATTCACAAGTGACAAAGCCATCAAACATTCAGTACTGTGCAAAAGTCTTAAAGAATGAAATCTTTCTGCTTAAAGGAAAAATACTACAATGTGCAGTAAACAGTTATCAACCGAACTGAGTCAGTATTTGGTGTGACGACCCGTTGCTGTTTTTTTGGCCTTACAGAGGAGTCCCAGGTGCAGTGTGTGCAGTTTGATATGGAAACGAGCTGTACGTTGTCCTGAGCATCCTGGAGAATCTGCCACAGTTTTTCTGGAGACTTTCGTCCTTCGTAACAATTCGTAATTTCCAAAAAAATATTTTTCGGAAAAGCAATGTTTTCATACATGAATTCATAAAATAAACCTCAATAGCAAAATTTGTACCAAAAAAACAAAAAAAACTTTTGCACAGAACTTATAGACAGTATGTTATACATTTGCATATCTTCCTGTTCTTACTGACATGACTATTTATTTCATAATTGCATTTGTATTTGTTTACATATAAGATAGGATCATATCATGTAAAATATCAGTCGAAGTGTTAACAAGAGTTGCATTAAACACCAAAAGCTGGGAACCAAACCAATATTAAAATGCGGTGACAGAGTGTGCCTCCGCCTTCTATCATAGACGTGTAGAAGGATGAGCAAAAATGTCAAGAGTTATTTAGTTTTTTTTATTTTTATCAGCGAAGAGCCTTTGTGGTTAATAGAGAAACGGGCGAACCAGACACCAGGGTGATCGCTCATCTTAACCACGTATTTCCATTCTCCATTTATGTGAAAGATCCATGTTGTGTTAATTATCATATAAAACACAGATTGAAAATGTCACATCAGATCCGAAACCAATCCAGCTTTTTAATATTGGCCCTGATACAAATACTCATATGAGTGCACTTACATAGCACTTGTACAGTCAGCTCTATAATTATTGGCATTGTTAATGAGCGTGAGTAAAACGGAGTATATAACACGCAGTGTGTGATATTGGCATCCTTGCAACTGATGTTTTAGAATTCTTTTTTTTTTATTGGAAATTGTTCGAATTGAATTTAATTGGAGGATGTAAATAATTTTGCACAACCTTTTGAGAGAAATTAACTACTAAGTCTATGTAGGAGTAATTTTTTATGGGGTCGAGTCTTCTCTGTTTTTATTATTTTTATTATTATTATTATTGTTTTTAATATACTGGGGATAGTGTGTCTGTGTAAGCAGTTTTTCTCCTACAGCGTATCGTTATACGGAAGTCTTTTAGTAGTTGTCTATTTTCCTTTTCATTGGAGAGAATAAACAGCACCGCGCTTGACTTCACACCATCTTCGTCCTCATCCAACGCTGCAGCGCATGTGATCTCACCCGGTCTGTTTGTGAAGCTCTGTCCCAAGACACCACTGCGCAAACTCGCCGATCTGTCCACGTCGAGCAGATGGAGCCAGAGCGAGGCATTAGCTCAAATACACTCAGACACTTTTCTGGACGTGGATCAAGTCCACCGTAGGAGTAAATTACAGTCAGGAATTCGATTGAAGAAGGTCGGATCGGACTTTTTTTGTAAACAGGTTTAATCGGTTAGATCTGACCTTTTAACGATCGGTCACCAAGCATCACTCACGTAACAAAGGAAAAGTGTGCCGTCTTTAATGAGGAATTACGGGATCGCCAAATTCCAGCGGAGGTTGTTGGGCCACGGAAGTTGTTGCCAGGCAACGTGAAAGTGGAGCAGGATAGATGAGGGAGGGAGGGAACGAGGGAGTGTCTGTCATCTGCAGGGAGAAAGATGATCCTCACTGAGCGATAACTCTGAAAGCCTGCTGACGTCAGCCGTGACGTCCCGACCGGGACAGAGACGGGACATGAAAGCCAAAACCTACTCACACACTCACACTCACACACACACACACACGCAGACATCCTGCAGACAGCATCAGAAGGAGGAGGTGTGAAGAGCATACTAACTCCGCTTGCCCTCATTTCACCCTTCACACTTTCATCACCTCATCTGCATTTCCTTATCAGCATCCAACAAAATGCATACATTTATTTTATTTCAGCAACCATTTCATTTCTGTCGTTTTTTTTTGACATTTCCCCTTTAAAAAATGCACGAGAACATGCGAATTAAAGACTGATCATATTAAATTATACCTGTTTTCACAGGTAAGCATTTAAATAGTGATGCCTATTGGGCATTTGTTCACTAGCTTCTCAGCTTGAGCTAGGAATGAACACTTATTTGGTTTAAGATCCACATTACATTTTGTAGATTTTCTTGTTGAAGTTTAAAATCCAACTTTGGCTGATTCATGGTAAAGCTAACATTAGCAACACACTCACCTAAAAAGGTTCTTGATTAAGATGAGCTCTGAAGCTGATCAGCTCTTTTTGCAAAAGTATATCAGGAGCCCAATAAAACCTGAAATTCTCAAGTTTTTCTTTAGTCAAATCTTTAAATAGCTCATTTATCATTAAACTTAGTTTACCAATTTAGCTCTTGCTTTCTTACTAAGTATATATGCCATGTCATTGTTAAGAAGTTTAAATGCACATATGTATAAGTATTGAAAAATATATTTCGCTGAGCGTGTAACCTAACGGCAAGTTAAGAAGCATTATTAGGCCTTATTGTGTTCCTTGCATGACCGATCTCTAACAAAGTGTCAGCAATTGCAGAATGTTTTAAAGAGCTATTAACAGAGCTCAAAGTTGCTCTAACTATGTTTCCCAGAATAACTGGCATGAAATTACTTAAAGACCGTGTAAAGCAGAGTCCGAGATTTGTTTCTGAACACCGTAGGCATGTTAAAAATAGAATAAATATATATATATATATATATATATAAATAATATAAAGAAAATAGATGCTGAAAACATGTGAAAAGACTTAGATATTAGATTTAGAGTTAGATCTGTAAGCAGTTTTTCATCATTTTTGTGTTTTTTTTTTAAATAGTGGCTCTTACATAATTAAGAGGATACATAATTAGCATAACCCCTCCTCTAACACTGCAACTTCTAAACACTGGCGCGCATTAGCATGAGTGGTTCTCCCACTCGTTTGTGAGTTATTGAACTTGCTTCATGTCCTAGATGGCGGCACGGCTCTAACACGCGGCGGCCACTCCCGATCCGAAACAGCGCTATTTTGTTTCTCAGTGCGACTCCTACAGCGTATGGACACTAGAGTAAATGGGTGGTCTGTGATGGTTAGCCTGTAGCCTAGCTTGCTATGTCTTTCTCACAAAAGAACATGTCTGGGATATTGTATAAAATTTGCATTAGTCAGGGAGCCGCTATCAATATCCGGGTGACTCCAGGAACTTTCAGGAGAGGTGGGATGTCTATAATGAATAAGTGAGCTTGGGCGTGGTTTGGTGTGATCGGTCGTGGTTTTCGTCGCTTTCAGTGGACACGCCCCCAGCATCTCAGAGAAATACTGCTTATTTTTTCACGATTTTGAAACCTAATTATATATACTTTCAATTTTTTAATCATTCAAATTTGACTGGGAGGTTAATACAGTTTTACTGCTTCACACATTTAAATATCTTGAATTTGAATTTACGAGTCAACATCATAATCCTGGTTTGTTTTGGTTCTGATGCGCCCTCTAGTGGATATGGCTTTCAATTATATGCAGGTGAGTATGTAAACAACGTTGCTTGCATTGCTGCTGTGTCCTCACGTAGTCACACGTCAAGTATAACCCCAGGCTAACATGGCTATTGAGCTAACTAACTAATGCTAGCGAGTTACATTACTTTCCTGTTGTGATGTTACCTAGTTAAGTTGAAGTGTGGCATGTCTTCTGAATGATTGTCTCCCGTTTCCTGGATATTTGTCTCATGTTTTTACATTATTTTTAATTTTTTTGGTTTAATATCAAGTATTTTTTGTGTTCTTTCTGAAGGTTGATGGATCCAGCAAAGCCTGGCCAAAACTGCTCGTTCCTGATGCAATCCACAAGAGCACCAAGGCTTAGCCCATCTTCAGTGCCCATCCTGCCCCCTCCGGCTTCACTCTGCCCAACCACAAAGACGTTAAACCCTCCTGCACTCAGCACTGCCAAGACACCAGATACGCCCCTGCAGGAACCTGGAGGCCCAGCGTCCACTTCTGTAGTGTCTGGCTCTGTTAGCATCAGCCGACCCAGGCCTACTGCCAGATCTGCGGTAAAATCCCCCAGAACCGTGGATCCTCCTGCCATTTTACCCATTATTCCAGCGACAAGCTCTGTGTCTCAATCACATACTGAGCCACTACAAGGACGCCGCAGCCCACAGAGCTCACAAAATTCTCAGCTCAGCCCCAAACATGCTCAGCTCAGTCCAAATGCCCCCCTTAGTCCAAATCACACCCAGCTTAGCCCCAGCACCAAGCCCAACTTGTTAACTTTCCCTAGTCCCCCTGTACAACCTGGTTGGAATGCAAATACCCACTCGAGTTTTCTCCCTAAACCAAACCTTAACACTCAGTCCATGCCTATTCCACAAACCAATCTCCAGACCCAAGCTCCAGAGCCGATCATCATTAGTCCTGGCACTGCAGAAAAAGCTCCACACAAGAAGCCCTCCAGTGATGATGGAGATTTTAGGTAAGAATGCCTCGCTTCACATATCCTAAAAATATTTGAACAGCTTTGGCTCAGCGCTTCTGTGGCGCTTGTGAATGTGTTGCCATAGCAATTATACAGCAGATTTTTTTCCTTGAAGGTGAAGCATTAGGCCTGCTAAAGATTAATGGTGTGCATCATTTGTCTCTTCTTCTGAGATGATGCAGTGTGCATCACAGCACATAATCAACCATCCAGTGCATGAAAGAAATATTTAAAGCTCCCAGCAAGTCAATATTATCTAAACATATTTCTATATAAAGTGATTCAGTATACTTAATTCTTACCCTTTACCACCAAGGCAGTTTGAGGGCTGGTAATCTACTTGAACTAGTTCTTTGAGTTTTGATAGCCAAAGAACCGGCTCTTGGCCAGGAAAACTGGTTCGAGAACGGCACCAACACTTTGCTGGTCTAGAACCAAGAACTGCTTACGGCAGCGGCTGGGAGCTGGTTTATCGTGACCAAAAAGACCATCAAAACTTTGTGACCACCATTTAAAAAACACCAGAGCTATTGTAGCGTCTAGTCTAATCCAAAGAAGAAGAAGAAAAGAGTAGATGTAGTCCGCTATTGTTGTTGTTGGGCTTGGTGCTAGTGGCACTAGTTTTGCTAGCAGCGCTAGTGTGGCTGGAAAAGTGGAGACGTATACAGACATATACAGTGAAGTAATGACGTGGCTCTGTGGTGTCTGTTTAGTCCATGGAAAAGCAAACTGGTTATTATAAGGTTTGCATGTTGAACCAACTCTGAACCGGCACTAGCACCAGCCCAGAACTAGAACCTAGTTCGTATATGAGACTAAAGAAATGGGAGGTCACGCCTCCTTTACTGGAACTGACAGGCAGAGAGGCCATAGCCCCTTTATTGGGAGTGACACATACAGAGGTCATGACGCGTTCACTGGAACTGATATATATATATATATACAGTATATACTGATATATCACTGGTATATAGGTCATGCCCACTTCATTGGGACTGACAAAGTACAGAAGACAGGTACACTTCCTTCACTGGAACTGGCAGGTAGAGAGGCCATTTCTTCTCTATTTGGACTGACAAATACAGAGGTTACACCCCTGTATGAGGACTGATACAGAGACCACAACACTGTCACTGGATGCCAGGCACATGCCATGCCTCCTTTACTAGGTATGACAGGTACAGAGGCCAGATACACTTCTTTACTGTGATTTACAGGTACATATGTCACACCTCCTTGACTATGACTGACAGATACACAGGCCACACCCCCTTGACCATGTCTGCCAGGTACACAAGCCACACCTCCTTCAATGTCAGCCTAAATGTTGAGAGAGAAGATGTTCTACTAAAGCCACAAGCTTTAACTTGAAAATTTTAAGCCTAATTGGAGCCTCTGAGGATTGAGACATGGCTGTTTTGGGACACCGTCTCCCTTGAGTCCACAGAGGGTAAAACAATTAGAGCGGAGACTGTCTGATGTCCCTGATCTGTGTCTTCGTCATGGTCTCTAGGCTATGAGTGACAGAATGAGCTCAGCGAGCTGCACTGGCCACGTGCCCGCTCACAGATATCACACTGCAGCTTGTGCCACGTAATCTTGAGCTGCTCTGCCAGGCAAATGATGACAAAACATGACAAAACATTTCTAGTAGTAAGCAGCTAGCTAACTATGACTCATGTGTAATACCTGCACATAACTAAACATGACAAAAAGCAAAAAAACTCAACTGATTGTTGAGTAAGGCTAAAAACACATTCATAAAAATGAATCGGTCAGAAATGTGTGCCTAGAAATAAAAAAAAATCACCAGCACAGAATAAATCATTATATAATTATATAAATAACTACTTTAAAACATTTTGTGTATAGAATCCAACCTTTTTTTCCGTCAGCATAACTCTCCAACACTGTAACACTACAGAGAGCTCTGTGCTTTGGCTCGGGTTGGCCTCATGGCTCAGTTTCTCAGCTCGCATTTACACAAAAATGCTGCAGCCCAAAACACACGGCATGTTTGGTTGATATCCTGCAGTCGGGTCAATTCAGGGTCAAACCGCTTTCACACTGCAGTTGAACTGCACTACATTTCACTTGGAAGCATATTGAAACCACTTCACTTCACTACTGCATAGGCTGGTAAACACTTTTCAGTATCAGGTCATGATGTGATTCAATGTTTGTGAAAATAAAGTGTTGCACAAATTAACCAAATGTTACAGGAACACATACACTGCCAGTCAAAAGTTTGGACACCCCTTCAAATTCAATGTTTTTTTCTTTATTTTTATTACTTAAAAGACACTTCATGTCTTAAAGTAATGACGGACTGTTGTTTCT
>JAQMYM010000009.1:18269969-18287746 GCA_030014255.1 Parauchenoglanis ngamensis | reverse complement strand
CAATTACAACTAATACACTTAATACTAGGTTCAGGTTTAAAGTGCAAGACTGTTCATGGTGATTCGATGACTTCAGCTATGTTGGGGACATCCTGTTATTTTATTCCCTCTGTACTGCACTGCTGCATGATGCAGGGGCTATGGAACAGCTGATTAAGACTGCTTATACCTGCTCTAAATATAGATTCCCTCTAAAGACTGCAGGATGGTGACTCGGCTCAAACACATCCCCGCTGGAGACGAGCATGCTCTTGTTCATGCTCCGGTTCAGTAGAAAGTGGCAAAGATGCAGCGGAAATAAAATTCTAGAAGGCGTCTTCATGATGCAGGTTTATCCCCATGTCTTGGTGCTAAATGGAAAAAGCCGTTTGTAATTAAATAAGTTGCAATTGTTTCATCTTGACAAAAACATCCACATTTAAGGTTATGGAAATGTTGCTGAATAACCAGCGATTTGTTTTTTTAAGTAGAGCTGGGCAATATGCTGATATCATATCGGATATAATAAGTTATGGTATAATACACTTTTCTGAGATATTGTGCATATAGGCTATATTTTTAACAATTACCAACTCTGATTAGATACAGCTGATGCGATGATAAATTTGTCATTTTAAAATATTAAGATTATATATATATATAAAAAATTTAGGATCTTAAATACATCTTGCACAAGAAGACAGCACCGTTAATGGCTGCCTATATTCTGATTCATATCCTGCATCATTCATGTTTCATGATGTAATAGCTACTGATGTCCACATAAGTCAGAGAAGAAAACATACTGTTTGTATCCGTTATGATAGGATGACTGTTTTCCTTTTGGTATTACCGTTATGACGCAGTGGCCTCGTTGTACTCGAAGCTTATTTTGCTGCAGTGTGCTGCTTTTGTGCTCCGGGAGGAATGTGTTTAGTCAGGAGTCTTGGCACGGTTTAGTTCGCATTGTCAGCCAAGTTGATTACGTTGGAGGAAGACCTGATGAGCAAGACTCTGTCGTGTGCTTTTCTTCACGTATTGAAACTGGTGATTGCAGCGTTGTGAACTTTTACAGTGTGAACCAGAAATGATTAATCTTCATTAATCATGTTGCAGTAGCATGACTGTTCTGCTCCTTTGGTGTAAATACTTTTAGATTTATTCATTAGTGACTATTTGTTTATGGCCCTCTAACGTTTCCCCAGATAAGATTTGCGACCAGATCAGCGACGCGGTGTTGGACGCCCATCTCAAGCAGGATCCCAATGCCAAGGTTGCATGCGGTAAGTGTTACAGCTACACTACTATTCTTACTGAAATGGAGGATCTGGGAATGATGTCACGGATGTTAACTGATCAAGGTGTGGGTGTGTGGTGTGATCACCTAAAAACTTTCCATACATGTGATTCAGTATTTAAAACTTTATAAAAGACTTGCTGCCTTTGACATGATCATTACTTTACCATCTCGCTGCAATTATTTCTCTCTTCGCAGAAACCGTGGCTAAGACTGGAATGATCTTGCTTGCCGGTGAGATCACCTCTCACGCCAATGTCGACTACCAGAAGGTTGTTCGAAATGCCCTCAAGCAGATTGGCTATGACGACTCCAGCAAAGGTGCGACAGTAGCATGACACCAGCCGTGCAGTCAAACATGTCGTTTTGCTTATAATGTGCCTATATTTTTTAATTGCTTTACATTGATTCAAATGAACCTCTTACCTTTGTAATATCCTGTCATTATAGGTTTGTGGCTCATTTGAATCTGGTCTCGTATATAAACAACCCAGAAACGAGTCCGATTTGATTTAGATTAATTACTGAAGATGATGCTAAACCGTAATGTTTTGTGGTAGCTGTGTTTAAATGACTTAATGCGACCTTTTGCTTGTTGAATAGCATGTTTACTGTTTATTTTATGGCCAGGTGTAATAGTTGCGAGTTGCTGTGATGGGACGCCTCCTGTTTTGGTTTTGTGGCTCTAATGTGCTTTTTCGTTGCTCAGGGTTCGACTACAAGACCTGCAACGTCCTTGTGGCTCTTGAGCAGCAGTCCCCGGACATTGCACAGGGTGTCCACCTGCACCGCAGCGAGGAGGACGTTGGTGCTGGAGACCAGGTGAGAATGATGGAAAAATGGTATTTAAAATATCTAAACATGGTGCAATAGTACAGTGGTGTAGGACAAGCGGACTGCCGTGAACATGGCGCATCAGCATGAATTGGACAAATACAGCACGTAAAGAGCAAGTGTTTTTGGTCTGAGACGTGCTTTGTGTGGTTCTCAGGGTTTGATGTTTGGCTATGCCACTGACGAGACGGAGGAGTGTATGCCTCTCACCATCATCCTGGCACACAAATTGAACGCTAAACTGGCTGAGCTGCGTCGCAGCGGGATTCTGCCATGGCTGAGGCCCGACTCCAAAACTCAGGTGAGGTGTTTGAGTGCAGCTCTTTTAAATGTAGTTTTTATTATTGACTGTTGACGTGCTTTAAAAATAGGATGGCTTCTTGGATCGCTGCAGGACAAAAATCGTCATTTAAGTGGTAGAGCAAGCGTCATGTTGAACACGCTCTCCCTGCTTACGATCTTAAATTAAGGGCATTTTTAAAAAATCATCCTTTAATTCGTCTTCTCTTTCTGTACCCCGACGCTTGCACATTGGTGCAGGTTTCTTTCCATCCAAGCAGATGCCATACCTGAGTCTGTTGAAGGCCAAGCTCAACTGATTATACAGGCGGAACCAGATGTGGCTCCTGTGTGATTGCACTGAAAACCTGCACCCTGAACGTCCCATTGCAGATAAGCTTGGGCAGCCCTGATTTAACCAGTCGGAGTTGGTTGTAAAAGGTCATCACACTGCTGCAGGAGGGGGAGGGGGGGGCAAAATACACATTTTGTCCTTTTTGTGTTTTTTTTTTTTTCTTGAGACAGAAGAGCAAATATGAAACGAAGGTCCAATATAAAACCGACTTTACTGAGTTCTGAGCCAAGCAGTGAAACTCCCCACCTGCTTGCATGCATTACATCATTCATGTTTGTTGAACTCGAACGCTTCCTCTTGTGTAGGTGACCGTGCAGTACCGACAGGACCGTGGCACCGTGAAACCCTTGCGTGTGCACACCGTGGTGGTGTCTGTGCAGCACGATGAGAACGTGGGCCTGGACGAGATGCGCAAGGTGCTGAAGGAGAAGGTTGTGAAGGCAGTGGTGCCCAGCCAGTTCCTGGATGAAGACACCATCTACCACCTGCAGCCCAGCGGGCGCTTCGTCATTGGGGGACCACAGGTGAGTAGTGTGTATACAGGCTTGTCTTACCTATTAAAGGAGAGGGTGTGGATGCCGTTTTTATTTCTTAACCTGGATTTCACAATTGAGGCTTTTTGTGCTTCTGTATGGTGGTGCAGGGTGACGCTGGTCTGACTGGACGCAAGATCATCGTGGACACGTACGGAGGCTGGGGAGCTCACGGTGGAGGTGCGTTTTCTGGGAAAGACTACACTAAAGTGGACCGCTCTGCTTGCTACGCTGCTCGCTGGGTCGCCAAGTCTCTGGTGAAGGCAGGGCTGTGCAAACGCGTCCTTGTCCAGGTGAGGATTTGTAACGTAGACCTTTTACAGAAGTAACATTTTACAGCTGTCTTTTTAAATGGGTTTCCGTTAATATTACTGGTTATGACTTGCAGGTGTCGTATGCCATTGGCGTGGCCCATCCTCTCTCCATTTCCATTTTCCACTATGGTACCTCTGAGAAGAGCGAGAAGGAGCTGCTTGACATCGTGAAGAAGAACTTTGACCTCCGCCCTGGTGTCATCGTCAGGTAAAGTAGGCCCGCATGTGCAGTGTACCATCGTGCCGCCCGACCATCGGCGATTGACGATAAGATCACTCGTAGCTTTCGAAGGGTGTTGACCGCAGCGGGAAGGAAGGGGCGTGGCCAGAAATGCGTTACATGTAGCTGTTGCATCGTTATAAGAAGACTGTGTTCTAGTTTATGCAGAAGCTAACCTCAGTTAGGCTGGCATACTTGTAGAACGTGATGACCGAATGAGTTATTAGCTCTAATTAAGCTCCTCGTAAATAATGTAAATTGTGTGCTCTGTGACAAATAGCAGCGGAGATGCTTTCTTGAATCTGATGAATACGTTTCATTTTCTTAATACAAGCCCCTGTTGAGGTTTTGTGTTGCCCTTCTCTGATAGATAGACAGACAGCACAGGCTTATTCGCCTTGTATACTACTGTAAATTAGGTTAAACAAACATTTCAAGATGCAGTGCAATTTATTTTTGTCTGCATGTCGTGTTCAGCCAGCTGCATCATGTTTCTGATCAGACTGGTGATCATTCAGGTGACCTGGAGGGGGGAGTGCTAATGAGTCTGTAGCCTAATGGACTTGTTTCACTAAAAAGTTAACAAATATCTTCAGCATTCATGCCGCTTGTGAATTGTATTTATTTTTCTTAAACGTTTGTGATGGTTCATGGCAGTGTTTTCATCATGTCGTCATGTTTCATCTTCCAGGGATCTGAACTTGAAGAAGCCCATCTACCAGAGCACCGCCGTGTACGGCCACTTCGGCCGCGCCGGTTTCTCATGGGAGGTGCCTAAAAAGCTTCAATACTAAAGCTTCTCCTTTCAGCCAGCAGGTGTACACTGCATGGAAACCTTCCTGGCTTGAGGGGAAGGCTGCACCTTCATACTTGACTACAAACCCCATACCTCTTAATCAATATTCCCGAAAATAAATAAATACACCCATCCTTCCTTTCACTTACACTCGCTCTCAACCCTTGTTGACAGGTTTGCGGTCATGTGACTGCTTGGCTAGGTTTATTATTTTTTTTAAACCCCCGCCGTCCCAGACTCCTTTCTTTTCCCCTACCCCCACGCTCCTGTCCTCGTCGGCACAAACTGATGTTGAATGCATACTGCTATGCATTGCTATTGGAAGCACTGAAACCAATCAAACCTTTTTAATTATTATTTTTTGCAAGTACCATTTATGCCCACAACCTTTTTTTTTTTTTCTTTTTTTTTTTTACACTGATACTTTTCGGTCACTTTAATGTGGGATCAGAGGAATGGTTAATAACCCAAATTTTGTGAGGAAATGAGCATGGTACAGTTGAAGTATAGCTCTAGGCCTGTTTCAAGTGGAGAAAATATATATTTTCATTAGATGAAATGGTGCTGTTTTTCGAATGTCTGCTGTTGACCTGTCGGTCCTTACAGGCCATACTTATTCTGGTGTATTACAGAGAAGCCAGAAGCTGCTACCAACTGTGGCACTGAATGACCGTCATCCTTAACTCCGCCCCCTTCTTCTTCAGCAGATTATTTTTATAGAATAAATCTTCCTATAAAAATACTTTTTATTACATATATATATATATTATTGTCTCCGTATCTCTGTTGGCTGTTTTTGTTTTCTAGACTGCAGTGAAGTCGCTGCACTTCCCCCTCTGTGCGTGGCCGATAGCCAGCGTGGTTACAGAGAAGCTGTGCTTCCTCGCTGCCGCAGAGGGGTTGCATTCACCGGTTGACTTGCACCAGTTTTACGCCCGGCTGTCCATAAGGAAAAGTCAGGGATCCTTTAGCGCACTGGAAAGTTGTTTGTTTTGTTTTTTTTAATGGAAAACTTAAAGATGATGCTGAGCAGCAGTGTAACTGCATGCCCTGTGCTCCACCCTGTGGTGTCCTCATCGCATCGTACAGAAAGCTTTGAGGTTCTGACGCTGGGTGGCTCTGCAAGCTGTGACCATTGTTGCCTGTTTTATTCGTTTTACCCGATTGAAGGCAGCTCTGTCGAGACTGACCATACATATTTGAATGACGTATTAAATGACCTGGCTCTCCAACCGAGGCAGAAGCAAGAGTTTGGCCAGTGTTGTACAGAGAAGCTGGTTTTGTTTACATTGCTCTGCTCATTAATGGTTAGAATATTTTTTTTTAATGCCTATTGGTGCACCAGATTTGTTACTAGAAGAGCAAAAGTGCCTTTTTCTGTTTTTCTCCCTCCTTGCCCTTCTCCCTCCCTTTCCGTCCACCAGATTTTCTCCCTCCGTGATGTTTGCACGTGCTGCAATTTCTTCCTCGCACCCTGTCTTTCGGGGGCTTTTTTTTTTTTTTTTTTTTTTTTTTTTTGGTCCTTCATACTGTCTCCTGATTGATTTAAATAAAACTTCTGCTCTTGCATCCTGTGATCATCTTTTTTTGAGTCGTCTTATTCTTATAATTATAATATACACAGTGTTAAGATCATTTACAAATGTCAGTCATGTGTTTGATCTAGCAGGCTGTAATTTGCTGGCTTGGTATCAGCAGTAACTGTGTGTCCTGAACTTTGAAAAATTCTCCAGTCAGTTGATCAGTCAGGCCCAGTTTTTACCTTGACATGCTGTGTGTATTCACAGGTTGTTAGAGTCCCCAAAGACTGACACTTTAAAAAAAGAAAAAAAGACACCCAAGGCCCCCGAGTCACATCATGACCATGCTTCAGTTTGCACAGGATACGAGTTATGTTAGTAGAATGTAACATGCAATTGACTGTAACGATAGTTTGGTCATGAACTATGAGCCTTTCGTGCAGTTTTGAATTTGTATGTTATTCAATGCGTGCACACACTTTTAGTAAATTTTGGGGGGGGGGGATGATCATTTTGCCAGTCAGAAAGTTAACATGTTTTGAGAATGACCCCTGTATGGTTGGGAATATGTTCATAAAAGTGCTCCTTGGCATAAAATCTTTTGAAAGAAAATATTTCGTGGCCAGAATAAAAAAAAAATCAGGTGATCAACAGGGTGGTGTATTGAAAGTGGTGCTGTGAACGTGTTGTCTTGGCTATTCTGCCGCCTTCTGTTTTTTTTAGCTGCTATGTTGAGCTTTCACTGACCACGGATGAGAACACTGTTGTGACATGAGCTAGCTGTTTTTTCATATCCGGCATCACAACAGCTATGGTGTGTTCACCTTTGTATCTGCAAATTAGCTAGCGTTATTGCAGTGACATTAAACAGTCTTCACTTTACCTGGATACACATCCAGCTGCATTGACTAATAGTGATGTATTGTTTGCAGAAATACCTATTTTTGTTTGATACAAATGTTTTTGCTGTCAAGTATGACGCACAACAGCTCCTTAACATACACGACTAATGCGCTATAATACTTTTAGCATGATCTATTAGCATGCATGAGGGTTCAACACTATGTATATGTATTAGTATTGAATTTGACAGGCTTTATGATTCAGGCTAAATGAATTTTTACCTGTTAATGTCAAACTAACACATGGGAGGATGTCTTTCGCGTTCTCCTTTACCATTAACAAAACACCAGTTAAGAGGAAATATTTTGGAAGAATAAGATGTACAATGTTCATTGCACCAGTATAGTCCAAAAGATGTTTGAATCTGTGCTGAAGGGTATTGAAACTGTTCTAGCCAAGAACATTACATTACTAACCCACGTTATGTTGGTTTTTCCATTAATTTGTCCAGATGTGAATCAGCACCGTACCTAGGTGTGGTTTCCTGTACAGAGCATTTAAATTTTACATTACATAGAGCAGAGAGGCTGGAAAGGAAATGGAAAATTAACTAAATGGCTCATTAAGCCCTTGAGTAATAATGCTTAAACAGACATCCTGAATCCTGTTAATGAAAGGTGGTGAGTGGGTGTGGTGTCAGGGTTAAATTTCATCAAGACTTAAACGTATCCGTCTCTAAAAAGTGCCAAATGAATAATTGACAAATAATGTATGGTCTTTATTTCAAACTAGACAAACTATTTGTTGAAAAATTGGAGTGTATGCTTTATGTGGTGTGCCGTTATAGGAAATTAATCAATCAAGGGTGGTGTGATAAAATCAGACCTGAAATTATAACGGCTATAAACAGTCGTTCCTTCACCATCCTTTCTCTCCTCAACTTACCGAGCTCAGTACAGCTTGTCATGTTATGCAGAAGCTGCAAATGAGGAGGAATTTGCAATTCTTGGCAAATCGCTGTAATGTAATACGAATGAACACTCTGGTAGCATGTTATAGGTACACAATCAGCTTTCTGGTGTCAACATGAACCCTGCTTTGTTGCAGAGTGGAACACACCATTCCAACGTTGATTATTTTCCTATAACAGCTTAAAAAGAAAATAATGTTTTATTTCTTCTTATTAAAGAATAACAGCTAATATCTAGATTTAGAGGTCATGAGTGAGGCTGAATCCAGTCTTTTATAAGAACTGCACCAAGTGATCCAAAAACAAGTGCAAACAAACAGCTCCAGAATTATTGGCATCATTCAAGTGAGCTAAATTTACATTTCCACAATGTACCTAAATGCATCAGCCAGAACATGCTTTTTGTTGTTGTTGTTGACAGTTTGCTTTTTTAGATTTGTGTGTCACTAAGGTGTGGGAAACTCGCTACCTGTTTACTTTCATGCAAACTTTATTCATGCTTCTAAATGTGTGTTAAAAAAAGGAATCGTTCTCATTCTAAGTGAGACCTGAAGGCTCCAAATGCAGAAGTGATGGGAGGAAACAAGTCTGGGTTGATGATGCAATGAAAGAAATCATGAGATGTAAGTTCAATTGTTAGACGTTTTCCAGATATAAACTTGACTTGGCATGCTGTCCCAATATAGATTTTTAAACATGTGAGCATGGAAACATTACACAACTGGGAAGATCACAGTGACACTGACCTCAGTTTCTGCAGTACAGGTCGATCCTGTTGACCGCATATTTTGGAGCTCTGTAATGCGCTGTAGGATCTTTCAACCTGTACAACGAAAATCCTTGCCCAAGGCTATTATTGAATGTTGTGTAAGACATAAAACATTTTTGTCTTTAACCATTTTTACATGTCAGATTTCTCCTCCAGGCTAAACGGTTTCCTCAGCCTGTGTACTGCACACTATTACTAAACCTTGAACATTCAAACTGATGTAATGATATTTTCCCCTGTATTAATCAAAACATATTGCAGTTTAATTCCAGTGTTTAGGAATGTATACAGCTTTGGATACCTCATTAAACTCATAAGGTATTCAAAGGATTTTGGCATACATGTAAGGAGTTTGGCCAAAATTTTGGCTGAATACCAACACTTTTTGAATTGTGTAAGATTTTGCCATACTTTCACTTCAGTGTAAGTTCTGTTCTTTGTCCACCCTGAAAATGACACAGAAGGACATGCATTGCTGTACTGATTCATCCCACATCCTTTTTATTATGCCGTTTATAAGGCCGTGTGATATAGTGTATTGCTCAACACAAATCATTTAATTTGAGAGAGAGACTTTGGCCTTCCATCAGATATTACCACCAGTCATCACAGGGTTTTATCCTGCCACAGCTACATGTATGAAACATGTCCTTTTGTAGTATGGTACAGCATGTCAAATGACCTACAGAACATGATATGGAAGCTGCCAGAACCAAAGAAGGTAGAATTTCCAGTGAAATTCCTCCTTTAGCTGTTATATAGATGTGGTGTTGCACAAATTCCTGCCATGCTTTTAGGTTTATTTTTCTCCTCATCTATACTGTTGAGGTACTCCATGACCAAGACTCAGTAACTGTAACAATAATAGCTTCTATCGTACCTTGTTTATACCTTAAGGTCCTCTCACAACCCTGTTCTTCAGTCATATGGTGGTGGTTTACGTGACGTATAGGATGTGAACGGGAGTGGCTGCGTACCCTGAGAAGGGAGAACCCAGACTGAGGGCAAGTTACACATGATGAACTTTAAAACATTTCCTAGCATTCATTGAGTGGTTCTATGAATCATGTTGATTCCTGATAGAGTTTTGTTGGCCGAGTCAACCAGTTCTGAATCTGAGCCAAACATTTGGTTTTATCCCTTACAATGCAATCCTTTAAAACTTCCATCCATCCATTATCTATAGCGCTTTATCCATCTTCAGGCGAGAGGCGGGGTACACCCTGAGCAGGTCACCAGTCCACCCCAGCTTTAAAACTTGTTTTGATCTAAAAAAAAAATAAAAATAAAAAGTTGCAGTATTAGGACCATTTAATTTTAAACGAATTTAGTCAGTTCTGTTTTCCAGAATATGAACCAGCTAGTGGCCTACTTAAACCCATCGAGACCTTGAGCAGACAGTGACGAAAGCTGAATGAATGAATATTAATGGCATCCTGCAACTCACCAGCTCACATTCCCATTAATGAAGGCGGTTGGTCTTTCTTTGTTCCATGAGCTTCATATCTGAGTGAATATTTTGCACTTAATAATATGCTTTAAAAGGAATTCTGAATACTAAGCAGGGAGTTCCAGGAGGTGCGTCTTCAGTCCAGACCTAAAAAAAAAATGGCTTGATCTGAGGCAATAGTTACATCATCTGTTAGCTGCTCAGCTGTAGATATCAGAAAAAAGAATTAAATGCTGCTTTATCATTTTTGGAATTTGACTTGTTATTTATGAACAAGTCACACCAGTTTAGAAGCCATTCTGTAATTAACGTATTTGTATTTACTGTCATCCCCCTTAACGTTAAAGAGCGCTATAGAGAACTGTTTCATAACCATTTTTCCATGGAACATTTTTGTAAAGGATATAATTATATGGTGCACAACTTTATTGTTTTGCTATTTAATTCACTGAAAAAGCAGAGATCTGGGAAATGTGAAACACAGTTTGAACCAGATAACATAAGAATAGTTAAAAATTTAAAAACATCTTATCTGGGAAGCCATGTTTAATATCTCCAGATATATTATTCCAGACCACATGAAATATGGCAGACATAAAGACAAACTTTTTTTCTATCAGCCTAAATGTGCAGAAGGCCATTTTTTTCTTATGGGGTCATCAGAACGGGACAAAGTGCAGTATTTCCAAATTTGTGTGATATTAGGGGTTTGTAGACCCCATATTAATAGACACAAGTGCTACATGTCACAGTTTCTGCTTATACTACTACATTTCATTGGTTTTGTGTCAATAGTATTCGAGATATTGACAAAATTACAAAAAAGAAGTACTGTATGTTGTGCTCCAAATTGCAATGTCCTTCCATGTTGTCTTCACTTTCAAACATAAGATCTCGGCCCATGTTTTGCCTGGACCCGACTGTAGCCATTTACATAAAATTGAATATGTATAATCTGCTAAGTCATAAATTAAATTAAATGCTACATAAATTAAATCAGCACATTTATTTGAATTATAAAGAACAGAGTTCAAACTGAGATATAGCAAGTTATAAAAGCATAAAACATATCTTATTCTGTAAGGTCATATTAAACTTGTTCGCAAACATTTGGAAATATTCCTGTTGGCATGTGCTGTGTGGAGTGTTTCTGATTGTTTTCAGGGTCACTGACTGTTTACAAGGAAATACTCAATGGCGTGCCCTTCAGGTCAGAACTTGAACTTCTCGGGGCTTCTTTTACTTTCAGTTACATTTTCAGTGAATTAGGATAATTTTATAGCTTATTTATTTAAGTTAATTCAATTGTAATAATATGCTAATATCTGAGATCCACAGTTTACCTTAGTTGATAAGATTCATATCTGGATAGTTTAAATATGAAGGCAGCGTGGAAGGACCTTGCAACTTGGACAATAACATGATCATACTTTAATCATATTTCACACATTTTTTCCTTAAATCTACTAACGAGTCAAAATCACCATCTGGGTATATCATAAAGGTGCAAATTTGTAAATTTATCTTGTCATTTCTTTCAGTATCTTGAGCTCTATTGGTTGTTCTCTCTGACACAAAACCTATGAAATGTAGTAGTTTAACTAGAAATTGTGAATTTTGTCATCTTTGTCTATTAAAGGGAGGTTTATAAGCCCATAATATCGCTCAGTGTGGGTAATATTACTAGGTAATAGTAATAATAATAATAATAATAATAACTTCTGTAGTGTCACCTTAATTACATCCAAGATCCTCTCACAACCACGTCCTTCAGTCATATGAAGTTTTGCCATGACATATAAGGTGTGGCAAAGTAACCAGAGAAGAGAGAACCCTAGATGAGGCTTTTATTTTAAAATTAGTTGTGCTGTTCCACAGAGCAGATTTTAAATTCTTTACCAATTGAACATTTACGTGTTTTATGATTCTTGTTCATTCTTGATAAATGGTCAGCTGACATAACCGTTACTATAACACAGTCCCTTAAAGCTTGTTTCAATCTAAAAAATAAATGTAGAGAAATCATTGATTTTCAATTGCTGGATTAGAAATATGTAAAGTGTGCAGTGTTGCACACCTGTATAAAGTTGCACAGGGTATGTTCAAATCTATTAAGGTCACGCTGATTGGAAAACTGCTTGGTGTTGAATGTGTGTCATAAATTAAGAAGCTGAGCCTGACCTCTTCATAGTCGGTGCCAAATTTAGAAGAGCAAGAAAGTGTATAGCTTCTGATTTCAGTCACGTCTCCTCAGAACAAGAAAGAATTGCTTTCAATTTCCAATATTAGTGACCATGTACATCATGTCTTATTTATATGATATGACATGATCACTGTTTTCATTTCCATAAAGCACCTGGACATTGGAAATGAATAATGCTG
Source organism: Parauchenoglanis ngamensis (assembly GCA_030014255.1). Lineage (NCBI taxonomy): Eukaryota > Metazoa > Chordata > Actinopteri > Siluriformes > Auchenoglanididae > Parauchenoglanis > Parauchenoglanis ngamensis. The sequence continues at coordinate 18,275,205 of JAQMYM010000009.1, read as the reverse complement.
TAATGAAGTATTATTATTATTATTATTATTATTATTATTATTATTATTATTATTATTATTATTGTTGTTGTTGTTGATTCTCTATACCATAAGCGTGTGCTATAAACACCTGTGCACGCACACCTGCTCATATACACAATTATCCAACCATATGGAAATGCAAAATTATGCAAATAAAGGCCAAGAGTTTCAGCTAATGTTCACATCAAACATCAAAATAGTAAAAATGTGATCTCAGTGACACTGGCCCTAAATGTATTTGTACAAAGCTTTTTGAACTTTTGAGTTTTTTTAAGCTTTTAAGCTTTTTGGAGAAAAGTTTCCTCCTAAGCACATGCTCGTGATCAAGGATTTTCTGTTTCTCTAGAAACTGTGCATTTTTATTACCTGTACATTGATTACTAAAGTAACTGGATGTGACTAATGTGTGTACATGCTTAAACATTTCATACATATTTCATGCATATTATCACGTCGTCGCTGCCAGCTGCTTCCCTGTCTCCACCAGCTCCATTTCCCAGCAGTCTCGGCAGCCTCCAAACATGGCTGCCATGTACTGATTATTGATAGTTTGCACCTGTTTTGCATTTCGTTGTTATCACTGCTCACAGTATTTATGGACTTTAGTTTCTTTGTTGCTTTGCGAAGTGTTGTGTTTTCATGCGCACCAAGCCTTTGTCCTTGCTCTTGTCTACTTTGGATTTTGATTACTGTTTTTGAACTTTGACCTTGCCTTTTGCCTTGTCTTGGAAATGCCTGTTAGCTGAATGTTTTGATGATTGCCCGCTTTTGACCTTGTACTTGCCTAACATGTTTTGGCCTTAATTTACCTGCCTACTTGAATAAAGCTCACTTTTGCATGTACAGTACATCCTTTGCTTGCCTGCCTACCTGATACATATACATATTCAAATATTTAAAGAGGTTTTACAGCATCGTGAGAAGGGAGAGAGGTGACACGGTGGCAGCAGCATTGCCTCACATCTCCAGAATCCTGGGTTTGATCCTGAGCTCAGGTTACTGTCTATGCAGGGCTTTGCAGAGTCTAGGTGGACGGGCTATGCTAAATTGCCACTAGGTGTGAATGAGTGTGCGAATGTGTATGTGTATGGCGCCCTGTGATGGACTGGCATCCAATTGTCCTACCTTCACCCAGTGTTACCAGAATAGGCTCTGGATCTACCACAACCAGGACAAAGCAATTACTGAAAGTGAGCTATGAGAAGGGAGAACATGGGAAGCTGCATTAGGGTTTCTTGTTTTGCTGAGTTTCATGTTTTTCATATGTTTCTTCGGGTTTTCCAGTTTCCTCCCACTTCACAAAAATACACCAGTAGGGGTTTGGACCCTACCTCATGCTCTTGGGATTGGCTCCAGATCCACTGCAACCCTGACTTGGATAAAAAGCTTACTGAAGATAAATGAATGAATGAATCAATGAATGAATATCAAAAATGGATTTATAGTGTATTAAAGTCTATATTTCTTGGAAAAGAATATTGTCACGCCACGTCACATGAAGGCCAGCAACACAACACAGACTGTTTTTGTTTCTTACTGTGTCTATTGAAGCACCTGTGTTTTCATTGTCACCTTGCGAAGCGTTGTTTGTGTTCTCACTCATTGCCGAGCATTTTGTCTTTGATTGTCTTTTTGGTATTTCTGGTTCTTGCTGTTACTTCTGGATTATTCGAGGTTGCCTTTGCCTCTGATATCCTGTTTTCTGGTATTTGCGCCAGCCTGTTTTTTGACCCGTTTTTTCCTGCCCTGTGACAAGTGTATTGCCCAGTGTTTCTGACCCCTGCCTGTTCATGTTCATGAGACTGTGTTAAGATTTCTCTGTATCCTGTGTGCAATTCTCTTTGTATTAAATTCCCCAGCGATGTGCAAGAACTGTGTTACAACATGCAAATGTTTAATGTTTGGAAAACATGCATATGAACTGGTTTCACCAGCTTTACATTCTACACACTGCACATCAAAGACTTTTGAACTCATCACCGCTTCTCTAAGGACATGACACTAATGGGTAAAGGGTGTAACATAGTTTGTTCAATTCTGCACTGTTTGGTGTCATTTCTTAACTTTTCTATTTCTGAGCCTCTTTTCCCGCGTACGGATCGTCACTGCAAGCGCTCCTGCGACTGTCATGGCAGTAATTCGTCTTTAATCTTTCACACACTTTCTAGTTCTTTTTTCAGTTCCTTCTATTTTGCAAACTTCTTTTCTTGCCACATCTATCGTTACAGCCTTTTTCTTTTCCTTTTGTATTATTAAAATATACAGATAATTTTTTGCAGTGTTTGCACATTTTATTGGGTAATTAATTGGGATTAATTTTTATCACAGCTTTGAGTCTTCTTGGGCATGTCTCTACAAGCTTTGTTTCTCAAGCTCAGTCAGATGGGATGGGGAGAATCTGGGTTAGGGTTAGGCCAACACCATAGGGATGTTATTGTTATAGTTGATTAGTAATGTCTAGGTTTTTTTACCAGACATACTGTGGCTCTTGGAGTTAAATTTTTGTCTCATTAGACCAGACAATCCTTTTTCTCATGCTCTCAGAGTCCTTTAGGTGCCTGACATATGCCTTCTAGTCAGCAGTGACTTCTGTATCATAAAGATCTGATTTATTTCTGAGTATTTTCCAGATGGTTGTTCATCCAGCAGGTTCTGTCATTTCAGCAGAGGACTTCTGAAGCTCTGTTAGAATGGCCTTCACCTCCCTGACCAAAGATTTGTAGTCGGATTACATGAAGCCCACTGTGCCCTGGAAAACCAAACTTTAGAAATGGAGGTACCTTTGCTCAGATATGTCTTGACACAGTTTGATTGCGGAGGTCTAGAAAGAGTTCCTTCGATTGTGTAGCTGGGTTCTTGTTCTGACATGCAATGTGAATTGTGGAATGTTGTAGGCAAATGAGAATGGCTTAGTCAATGTAGTTTTGAATAAATTTGCTAAATTGTCTTTTGGTTTGTGTGTGTGTGTGTAAATGATCCCTTGTGATGGGTAAATTCTCTCACCTTGCATCCAGTGTAAAGCAGGATAACGTGGTCAGTGTAAGCGAGTGAGTGATTACTGGCCAAGAAAGTACATTTTAATCCATTTTAAAATTTTCAAATCTATAATACAATAAAGTGTTCAAAAAGTGAAAAGCGAACACTTTCTGAACCTGAACCAACTGTATTTATATTTATTGTGTATATTTACAGGTTTTTAGTCATATGTTAATATGTCTGTATGTAGGGTCAAGCACACACACTAGAACCTCTTTATGTAGTTTAATGTTATTGCAGTCATGACAATCATGTCTTCAATCATTTTATATAAACAAAGAAAATTGATATGTGCAAGGTTACATGGGCAGCAAAGAAGACTTAACCGAAAAAAATATTGCAATGACGTCCGAGTTTTAAATGACTCATCAGGCTCAGCTTGCTTGCAAACTCATCGTTTTATCTTGTGTAAGAACTCAGAGCTGATTTTTAGAAAAGTTGATTGTGAACGTAATCAAAAGGAAAAACACATCATGAGCCTGCACATTAAATTAATAACGGCTGAAGGGTCAGAATAAACTGCCTCGGTAGCTGATCTCATTTTATCGGTTTATCTTATCATATTTGTTCAATCAAAAGTGAGTCAGAGCTGAGGTTCATCTTGTAGCCCCGTTTAGAAAAGCAAACATGGACATTTCTGTAAGATCTGTTTAGACTGGTGCTGGGATGAGAAGAAGCAGCTCTGAAGCTGAAATCCAACGAAGAACAGACCTGTTTGTAAATAAGAGATTCAAAACTTGTTACTCAACATAAGAATCAGAAGCGTATCTGTGTGCTGTACTATACTGTACTGATAAGAACCAGAACCAAGAGATATCATTACCATTAGTGTCAAAGGACCTACTTGCCAACAGGCAAGACAGGCAACTGCTTGGGGCCCCAGGCCAGACTTTAAACTACATCAGTTATAACGTAATATGCTGCATGGAGAGGCCCACTGTGAATTTTGGCCTAGGGCCCCAACAGACTCAAGAATGGCAACTGCTTAGTATTCAGAAATATAAATATGTGAGTTGCTGTTGATGAAGATCGGTGGTTGTGATCATGTGTGCAATATGAACTTACTTCTACTTCCACACGTTCGTCTGGCAGAAAGAGACAACCTGAGAGGAAATGATCACACAAAAACTCTTTACATTACTGAACAATAGCTCTGTTATTTTATTAAATCCCATCCTAGAGATCTATCAGACTCCTTCACACTTCAGCAAGTGGAACACAGAAAAGTGTGAACTATGAAGTCTAGGATTGTAACACAGATTTAAGTAGATTGTGGTTTTTTGGCGCCCTCTGATGTCTATGAGGCGAACTGCAATGGCAATATTAACACTGACAAACAAATTCTTTTCCTTAACTGCAACTGACCAGGCACTTTAAAGCCAGGAAATGTCTGGTTGTCTGCGTGTAAAACTAATTTCTGGGCCAGAAAATGAGCCCAGAAAAAGATAAAATATTAGCCAGATTCTCAGCTTTGTTCCATTTTGTTTCATAAACTGAGGTGTCGCTGGAATTCCATGATTAGTTTAAGGCCCGGAACATTATTAAGCATTACAAACTTTACATTTAATGTTAAATTTAGAGTACGTCACACTGTTTAAAGCATATAAAGTGTAAAACATATAAAAGGAAAACCTTATAAAAATTGAAATCTCATTCACAGGAACCTGTTGTTATAATGACAGTAAGATAATCCACATTATTAAAACATTAAATTAATTAATAATAAATTATGCTAATAATAAACCCAAGGAACTTATACAACTGACTACACTGTGGTATCTCACTCTCTTACTTAAATTTCATGCTCTCACTCACACACACTCATACACAGCTCACCCCACAGGCATGAGCAGTTTGTAGATCTTGGCAGCTGTAACTCGGCCCCAGTGTGCAGGGGTCAGCAATGTCTCCCTGCTCCGTCCTCTTACTGCCCCCACACAGATCAGCTCTCTAAACACACCATGTACAACAAAGGATCAAACACACTCGACGTTCTGACTTTTCTGATACTGTGTGTACAATAACGTCCAAAATGAGTAACATAAAAAAGTCATTTAAATTCCATCCATCCATTATCTATAGCACTTTATCCGTCTGGGTCACGGGGAAGCTGGAGCCAATCTCAGCAGACACGGGGCGAGAGGCGGGGTACACCCTGGGCAGGTCGCCAGTCCACCAC
>JAQMYM010000009.1:18210143-18231918 GCA_030014255.1 Parauchenoglanis ngamensis | reverse complement strand
TATTGGATGATTCTTCTGCCTGACGTTTTGTACCTCTGCCTATCCTGTGTATGTGTGTGAACGGACATTAAAACATTATGAGTTTTACCAAACCGCCCTCTTACCTGCGTGTGTGTCCCGAACAACCCCGCCGCCGTGACAATAGTATATTATAAAACATTACAGTTTAGTATAGTACAGGACAGTACAGAATGGAGTAGTATAGCGAAGTAAAGAGAATAAAAGAGGCATAGTATGTATACTACATATGAATAGTAAGTACTATATAGTATACTGCAGTACTACACATACATGTATGTATGTAATATGTATGCATGGTATACTAGGTAGTACATTATGGTATAGTCCATGAAACAGCTATAATATACTATCCTATAGTAAATAAAATAGGTATAGTACAGTAGAGCAAAATAGATCTATTTCCATTCAAACTAATTCACTGCATATCTTAATGTACATTAACTGATATCAACCAGTGCGTCTCAGAGCATGACTGTGTTTGGTGTCTAATATTTGCTGTGTTAGAATAATGTTGCCCCCAGCTAACGGGAGTCTTGTTCAGATAAATGGTAACGTTCACATTTGTAGATGACATTAAGTCCCACAGAGTCCTAAATCAGCAGTGATGAGTAACAGCACTGAAGAACAGGATAGGAATGCATGAAAGCATTTTGGGTGAGACAGATTTCCATTAATCATAAAACCCCATTGAGCCATGGAACTGTATGATTCATTTATATAGTGTTGTATATTGTTTTACATATGTTTTGTTCCTCTGACTCAAAACTGTGCTACTGTCTCTTTAAAATTCTTGGTCATTTGACAAACAGTTGCTTTTAAATTTGTTAAATGTTGGCTTTTCCTTGAGAGTATTGAATATGAGTGATTCATGTTTACTTCATCGAGACTAATACAGAGGCCTCACCTCCTTCACTTTGACTAATAGGCACAGAGATCATGCCTGCGTGAAACTACGTACATTAAGTGTTTATGGGAGTAATTTGAGGTGTTCACTCTTCTGAATCCCAAAGTTCAGTGTAAGTCATTTATCTGGCTTGAACCCATTCTGCCTTCGTGAGACACGGAGACATTCTGTAGACATTCAGCTGGCCTGTGTGTGTGTGTGTGTGTGCGCGTGTGTGCGTGTGTATGTGTAAAACAAACTGAAGCCACAGTAGAAAAAGTACAGTTCAGTACAGTAGAAAAAAGGTGAACAAACTGAAGTGGAGGAAAAAGGAATCTTTCTAGACAGTCCACTTCTCTTGTAAACAAACCAGTATCGCAAAAGGAAATATTTGCAGTCTGCTTTAGCCTGGGGATGAATCATACACACACACACAAACACACTCACACACACTGTAAATTTGCCAGGCTCCATTCTAACAGCCCTGATTACTGCCTTGTCTACATTGTTATTGGCTCATTTTGGAGAATTAGAGGTTTCTAAAGGAATTTGAAAAAAATCCAAACCTGTGTGCTTATGTGCTAAGAAATTGAATCTGGGAAAAGTGGAGCACAGAACACTTGATGAGGTGGGCCTGTGAGGTGGGCCTGTCAAACCAGGATGATATAAATTATTGGCTTGGAGCGTTTGCATATCTCTGTGTGGGCCATAGTCAAAGTTCAATTAGTTAATAAGAAAATTGTGCATGTCGGTATTCAGGATTATTGTGCTCTGAAAAAGCTGCTTGACTTCTAGTCATAGAATTTAAGCTTGATTTCAGTTTCAGTGAAGGAGGCGTGGCCTCTGTGCCTGTCAGTATCAGTGAAGGAGGCGTGGCCTCTGTGCCTGTCAGTATCAGTGGAGGAGGCGTGGCCTCTGTGCCCGTCAGTATCAGTGGAGGAGGCGTGGCCTCTGTGCCCGTCAGTATCAGTGGAGGAGGAGTGGCCTCTGTGCCTGTCAGTATCAGTGGAGGAGGCGTGGCGTCTGTGCCTGTCAGTATCAGTGGAGGCGTGGCCTCTGTGCCCGTCAGTATCAGTGAAGGAGGCCTGGCCTCTGTGCCTGTCAGTATCAGTGGAGGAGGCGTGGCCTCTGTGCCTGTCTGTATCAGTGAAGGAGGCGTGGCCTCTGTGCCTGTCTGTATCAGTGGAGGAGGCGTGGCCTCTGTGCCTGTCAGTATCAGTGAAGGATGCGTGGCCTCTTATTATTATTATTATTATTATTATTATTTATTTTGACATGAAAATTGTCTGAATTTTCTGGATGTTTGGTAAATGATCGTAAATCCTCTGAGACTGACAGAGCCAGAGCGAGAGAGCTCTCTGAATACGTTCCAGCGTCACTGAAAAGACAATAAAAATAATGCTAATCTGATACCTATTGTATTCCCTGATTGTGATTTTATACGTGGTGACTCACTATTGTGATGGAGAATATGAAAAGCACTGTGGAGATTAAATCAATGGTTCAGAGTGTGTTCTGCTCCAAAGTAATATATTGTTAATCTCTCTCTCTCTATCTTTTTTGACTCAGAGAGCTGAATTTCCGAAACTTCACTATGATCCACCTGAACGAGGAGTTTTCCCGAGGCCGAGGTTTGGACGTGGGTGCCCGGGCATGGAAAGGAGGAAACGTTCTGCTGTTCTTCTGTGACGTCGACATCGTCTTTACTGCTGACTTTCTCAACAGCTGCCGCCTGAACACACAGCCAGGTCAGTAAGAGAGTATGAAAAAGAGTAGCAGAGAGACGCAACATGTTATTCCTTTCTACTGCTCATCCCCCTGAGAATGCCATCCCTACAGTGAAGCATGGTGGTGGTAGCACTGTGTTTAGCGGCAGGATCGAACCAGGTATCCTGGAGCTTACATGTTCAATTTTCTTTTAATAATATAGCCCTTGGTGTGGGGACTTGAATGATCAATGGAATGATCGATAGCATTGTTATGGACTGTGACTTTACAACAATGTTTTTAATACGTGAAGTTTAGCTGTTGGTAGAAATCTAACTGAATAACCCTTATGTTCTGTTTAGATAAACAAAGATGATGTTCTATTCTCTCTTTTTCTTTTTTTCCCACTCCTGCTTGACATCCCCGGATTTATGAAGGGATTCTGGTGCTTTGTTTGCATCTGGATTGCTTGTATCGATTATGACTGAGAGGAAGGGAATATGGATTTTCAGATCCATGTGTCTGTCTCTTTCAGGAAAGAAAGTGTTTTATCCGATTCTGTTCAGCCAGTACAATCCCGCAGTGATTTACGGAGGCAGCGATCACGTCCCGCCTGTGGAGCAACAGCTGGTAATGAACCTCGCTTTAATCAACACGCTGCTAATTTTTAGGGAAGTGTTCTTTTAGCTACTCCATTTCAGAATGGATAACATTAACAGTAGAGGAATCAGTAGCTGATGAAAAAAATGTATTCACTTTGTTTCACTGCTGGAACAAGATCATTTCTCTTACAGAATTGAGAAAGGATCTGTTTATCCTTTTATATCCCTCAGTCTGTCCGGTTTGTCTGTTAGCCAGCTATCTGTCTGTATGTTCATCTGTCTGCATGTGCCTGTCTCTCTCTCTCTGTCCTTCTGTCCATCATGTTTGTCAGTCTGTCTGTATTTATAAGGCACTATTAGAGTTTATAGTCTTTATAGGACTCAACTACAGAGGGTTATACTCACATTAGTTTATAAATATGGGCTTAGGAGGAAGTGTGTGTAGCATTAAACCATGTTGAGACACACATGATGTGATGTGTGACGTTTCCTGCGCAGGTGATTAAGAAAGATACAGGCTTCTGGCGAGACTTTGGTTTCGGGATGACCTGTCAGTACAGATCTGACTTCATCAACATAGGTAACTATGCCGCTGAATATGACACGTGCTCCTCCTTTCTCAGTGTGTGTGATATCAAAACAACATTCTGCGTCGTGAGAATACATGATGAAGGATCGGTATGCTGCTGAGATATCCAGTCCGATCAGTTCCAGAATTTGAAAATACCAACTTTAGAATGTCACACCCACATCAGTGCCATTTCTGACCATTCTGGTTGGGAACAGGAAAAAACTGGTTTACAACCAACACTACACAGACACACACAACCTGTTTGCTGATTATTGTATTCTCTGTCCTGTGTTGTACTCAGGTGGATTTGATGTGGATATTAAAGGATGGGGTGGTGAGGATGTGCACCTCTACAGGAAGTACCTGCACAGCAACCTGCTGGTGATCCGTGCTCCGTCTCGCGGCCTTTTCCACCTGTGGCACGAGAAGCACTGTGCCGATGAGCTCCCGCCCGAGCAGTACAAGATGTGCATGCAGAGCAAAGCCATGAACGAGGCGTCGCACGGGCAGCTGGGAATGCTGCTCTTCCGGCACGAGATCGAGGCTCACCTGCGCAAACAGAAGCAGCGCGGCGCCGCCAAGAAATCCTGAAGCACGAACCATGGTGAATTACAGGCACATGAAAAAACATAACATGGAAAACATTCAGTGCTGTTTTAATTCACACTTTTTGACTTGGAAGTGATGATTGTTGCAACAGGAACGCACTCAAGAACAGGGTGTTTCCAATCTTGTCAAGTCAATCTTGTGACAATGGAAGACGATACACTAAACCAGTCGAGTGGTTAAACGTTTAACGATGCTGTTGCTAGGCAACCGAAAACATGGAGGTCAAGCATAAGCTAGCTAATGTCTGAGACTAATGATGTAGCAAGCTAGCGCGTAGTCTTTTACAATGTAAAGGCAGTTGAAACAACAGTCATTATTCATTAGTCATTATAAGTCATTATAACTAAAATTACACTTAGCATCGACTGCTAAACAAATTTCTCTGGGTTCTGCCATACTGTGCTTGTGTCACAACTCCTTGAATCTGACTCTCCTCAGAACATCCTTTATGATTTAAGCTGTAGTTATGTTTTTAACCAGGCTTCTTGTTGAATGGGTTTTTTTTTCTCAGAATGCTGGCCAAACGCTATGACACCGAAGCCATCCTAATAGCAACTTCTTGATAGACTTTCCTTTATTTTTAAGTCATCTTCAAGTGATATTGCACGTGTATGTGAAGTAAGAAAAAAAACACTCCAGGTTGTGCTGTTATAGGAAAATAATCAGGACGGTGTGATAAAGCAGAGTTCCCGTTACCACCCTGAAGTTAGTCCTGAAGTGTTTTGTTCCTCTTATACCACAGCGGTTTGCTAACACGAACAAGATGTTTATTAAAAAGCGTGTCATATATATATATATATCAGAAAAGTGTCAGAAAAGTTAAAGCTTTACCTCTGACTGTTACAATGTGCTGACACTGGAGACTCCTTCCATTAATGTTTATTAAATCTCTTCACATAAAATGTCACCATATCAACAATTACACACATTTTAACGTCAGCTGAAGTAAGTTGTTGCCATAGAAATGATGTCATATTAATAACAGCACATTGCAGCCAGAACTACAGTCAGAGCTGCTGTTTTAGAAAAGTAATCAACACCTTCTGACCAATCCGAATTGAGAATAATAAAATTTAAACATAGCTATGTTATGTTTAATGAACTGGGTTAGGATTTTAGCCGTGTGTGTATTTCTAATTTTAATTTACACACTAAATAATTAGCCATTTAGCTAGCCAGCTGCTGTCGCTAAATTTACGCCAACAAAAGCACTGTGTATAAGACCGCTAATCAAATTTTCTCAGTCAGTGTAAGCTGAAAACAGTACGATTTCTAATGAGAACTCGTCTAACAAACTAGTGTTTGGGATATTGGAAAGGTAGGACCTGAAGATGTTAAGATGTTAAGAAGCACAGTGGTGCTCATTAGTTCATTATGGTATGGTGCCCTCTTTTGGTCATTGAAGGAACTGCAGCAATTTACAAATGTATTTTCAAATAACAGGATTGCTTGGGGAAATGCTAACTCACCAAGTTGATCGATTTATAGAGAAACACATAATATTAATGTCTTAATAATTGGTATTATATTTTTTTATTTTGGTTTATTTTTATATTGGGAGTTTGAGACGATACTGCTTATGTATAATGGTCAATAGCTATTCTAGATTATTAATCTCTTCATGCTCTTGACTTTATTCTGGATTGATTTCATTTTATTTTGTTCAGCCAGAAACGCTAGCATGTTGAATTAGACCCTTAATATAATATTAACTTAAAGTACAAAATTCTCTATTTATATTTTTTTAGTTCAGTTGCAGGTTAACAACACTTGCTTTTGAATATATTTAAATTATTATACACTCTTTATAAAATCATTTATTAAAGTTGTTCCTCCTGCCTTAAGGGATCAGATAGGGTTCCAAGTGGAACTGTTTTACGAAGCTGTGAGCTGAGAACTATTCACAAGAACCCTTTTTTTTCTAAGACGGTGCAAAGTACCAAGGTAGATTAGATAAATTGTAAACATCTGCATGGTTCTAGGTTTTGAGAAGAAAATAAGTTATACCCCTAACCCATACACACACACACACACACACACACACACACTCACACTCACACAGAAAAAGTGTTCAAGGGTGCTTTGAGGCATCTTTTTCCCCAAACCCTTTCTGGTAGGACACTTTTTCAACACAGAACTTTTAAAGGAGCCCCAAGAGGCAAAACCAAAGACGCATTCAACATTCAACCCAAGTTCAACATTTTTAACAATGCAATTTTTAGATATTTATTTTAGACATTTCTATTAAGATGAATTGGCAAACATAAATGTAAAAACTTTATTAATTTGCTTGGAATTAAAGGGGAAAATGTTCAGCAAGTTTTTATGATTTTTTAGACAATCCCATTTTCTCACTTTTTAAAAAAAAAATAACGATTATGGACGGATGCTGCAGAACAAAGTGGAGGGAAAATAGAATTTTGACTTTGCCATGTAGAGAACTGAAGGCCTAATGGTATAAGGTATATTTCTAAAATGGCAGTACTTTAATGAAGTAATGGTACTTGCACAAAAAAGCACTTAATTACAGTAGGATACTGCATGTACTACTGATTAGCAGCTTAAAGATTCCTCACTGATTTATAATTCCACATCAAATTGATCAAGTCCTTAAACTCCATTAAGCCTTTTTTTTTTTTTTTTTTTAAATTTAACACCTCATCAGTACACTTGCTATGCCATATGAACTGTTTTCAGCCAGTAAGATGATGCTTATACTGGATTTACGCCATGCTTTATAATCAGGATTTCAAGTTGGGTTTTTTTTCTCTTTTGCTTCTGCAATTTACACCAGTCCTAATTTATTGTTTATAGACAGACTTGGTTAAAAATGATAAGTCTTTTGTTTGATCCAAAGGCTGTTTATATGTAAGTATTCCTCAATTGTCTCACGAAGATGAGTGATCTGAAATGAAGCATTTTTACAGTTTGACCCCTGTACGTGTTTGTGTCAGTGTGTAAATCAGTACTAACCAAGACAATGTTCAGTTTTATGAACAAAAAATCTCATAACGTCAGAACTTGTTCTGGTCACAATCACTCGTTAATTACGTTGTCTAATTACAGTTATTGATGTTGGAGATTATTGTTCAGGTCCAAACAAAACAAAAAGAAAGACATGTGAAGTGATTAGAATTGGACGTTGTTGAATTAATGTTTTGAATGGTTTGAATGGGGAGAAGAAAATGACATGTATAATTAATTTCTGAAGCAGACGGAAATACAGTAGCTGTAGATATGACGAGTGGTTCAACGAACTACGACTTTTATTTGTTTCTTTACACTTCTTCAGGATTTCACTGCTGGATGTAGCTTTCAGAGCATAATTTTACTCCTGCTACAAAAAGATCAATTGTGTTCACAAAGATAATGTGAAAACTCTTTCCATTTTAAGAGAAGGTGATAATAATAACTGTTTTTCTGGTAAATGATCAGCTGTAAGACTTACCAGGAATCATTTTACCCTGTGCGTACATATTGTTTTGTTAAAAAGGTCCTTGATATGTGTGACATCAGTGACTTCTAGTGGCAGGAAGTGGAAGTCTGATTTCTGGAATGCTGGTCTTCATGCAGTTGTAAAAGAAGGTTCTAAGTTCAGATCCCAGTCCTGAACGAGTGCTCGGCCCTCGAGTTTAACAACAGCTCCTTAGCTGTGTGCTGGGATCAGATTTCAGATATAATCACCCACCAAATCAATAAAAAATAAGTGTAATGTGTGATATGAGTTCTCAGCCAAGGACCATGTCGTGTGAATATGCTTTATAATTTTTTTTTTGTATTACGAATGAACTTCAGTTAAATCGTAAGATATATTTAATATTATTAGTATTGTTTAAACATCCTCAGATTCAAATTGAGCCTTGTCGTAAATTATTTCATATTTTATATTTAGGTGGTAAATAAGAATGTTTTCAGCTTGCCTTAAAAACAGGAAATGAAAGGGCAAGGACAAGCTGGAGTAATTTAGTCATTTTAGCTTCACACGTTTAACCTATTATAATAAGAACGTTCTATTTATTTATCGTATACATTATTCTTGATTTGACCCATTTTTAAAATGAAAACGCTTCGCACAGATGACGTGTGAAAAGTTTCAAAGCAAATCTGCAAGTTATGGGTGTGTGTGAAAATATCCATGTTTATACTTTCAATGGAGATTTCCATACATTTTAAAAATGTGAAGCAATTCTTGAAATAATAATAATAATAATAATAATAATAATAATTCAATAATAAGAACTTTTACGGCAGAATGTTCTGATAAACATTCATTCAATTTATACTATACGGATTGATTTTGTAAAATCACATGAATTTCAAGATTGTATTATTGTGTTTAAAATATGGATTTATGGAAACGGGGATGAAATTCAAATTAAAATATTCAAATAAAATGTGTCTTGTCTTTTGTTTTAGCAGTGTTCAGTAGTTTGTTCAGGCTGTGTTTTTTAAAAAAGGAGCAGGGATTAAGAGAACACACACACACACACACACACACACATACACATTGCTTACCTAAATTCAAAATGAAGAAGTAGCATTTCACATCCTCTGATATTACCTGATGGAGATGTGGATAAATTTCAGTGACTTAAACATCCTTTTAAAATAAAAACTTCTAACAAACGACACACTCTATATTGAAGAAATCAAAACTGATGAGCAGACGATTTGGTGAGAATCATGTGAAATACAGGAAATGTAATAAGTGGTGTTCTCCAGTCTATAATCTACTCTATATGGCCAAAAGTATGTCCGTAACAGCTGAACATCTCACTCCAGATTTATTCCCCCTTTCCTGTTGTAATAAGCTCCACTCTTATGGGAAGGTTTTCCACTGGGTTTTGGAGTGTATTTGTGGGGATTTGTGTTCATTCAGCTACAAGAGCATTAGTGAGCTCAGGCACTGATGTTGGGTGAGGAGGTCCGGGGTGCAGTCAGTGTTCCAGTTCATCCCAAAGGTGTTCAGTGGGGTTGAGGTCACGGCTCTGTGCAGGACTCTCCAGTTCCTCCACCTTCATCGACCTTGGCAAGCTTCATGGAGCTGCTTTGTGCTCAGGGACATTGTCATGAGGTTTGACAAACAGGTTTGATCCTCTTAGTTCCAGTGAAGGGAAACTGTAATGCTGCAGCATACAAAGACATTGTATACTATTGTGTGCTTCCAAATTTGTGTGAAGAATCGCATATGGGAATGATGGTCAGTTGTCCATATACTATTGGCCATACTGCGTACATCACAATGCTGACTGTGTGCTACTGATCAGTTGCTCATTTTTAAGTTAAATTTAAAATTTTAAATAGCTCTCTTAAATTAGACCACTTAATATCATTTATTAATGATGATGATTTCAGGCTTCAAAATCAGGAAATTTCACAAATGTTTTCAGTGGTTCTATAATATATCTTCTAAATGACACAATGGATTGACTAAATTGCAAGCACATGTCAAAAATATTCCAAATACTTTGGATATTTATTTATGTATATATGAATTTTTTTATCAGCCTCATAATTATAGACGTATCACTATTTCTTCCAGGGTATTTTTTCATATTTTTTTGTCAAACTCATCTCATATTAAATAGGGAACTTACCATTATCTAGCTATTATAAATTATGAGACTGAGGGACTGATTTTTCATTATTATCTTATAGCCTACTTAGAGGAAAATGGAGCCTTTTCACTGAACACACGTACACAAAATGAACGTTTTACTTCAGAAAAAGAAATGATGTTACGGAGAGTAATTCATAAGACAGTGTGCAGGTAAATTTGGTCTCCAGCTTAACTAAAACAGATGAGGGGCAGTTTAATTTTCCCCCAGAGCATGGTGTTGCTCTAAAAACCAGTACAAATGAGAAAAACTGCTGAGATCTGGATCCTTGTGTCCTCATAGCTAGTTACAGCTGTAGTGCTGGATTATTATGTGATTAGACCTAGCTCATACGGACAGACAAATTCTTACTTTCCTACTTACTGAAATATCCAGGAGGTGGAGATGTTACACTGTTTTACTGTCCCAGTGTGATTCCTGGAATAAAAAGAGACAAGAACAACAGAGCAGTCAAGTCTAACGTGTCGGAAATCTTTTGTTTGATTATTTTTTTTAAATTATTATTATTATTATTATTAAAGCATACACCATACATGATAAGAATATAAGAAGATACATATGGAAATTCCTCATGTTCATGTTGCTAGGCCTGAGTGTGTGTGTTTGACCACTCCTCACCTGTAGAAGGCAGCACTCAGTTATTTATTTATCATGTTTAGTCTTAGTGATTCAAGGTGACTGGACTTGCTTTATGATCCTCATGTTTCTTTATTAGGTCTGCTGAAGGCTGGAAAATATGACCCCATGTTCCCTCAGCTCTATTTTCCCTCGATATGACTCATTAAGGGAATTTACAGACATTAAAGTGTGACTCACTAAAATGACACCTCAGGTGCTACTTAACATACAGGCTTTTTAAACTTTATTACGAAAGACACACTTTTAAATGATTTACAGCTCATTTCATTAATACACTTTACAAGTAGTGTTTACTTATTATATAAGCCCATAATAGGTGTGTTTGTGAATATACCTGTATTCTGAATGTTGAGTCTTTTCTCCTGTTGTATTCGTGCAACGTGGGAGTGAAACACCGGGGCTTTGGCAATGTACTGTACGGTCGATTCCTATGTTTTTCTATACTTTTTTTTGGAAATTAGGAAATGGAGCCAGTGGAATATAGTAATCTGGGAATATACGGTGTAGTTGTTTGCTAAAGAAATTAGTTAGGGAATCCAGGGCCAAGTCAATTAGGGGTCCAGAACAGGACCATTGGATCATTTGGGACCTAGGACGATAGGATGCATGTAATGAGATAGTGCTGGGAATTTAGGATTCTTTCCTTGAAAATGTCACTTTGGGAATGTTGGGGCTTGGGACATTGGGATGTTTCAGAGAGATTCATTTCTCCAGAGAACCTTGAGAATGTAAGGGCATTGAAAAACAGGAATGGGAATGAAAGGTCTTGGGAATAAAAGAGCTCTTCCTCAAACTATTGAATATGTAACCTTGCAAATGTGCTGTAGATCCGTCAATAAATGGCCTTCCATATGTTTCTTTCCTTGGCACTTTCATTTGGGGGGGAAAAGAACACTTGAAATGTACAGCACTGGGAACATCTGGTTCTTTTTTTTAAATGGTAATTAGAGAACATGGGGGAACACAGGGTCCTGGGAATATAAGAACCCTTCTGGACAAGACAACAAGGAGTAAAACAGGTGTTTATGCATATTCAAACAGCACAAATGTCAGGAGTGTATAAAGGAAGTGACGTTTTCTGTCATAATTAGTAGTAGCTAGTACACTAACTAGCTAGCTTAGATGACAGAGGTTCAACCAAGGACAAAATGCAAAGTGCTGATAATGGAGAGTTAAAACCTGCACTGAAGCAGCACCGCCAGATTGCAGAATTTAATCAGAATCTAAAGTCCAGCAGGATAACTGTCGGACTTTGCTACCTGCGAACGTGATCGTTGTGATTTCATGATTGAGGTGCCTTTTGATTTCATTCAGAAATATATAGGATATTTTAAAGACAAGTGTCTTTCATAACAACCTGTGTAGCTTACTATGTTACAGCAGAAAAATTAAAATCATTAATAAAACCTACACAAATAGAAATAAGCATTTTTGTCTCTTCTACACTTCACCTTGAATTATAATCATCAAAATACATTGTTTTGGGTTTTTTTTTTTTTACAGTAATGAGATGTAATGAGATAATACAGTAATGAGAGGTCTGAACCCTTTTAACCTCTCGTGTATGAAACATCCTTTTCCGTCCATTACAGATTATGAAAAATACATTACAAAAGCGCACACAACATTCACTCAACTTGAACACGTTATTTTTGGGATATTCCACAAGTCACAAGTCACCTGTTCCACAGGAAGCTGCATCATGTGAATTTCCTGAAGATCATGTGAAGAAGAAGTGTGATATTGACTGATGAGGGCATTTTGACCCACCAACCTAAATTACAAAGAAAGTAAATTATTCATTTAAAATATATACATGTATTAGTCATTAATGTTGCCATGCCGTTAATGTGGATGCCATTTAGGGATATTTTGTGTATTTGATCATTTTATCATTTCAAAAGCTACAAGGGCTAAATATCGCCCAGTGGAAACAACTTTAAATTAATTGGATTCTTCCTTCATTGTAGTAAAAGATAAAAAGTCAGTTTACAGTTCAAAGTTCAATAATAAAATCCAAAGCAATTTCTCAACCATCTACAGTGTTTTGTCACATGAATCACATGATGTCCTTTACAGCAGTGAAGTAAGGGGGTTATTTTTGCAAAGTCATGGTACCAATTTGGTTGGATGTGATCTTATTTTCACCGTTCTTACCCATTTGCTATTTTCATGGTCAGAAATAGGCACGATGTTGGTCAGTAAGATGTTTCTGAGGAAACAAGGCTAAAATGTAATGTTATATAGCATATAGTGTAAAAATATAATGCATAGTGTATTATAATATATAGTCTGTTCCAGAATTATTGGCACCCTTGGTAAAAAAAATGGGTTATGACAAAATGTCTCTGTGCTTAATTTGCTTAATCTCACACTGAAAATATGAGAGAAATCTAACCTTCAATTGAAGTAAATGTATTCTGAGAAATTGTTTAACAAAATGATATGTAGCAATTATTGGCAACCCAAGAAATTCTTCTGGAGAAAATATAATTGATGTTTGTTCCCATTTTTTCCATTTATATTTCAGTTTTTAAACAGTTCTTAATAAGTTATCGAGTTAGACATCCTGTCTTTCTCTGGGCTCAAGACAGGCGAATTCACCCTGAATGGGATGCCTGTTCATCATAACAGGACACCATAAACACACGTATTCACAGTGAGCAAAGGCAATACTGTACAGTCAATCCACTTCTTTACATGTTTGTAGACGGTGTGAGGAAACTGGAGAACCCCAAGGAAACCCTTGTAAAAGAAGTAAAGAGAACATGTAAAACTTCACATAGTAACCCAAGCTCAGGATGAAACCAATGGCCTTGGAGCTGTGAGGTGGCAAAGGTGCCTACTGTACCACCGTGCTGCCTACAGTTTCAATTCAGCTATTGTTTAAATGCATGACCAGGAAGCGCAAAGCAGCCTTGTTTCAAATTTGGTAAGGAAGAAAATTGGAAAAAAAAAAAAAAGCAGGAAAAGCCAAACTCACAGCACCGCCCTTCCTTTACGTACAAAACAAAAAGAGGAAAGTTGTTTTTTTAAGACATAAATAAATCCTTCATTCTTTATTTCTTTTCCAGCAGTCCACAGTGTACACGCACAAACTTTCTCTCCCCGATCCAAAAGCAGCATGTGAGCCAGCTAAAAATATTAAACACGTTATTTGTTATGAGGATTAACATTCTTATCAGGATCATGAACAGTAGAACAGTTTATGTTTAAGTATGTACTCATAGGATTTCATACTTGTAGATGTATAAAGCCTGTATGAGTGCGTGTCTCTGAGACTTGATTTTTATTAAAAAATAACATTAAGAAAAGATGTTCAGCTAATTTGGCCTCTGTGTATAGTTTATACCTGTTTTCAAGTTATTGAGTGTTACATTAACCTCTTTAAGTAATAGCTGATTGAACATATGTTTATAAGGACTGAATAGTAAGTACATAACAGGGAAATTGTTGTTTATAAATTTTACAAATGACCTTTTGAGCATAAAATCCACATTAATTTTGACCTCTTTTGTATTCTTAAATAATTGACATTTAATTGTTTTAAGATGGAAATATCTTCATCTTTATCTAAATTTGGTTTCAACAAGGTTCATTTTTGGTGCACTTGTGAGTAGAGTTGTAAACCACAGACTTCCCTTCACACGACACTACACACAGTTTTGATTCATTTTATTCATGCAATGATTCTATAGTTGGTGATACCGCTGAATCTGCTACGATATGATACAATACGATACTACAGGATGCAATTTAGTAGCCTCCTACTACACTACTAAATTTTATACTGGAGCCACTTTTTGTCACCAATTTAACACCATATTCTGTTTATGTATATATACATATATATATATATATATATATATATATAGTTAGTTCTATACAATCTATAAGTTTATATATATAAACCTATCTATATAGATTTATCTATATAAATCTATATCCCCAACGAGCAGCCTGTGGTGACGGTGACAAGGTAAAACTTCCTGAGATACCAAAAGGAAGAAACCTTGAGAGGAAGCAGACTCAAAAGGGAACCCATCCTCATCTGGGCCTCACTGCATAGTGCAATTACAACTAACACACTTTAATAATAGGGTTTTAACTAATTTTAACTAATAAAGTTAGTGTGTGTGGGTGCCTGGATATGTGTATGTTATATTAGAGTGTGTATGTCAGGATTTGTGTGTATATGTTAATGTGTGTATGTCAGGAGTGTAAAGGTGTGAAAGTAGACACACAGAAGACAATGGGACAGACAGGTGGGCTCCGAAAGCTGGTGGGGTGCTGGGTTTGGGTCAATTGATATGCTAACTTGGGAGACACGACACAATAAACCAAAATTAAAGTCAGTGGCTAGAAAAATACTGATATAAAAATGTAGCCTAAGAATTTTACCTAACAAATATTCATACAAATTTTTCTTTTCCTGAAGTTTATATACATGTCTTTGGCTGACTCTGCATGAAGAAATATAAGAAAGTTTATACTTGTTTTCAGGTTACTTGATTTTTAAATTAAACCTTTTAATGTATTTGATGCAAACTTTATGGTGTATTTATTATCATCTTTGGAAAATTTTATTTCCATAACACTTTTAAGGTGAAAAAAAAGGCTGAAATCTGGCAGTGAAAAGAAAGCGCCCTCTAGGTGTGAAACAACCCCGGAAGTAGTTGTATAGCAGCCGTCCTACTTAGGAAAAAAGGTGGGAGCAATGACGTAGCTATACGTCATTGGGTGAGAGTTCCCTGATTCTGAAGAAAAAAAAAAACATCCAAGCGTTTGTGTTTTTCTTTTTTACAGCCGTGACTATGGGCGTGGCCGGGTTGCTCTGACTCACGTGCCGTCGTGACGTCGTAACCGGAGAAAAAGCCTCTCGCGTGCGTGCGCATGAAGGTCTCGCGGCTACTCCGGTCTGTCTTGGCGGCTCGTCGCTCGGGCTTTTAAGATTATTGTAGCGATATCTTATTATCTTGAAATGCCTGGTCTGTCTCAGCATACACGGCAAATCAACAGCATCTTGATCTTCGTCCTCTTCTAATATGTCCACTTCCGGGTGATTATTATTATTACTATTAGCACCATTATTATTATTATAAGCGTTCATTATTATCGTTTTATTTCTGATCGCCGCTGTCAGTCGCTGTAACGTCGCCTGATGCCGCTGGCAGGCTGAACGCTGACTTGCCCCAAATTCCTGTCATCTGAGATTGATTATTTTCCGCAGCTGCTGGTTCGTAGTGTGAAATCGACGAACACCGAAGCTCACGCGCATTCGTTTCATCCAGGACGCTTTGAAGATGTTTGACTCGCGCGGGATTCCGTTTGTCCTGCTGGACATCGCCTGCCTGATCCTCGGTATGTGTTCCTCTGCTCATCTCCAAACCTGCGCTTGCCTGCTGGTTTCTGTTAGGGGCTGCACGGTAGACGGTCACCTGCCCGTCATCACGATAGTATCGGCTTTCCTCTTACCGATATACATCACACAATGCTGCAATATGCAAATCATTCCAGATGCTCCAGATTCTTCAGATTCTTCTCTCAAGGCTTTGCATTACAGTCTCATACAGGATATAAGCTTTTTTTTTTTTTTTTAAAGTCGAC
The DNA here is from genome assembly GCA_030014255.1 of Parauchenoglanis ngamensis. Classification (NCBI taxonomy): domain Eukaryota; kingdom Metazoa; phylum Chordata; class Actinopteri; order Siluriformes; family Auchenoglanididae; genus Parauchenoglanis; species Parauchenoglanis ngamensis. The sequence goes on along the minus strand of JAQMYM010000009.1, from coordinate 18,215,661 downwards.
AACACAATTGCGGTTGGTCTGTGTTTCTACTGAGTGATGTTAAAGCTGGGTCTCTCCTCCCATGATTATTATTCCAATACTTCATTTTTGCATACACCACCTCTGCATGTTACTAGTAGGCATGTAATGATTTACGCAATTCACGATTTGATTCGAGTCATGATATTGGGTTTGATTCTTCCATGATATTTTTGGGAAAAAAAAATGAAAAGAAAATTTTATTACCCCCCCCCAAAAAAATGCAATATTTATTTTCGTGTTCTTTATCAACTTAAATATATTTTAAAAAGTTCAACTTGTTCTTAAAAAATTAAAAATGCTTACACATAAAACAACTACGTCCATTTGTTTCTTTTTTCTTCAGCTTACGAGTCTGTAGCGGAAATGAGCACAAAAGCTCTTTCCCATTTTAGATCCGTTTTTGTGTTTGTTTTCTCGGTGTTAGAGCCGTGTTACTTCCGCCTACTGTGACGTCGCTTGTATTCCTGCTATAGTATGTTATTGCACCTTGTGCTGTGTAAACAACGCGATTATAGCTAGGAAAATCTAAGATGAATCATGTTCGTTTTTATTTCAAATTGTCATAAATTTGCATTGTGATTTATTGATGCACGATACATCGTTACATGCCTAGTGACTTGAATGCAAAAAAGTGTTTCCATTTCAATTTTGTGAAATGCTAATTTGTCAAATTGTCTGAAAAACCACCTCATGAGAGCATATAAACTTTCTTTGTGATATTCGAAATAATTTAACAAATCAGTATTTTTTTTAAATTCATGTGCTTCCATTAGTAATTTCAGATTTGCGCATTGAGCAGGTTGACGGAAACCCGCCTTCAGATGTGTAGAATAAATCTGCATTACAATATATATATATATATATATATAATATGATATGATATGATGTTCATATCGTGCAGCCCTGAACTTGTGAAAAATCTAATTTCTTACCTCAAATGTACTCCCCCAGCCAAAACATCCTTTTTTTTGTGTGGGACGTTTGCTTCATTATTTAGCAAAGGTCTATCTCAGCCCAAAACCTTTCTGTAATTGCACACCCAAATGTTGACATATTAGCCTCAAACAACATGCTTAATTTGCATAACTTCGTCTTTCACCCTACAAGCACCGAAGCAACAGCCGACTGTTCATTAACTGAGCCTTGATTCTATGCAAATGAGGTACGACACATTAAAATCATCCAAATTAGTAGTTCGATTGATCGAGACCAAAGCTGGTATACAGGGTAGACCTCTCTACGTGGTGTAGTTTATATTTATGTATAGTATATAGATATATACCTCCCTGCTCGGAACAACTCAACCATTTGGTCAGGAGCTTTTTTTTTTTTTTTCAATTCCCCACTCACAGTTTTAGTTCCTACCTGCTGTTAGTTTCCCCTGACTATTTGGCGTGCAAAAATGGACAAAAAACCTCTAACTGAGGTTTCATTTTCTCTCGTCGTGTACAACCTCTTAAATGTACAGACCTGATTATGAAGAAGTCTAAAGCTTGGAAGGATGTGGCAGAGATGGTTGATGCCTCTTTGGTCGTGCTGTTGTGAAATTGTGAGCTCGTCACATTATGCTTCCAATCTCAACCTTCTTTTACGATGTGCGACGTTTGTGACTCAAAATCATACAGTGTATTGCAACTTCTGCAACTCTAAAGACACCAAACACTAAATGCCTTGGTTGATTGACTGCATTTGGGGTGAGAGGCTTAGAAATTGTGGAGATTTGTTTTTTCTTTTCACTAAAATGCCCCAGCGATCCTGAGGACTACAGGATGAGCTCCATTTTTTTAATTAACAATGATAACCTGATATTTATGTCAGTTTCCATGAACACACTCATCTGCTTTTAGTCTGTGTGTTTGTTGAGTTGCTCCACCACATCGTGCCCAGGTTATCATTTTATCATTATCACAATCTTTCCAAAAACATAACCTGTCCGGGAAGAAGGACCAGATGTTAGGTATGTGATGCCTACATATACAAACACACACACACACACCCTCTGTTAAACCCTCCTGCAACAACAAAGCCACTGGGATGGCAGCATTTTCCATTATGTGTGCCATTTCTTATGCATATGAGGAACATATTGCAGCACAAAAAAACTAATCAATCTTTTTCTGAAGTGGAAACGCTTGCGCAAAAACATTTTTTGAAAATCGGAGCTGGATACGATATTGATTTTGCTGTAAATTAGGCTGTAACTGCTTGGTTGCGTATTGAGAGTATTGTGTGTCTCTCCATCATTTACAACATTTAATTCATTATTAATGACGGAATCTGATGTAATGTTGGATCGAATACCTCTCCAACCAAACAAGCTGGATAATCGTGTAATAATCAGTAAAATGGAAGGATAATTACTTAAGTATTTCTGAATCGTGTGTTCGAGCGACATGGCCAAAAAAAATTCTGAGGGGAAAGATTTGTCATATAGGACATTTTTATGGCTGTGATTTCTTTCTGATTGCTTAGTAACGATTCAGATCTGATACTTTGTAGCCATTTAAGCAAGACTTTAATGTTTATTGCATATTTATGTTTAATAAATGTTTTACCTTACAATGAACTGTTCTACCTTAACAAAAATTGAAGTTTACATTAGGAAGTGTTTCCCAGATGTTTGATGTTTGCCAACATGTGATAAAATTGGGGGTTAATTAAAAGTTGGAAACATGATCAGAAAAACTAAAGCTCTAAACTTTCTTGGGTTTTTTTTTTTTTTTGGACCACTACACTACATTCCACTCCTCAGATTTAATGTACTGTACTTCATGTCATAGTTTTTAGGCACTTAGTGGGACTCTATGTATAACAAAAACGTCCTGGACGTGTGCGGAAAATACCGAGGACATTATAGAGATTTGGCAATATTTTAGAATAAGCGCAACTTTGAATATCCAGCTAACCTTTTGGGAACAAACTCGACTTGTTTATTTAGAACATTTGGCTTTTGTTGAGGCTCAAACCCAAGGGAAGTTATTGAACAGTAATGTTAGCTAACGTTAAGTATTTGTTACTATTTGTCATGATTTCACATTCCAGATAAATAAACATTTTTGGGGTTGATTAAACTTGTCTTTGTGAACAAATCTGATTATATTCTTTAGCATTTTTGTTTACCTGGTCTTCCTTTTTCCCCTCAGTAATCAGGAAGTAAAAAAAACACTTTCTTGTGTAACGTTATGTTGAAGTAGTGTTGGGTAAAAGTGGCTTGGTGTTTTGCTTGTTTTTTTCCTTGCAGTCAAAAATCACAAGATGGTTAGATGTGGATTAAAAGGGTAAAGTGTTTAAAAAAAAAAAACCCCACCCAATTTCGTCTTCTAAGTAATAGCTACCGATGAACGTTGCTCAGCATGGCCAGGAAATGAACGAATTAGGCAAATGCTGAGTTTCTGGCACTTTGCTAGAAAACGTAAATGCCGTAACACATCATGTATCGCGTGGTGACATTTCGCCCGACGGGCCGTCCCTGCACGCGGAACGCAATGAATAAGGGAAGCGGATGCTTCGTGCAGGGCGACGTGTGTATGAAGACGACGTGTGTGGAGTTGTGATGGTTGTATGATTCATTCACACCACGACAGTTATTATTGTATTATTGGTAGGAGTCATCTTATTTGCTAAATAAATAAAATGACAAATTTCTTCCTAGCTTTGTTTAATTCATGAGGAAGAAGTCAAACCTGAAAACTGAAACGTGGGATAAATTTACTGGGTTGTTGTTATGGTCAGGTGGGTTCTGAAAGCGCATAGCATACTGATGGTATTGGGTATGTTTATTATGTGCTTGTAATTAGTTGTGTGTGTGTGTGTGTGTGTGTGTGTGGCGTGCTGGTTTGAAGTTGCAGCTCAAGTTACTGCCAGAAGCACAGCTGCTCATATGGTTCTTGTGTCTACTTCACCCAACAACACCTGTGTGTGTGTGTGTGTGTGTGTGTGTGTGTGTGTGTGTGTGTGTGTGTGTGTGTTTTCCATTTGGAATATGAATCTGCATGTAGGATTAAAATTACTGAGGGATTGACTAGAGAGATGTATTCTGTGTAAATGTGAATATTTGACTAAAGTTGCACTGTCATTGTCTCATGCAGGGGAAAGTGTGTGTGTGTGTGTGTGTGTGTGTGTGATTTCTGGATAGATTCCCGTACGCCAATTAAATCCCAGGGTTAATTTAATTTTGATTGATTCTGTTTTGGACCCTCATGCCATTTCCTGGCTGAGGAAGAAACGCCGTCTTCATTTCCTTCATTTACACTGAAGCGACTCCAGCGCGGCTGCGCTGCTTCCGTCTGTCTGCTATATTTTAAATTTAATCAAAGCTGACCTTGATCAGTTTAGCTGCAGTCTTTTCTGTATTCAACTTCAGATTTTTTTGCCCTAAACTACAGTCAGCTCTCGGTTGAAATCATTGATATCAAATTCTTTGATCTTAAGTAATGATCGGACGGAATTAGAGTTCCAGACATGCGTTTGTTAAACAGAGGATGTCTAACAATTACGGTCGATTCAGAGGTTAAGTGATGGGAGTGTCTCCATGATGTTCACATGCTCGTCCCACTAAAAGTTACATTCCTATTGCACACACCTCATTGTAGAACAAACTCGTTGTGTTTTAACCTTTGTTAAGCCCTTGTTCACGTTGCTATACAAGCAGTGCTTGATCATTAGTAGGTCACATGACCACAATGTGCAAAGTATTTAGCTGTGCTCAACAACAACAAACAAACCCCATGGACATTTTAACCATCCTATACAGTATATTTATATAGGTTTTGCTGGGAGACGACAGAAAAGAGCGAGTGCACACTGAAATGAGTTTATACTGAAGAAAAAGCATAAAAACCCCATTTCCTACAGGATATAATGGATTCTTTACCAAAATGTAAAAAAAGAAAAAATACAAATAAAATACAGTATGGAGGAATAGTCCAAACAAATTCAGTAAAATTAATTAAATTTCCCGAAATTAATCATGGAAAACTAATCCAGTCCAAATAGAGCCAGACATAATTTAGCTAAAAATAGTCTAGGGTTAAGCCCTATTCAGACTGGATTAGTTTCACATAGGGAGGTGGGGTAAAATAGTTCTTTCCAGTTGACCTCTAAGCTTGTAGTCTAATCTGAATCTCCCAGGTCAGTAATTTTATGCACGGTGTCTGTAAAGAATATGCCGTATTTTACCGTCTATAAAATGAGCAGGAGAAATAACCCCAGGTCATATACTCTATATGCTGCCTGAATTGACATGTTGGGAGAAATTCCATCATGTCCTCTGGGAAAAGAGGTTTTCTTCAGGATAGACATTCCCAGGAGCACTCTTTATCAACATTACCAAGCTGAAACCAAAGCGAAACCAAATCTAGACAGCGTCGTTTGGGAAGTTAGTGTGCTCCTAGCACAGGCGTGACAGGTCACGTGACCTACTAACGATCAAGTTACGATTTATTAAGAAAAGTCACAATCGGTTTGCGTTAAAAAAGACGTGAGATAAGCAACACGC
>JAQMYM010000009.1:18193069-18204915 GCA_030014255.1 Parauchenoglanis ngamensis | reverse complement strand
TCTCCATGATGTTCACATGCTCGTCCCACTAAAAGTTACATTCCTATTGCACACACCTCATTGTAGAACAAACTCGTGTTTTAACCTTTGTTAAGCCCTTGTTCACGTTGCTATACAAGCAGTGCTTGATCCTTAGTAGGTCACATGACCACAATGTGCAAAGTATTTAGCTGTGCTCAACAATTATTTAGTTTGTAAGAAAAGTCACAATCGGTTTGCGTTAAAAAAGACGTGAGATAAGCAACACGCATAGCAATGTATCATTTATACACGGATTGCGTATCGTGTGCGAGTCCACCTGTAGATACCTGTGTGCTATAAAATCATGTCACTGAACTTAAATAATTAAGATGTAAAGATTTTAATTCCACGCTACATCGGCACCGGGCTTTGTTAGGCAGGAACATAAGTGTAATTTTGGGCTGAAAATACCAGATTCTGAATGTCACAGCCCCTGTTGTGCAGCTCCACCCACATTAGTGTTTCATTTCTAACCACAAAAATAACAACTCGGGGTTTTAAGGGGCGTAAGCAAGTCAGAAGTACGCCTACACAGAAATACAGCTTCTTGATGTAATTTAGTTCATCAAAGAGATCCAGTTTAGGTTTAGTTTAACTAAGTTCAGTTTAACCAAAAATGATCCAGATGTGGACTTGAGGTTTGGTTCGTTTTTCCACTTTTTACATCTCGGTGCGGTCCAGAAACCCGATCTCCGCTCTGTCTGAAAACGGGCGACACTTCAATGGACTCCTGAAACGGGCATCAAACAGCACGACTGGTTTATCTTCCTGCTTTTTGATAAACTGTGCGTGTAATATCAAGGTGTAGGAGCTGTAATATGTTTTGATATTATATAGCTCCTGTGTGTGAAACGTCACAAACTCATCACAGCCTGAATGAACATTAAAGAAATACACGGAAACACGAATCAGCAACACGTAACAAATTTGCGTGAAAAGAAACTTGAGACGATGTGGACGCCCTCTCGCTGGATCTCGGCAGCTAAATTTAACACTTAAACACTTTTTTCACTTCCATTAAAAAATGTCAATTATAATCAGATTTGCAATTATGATACAGCAAATACAAAGACACTTCAATATAACTTCTCTGTAAGGAGATTTCTATTTATGTATTATTTACAGTAAATTAAAAAAAAAAACACGCCAGTGCCGTATGTGTTAAAAAAGTTTTTAAAAAAAGGTTGTCACGTGCGAAAAGAAAAAGAAACCGCATTACAATATTTTAATTTAAAAGATATTTTAAGAAATTTAAGACTGTTTAATGCAATTTCAGGCCTTTCGTTTGTAATAAAATTATGAGAAAGATTAAGCTTTAACATGGATGTCTACTCATTACGTTAAACTGGGCTTAAAACGATCAAGATTGCTTTTAAATCATGTCAATCCTGCTTTTAAGTTATACTTTATTCCTGTTGCTTATTTCCGTTTCAGCTAAGTTTTAATCTTGAAGCTAAACGTGGTCTAATTTGCGACGTGACGGGGCTCATTTTAGCAAAAGGTTTAAAAAACTTCCTCATGGTGGCCAGTCAGAATGTAAATTGAATCAGAGGTTAAGGTTTTAGTCACTGGTTTGTAAAGCTGTTTAAAATTAAGTGGTGCAAGACGACGTATCTGGAAATAAAACTCGAATTCAAAAGCTCTGAGGTGGATTTGAGGTTATCCTTAACGAAGGCTAACTAAAGACTTTATACCGAATCTGCGAACGTCCTGAATTTCTTTAAATAGGTCTAGAATTGGTTCTGGGTGCGGACTCGTTCAGGTATTCAGGGCGTTAGTGTGAAAACACCCCTCTTTATACTTGGACTGAACTTCTAACTTGTAGTCTGATTATTCAGCTTACAGTCAGGATACAGTGGGGCCCGAGAACACATACAAACACACACACACGTTCATGCTAAAGCACCGGACTGGCTCAGCTCCGTGTGCGCGTGTGTGCGCGAGTGTGAGTGAGACATACTCTCACTGTCAGTAACAGACTGTTGCTTGCTGACACGGAACATCAGCCTATTAAATGAGGACGTGTGTGTGTGTGTGTGTGTGTGTGTGAGAGAGAGTGAGTGTTCACATGTGGCTGAAGCTCTTTCTGATGACATCATCACTTAACATTTGCAAAACACTTGGTTGGAAACCCAGCTTGAGATAAAAGTTTGTTTGCAATAACAAGCTCGCTTTGGAAATCACAATTATGTTGGAATAGTGGATGCTGGTTTGTTCCCCCCAGAGAGTGAGCTCATCATGACCGTGCCTAAAGCAGAAGTTACGGATGTTCAGTCTGGATCGTGTCCATTTGCATTGCTCAATGTTTAATGTAACAGTGACGTTTGGCATCATACAAGCGTTAATATTTTCCACTCGCTCCCTGAGACTAACAATATGCTTATGGAAATGATTAGTTAAATCTGGCCTTTGACCCCAAATTCTTGAAAGTGTGTTATAACAGTGTGTTGTCTGACGTGTATCAGGCTGAGTGTGTAATCCTATCACGTCACACTCGCACAAGCCGACAGGTTAAAGGCTAACATGTGAGCCTTAGGCTGTCGTTCTGGGGGAAACACACACGTGCACGTCCTATCCTTGTGAGGACCTTCCACTTGCATAAAGGAAATGTTTTGGTTCTTTCAGTTGTTATTCTAAATAAAAGTTATTATTATTATTATCATCATTATTACACACACACACACACACACCATTTAGTCCAAACAATCCGCCTTCATCCTGTCTTATCCACACATCCACAAAGTCTTTATTTCGATTTAGGTTTTTTATATCCACAATTTCAAAATGTGCATAAAGAACAGGTCTGTGGAAATCTAGATGTTTTTATGTGCTTTAATTTATTTTTTCTGCCTTTTAAAAGACACACAATTGTATATTATACAATTCCCGGGTTGAAAAAGTCGAGTCCCCGAGTGCGTCGAGTCCCCGAGTGCGTCGAGTCCCCGAGTGCGTCGAGTCCCCGAGTGCGTCGAGTCCCCTTCAAATGTTCTTTAAATACTTAAGTGGTTCTTAGTTTGGTACAGGGATTCCCCTTGGAACAACCCCTCTGTTGTAGGGTCTTTTTAAGGGATTTTCCAGAGGGATAAACCAAAGTACCCTAAAATGGTGCCAGATGTAGTTTTTATAATTATAAAAAAAAAAAATGTTTAATGGCACTATTCCTAATATCACTCTAATAAAAAACATTTCTTCCCGAAGAGGTATAATTCTAGGTACTTAAAAAAAAGAGGGCATGGCCGACATTGCCACTGTAACTGTATCAGTTACCAACAGCTGCCACGCGCAGTACGCTGGTCTCTCAGTTCTGATTGGCTGAGAGTGTTGAAATGTTAACCCTTTGTTAACCCTTCTTCCATCCACAGCTGGCCTTCCTCTGGCGGCCTTTAACCTGGGTAAAGTCAAGCCCTATCAGAGGGGCTTTTTCTGTAAAGACGAGAGCATCGGTTACCCGTTTCACTCCAGCACCATCACCTCCACTGTGCTCTACACGGTGGGCTTCACACTGCCCATCTGTAGTGTAAGTAACACTAGCTACCACCACTCACATGCCCAGGGTTTCCCTCCATCTCAGTGAGTTTGACTGGCCAAATTTATGGGGAGGTGATCGTTTGTAGGGGCCCAGCTTATAGTAAAGAGCGACTGAGTAGAGAAAACAGTTAAAATTTGCAGATAAAGTGGTAAGTATTCCAACCGCAGTTTGTATAGGGTACCTAGAGCTTAGAATATTGCTGGATTAAGAGTCTGTGGTTTTTTTGATTCCCTGAATGTTTGACTCATCTCGTGATGTTTTTCAGTCACGGTATTCCCAATTCTTTTGAGTGGTGGGTTTTTTGAGTCTTAGGTTTTTGAGTCCCAAATTTTTTGAATGGCAAATTTTTTGAATCCTTTTATTAATCCCAGTGTTTTTGAGTCACCAAGTTTTCTGAGACCACTGGTTTTTCTGATTTAAAATAGAAAAATACTAACAATGCCACACTTATCCAAGGACAGAAATCCAAGGGTGACTCAACTAGCAGGTAAAAATGGATGGACAGTTCTCCCGAGTAGCACCCCATCATCTGGAGATCGCTAGCTTGAATCCCGATGATGCCACAGCCTTCCGTGGCTGGGAGCTCAAGAGAGCAAAATTGGCCTGTGGCATACTCTCTCCCTTATCAATTACAGCAAAGCTAAACAATCATGCGCATCTGTGAGCTTATGTGTGCAGGAAGTGGGGGGATAGCGCTTTCCTCAGTGTGTGCTCTGATGCTGCACGCGCAATCAGTTCAAAAAGATGCAGTCGGCTGGCGTCATGTGCCTCGGCGGAAGCATGTGATAGCCTTCACCTTCATTGGTTGGTGGGTCTGGAGTGATGGGGGAGAGCTGTCTGGTGGGTGGGAATTGGCTATGACTATGTTAGGGAGAAAATCACAGAAAATAATGCATGGACAAAAGATAAATGCTCTTATATTCCTAAAGGGAATAATCCCAAAAGGAACAAAGCAATGAATCCTTAAGGCTGCTAGATAGAATGGGTGTAAAGGATTAGTATAGCAGCAGTTACTTACCAGTTTACTGCCTGATCCTGCTCTGTTTTCATACTCTTTTACACTCTTGCTCATTGATTCCTTCACCTCCACTCTGAAGGAAGCCACTTGCATTGATCCGAACTCAGCTGAGCTCCAAAATCTTTGGCTCAAACATAAAGAAAGTGAAAAACACTGAGAGGAAGAACAATTTCTCACTTTCGTTCTTTATCTGTGTGGATTCCCTGGGCATGTCACCTGACATTACTTGCAATTTCAACCTGAAAAAGAGGATGCAAAGGCAGAGGATGTCAACTCAATGTTAGTCGGTAATATACTGCAACATTACGAACAGCCATTGGTGAGTACTTGCAGCTTGTTAATGCTCCATCTGTAGTGTTCTCTAGCGTTTTCTGACACTGCAGATGAAGCAGAGAGGCCAAGCCTGCAAATTGGTCAGTTTCTGGTTTTCATCAAAAGTTAGCTGTGACTGTATAACTTTCTGAGAGGGAACGTGGGTGAACTTCTCTAAACTGGACAGACTGTCACAAAGAAAGACGAACCATCATTTTGGGTTGCTATAAATATTTTATAAATAGGCAACAAATGCAATTAAAAGGCGGAAGTTTTGGTTCCTCACATCTGGGGCATCAAGGCCCTGGCAGATAAGAGAAGATTGTTTTGGATCAGATCGCACTTCTGGAGCACAGATGAAATACTTGGTCTGTTTTTGTAGAGTTCCTCCAGAAATAGCTGAAATAGTTTCCCGGAACATCTTTGGTGTCCTGATTGGCCACTGTTACTAACTATTGATTTACAGCAGCTGTTTTTCCAAGGAAGGAGTTTTAGGGACAATGTGTTCACGCCTGTCAGGCTTGTATGCGTGACTGCAGCGCATCTGTTTAAGCACCTCACTTTGATAAATGTCATTTGACGTCATTCTACCCATAATGCACCTCGCTAACAAGGTTATCTCCATATATAGCTAGATGTATATGAGAGAGAGAGAGAGAGCGCGTGTGTTTGTTTTTGTTTTTTCTTCACCATATGGTTTTGAAATACTGCTTGAAATATAAAACCACAATGAGTTGCCAAAGCAACTTTCACTGGGCTCTTTGAAACTGATATTACTGGTCAGTACTTCATTTCCATTGTCATTCTTTCTGTAGCTAAATTTCAAATTGTGTTCTATTGGACATGTAGTGCACTAGGTAGGGGGTTTATATTAAATAATATTATATTACACACTATGTAGTGGGCTTGTATAATGAATCAGAAGCCATTAAAAAGGGATCTTGAAATAAAAAGTAAATGTTACTTATTTACCAAAGTAAACTATACCTACTCTCTGTAGCAGTATAAAATAATACAGGCAATCTAAATATAACTCGACAGCCCTTTATTGCATTTTATGGTCCCCAATAAAATAAGCATGTGATTTAAAAACAATTTGCTGAAACAGCCAATTTGACTCGTGAAGCAAATATGTGGCAGAATGAGTAGAAATTAAGGCACACCTGAGAATCATGGTCCAAATTCATAGTTGAGACTATTTATTTTTATTTTTTATTATTTTGAGTCAGGAAGATATAGAGGTATGGACCAAAGTTTCTGCTTCTTAAGCAAAAAGCAGGTTTTCATCAGAGGCCAAAAAATAAATGCATAGTCATAGATAAAATATGCAGGTGGAATAAACAGAAGAAAACCCACACAAGCACCAGAAACTTGGAGAACAGGAAATACAGGACCCGTAACAACAGTGAAAACATATGCGAAGCTCTATGAGGCACATGTACGAGAAACGTGCTGACGCAACTGCTGTACAAATTGACAAGTCTACATGAATTAATGGATCCACAAAGGGTTGGAAACAGAAACCTAAAAAAGAACTTGAGTTGCACATTGTGGAGTTCAGATGGATGGGTAGATCTTCACATATGGAAGACACCATGGAGAGACAAATGAATCATATTAACTTCCATAGTGATATAGGAGATGTAGAGGGATATAGAGAGAGAGACGTTATAGTGATCAGACAGATGAAAAATAAGATCTCTTTAGCATCTATAATGATTAATGATTCTTGGGATATTCAGAAAGGAAAACTCATAGTTGAGACTATTTATTTTTATTATTATTATTATTTTGAGTCAGAAGGATATAGAGGTATGGACCTCCTAGTCTAGTCCTAGTCTAAACTAGGACTTCAGATGTCCAGTATGGACAAAAATGGATGGATGGATGGAGGAATAGATAGAGATCATGAAAGACCAATTAACGATATAAAATTATATTGACATTGATGTAGAAATGCAAGCTGGGGAAGTTGAACCTTGGTTAATTAATAAAACACCTGGTTTATTCAGTGAAGAATTTGATGATTTGAGAAGTAGCAAAATGTTCAGCAGAACCGAACCAAACTACTTACTCTGCTCACCTTTTATGGGAATGGTTGACTTGTTGGATGGATTTTTGAAAGAGCAGGTGATTATTAAAATGATATGAATTCATTTGGATATTTACACTAGGAAAAAAACACAATGGAGAGAAAGGAAAATATTAGCTACCTGATTTCATTAGGAGGATTGGATGAAGTATTTAGTTTGGTAGCGAAAACACTAAAACGGGTTGACGACTGGCGGACATGTGGATATGGGAAAAATGGCCATAATTTAACGACTCCAGCTTTTTGAACATGATCTATTGCAGCTTCTGTAGCAGATCCTACAGGCAGCTCATTTTAACTTGTAAATAAGGAATTTTTATGTAGCTGGACCTTCATAAATACCCCCCTGAGTTAAATTAGCAGTGCAGTGACCCCCCCCCCCTTGCCCATTTGTTGGATAGTTGTTAGAGTGGAGCCCATGGATGACTCCATTTATCCAATAAACACCAATTAAAGATCTTAAATAATATGCATGTTACGATGAACATCACCACAAAGACATTTGGTGGAGAATTCTACATTTACTCTGAGAATTGTCGGTTGAGTGATTTCCTTTTTCAGACACAGGAAATCTGGAAAAGTGATTAACTTTTTCAGACACACGGACGCCTCACCATTTCAACTCCTGCAGACTCGCTGTCATTCTTCATGCAAATATGCTATAGTTTTGCATTGCAGTTTGGCTGAACGTGACGTTTCGGTGCATGACGTCTTCCGAAGGCTAACCTCTTTGTCATTCTCATATAACCCACATGTGTGTTGGCTTGCTGTAATCCCATAATCACTGAGGAATTGTTGTTTGTGCCAGAACCTCACATGCTTTTCTTGGTTCTGGCATTTATATAGGGCATAAAATGGAAAATAGGAGTAGAAAAGGTCAATAGGAGGTCTGACCCAAATTCAGTTCGTTTATACGTGTAAATTGCAGGTGTGTATTCGACACCCATGGGCCAGATTGACCATTCAGCCATTCAAAAAAAGAAACCTAAAAAAAAAAAAGCCCAGACCTCAAAATGGGCTTAAATTTGATGTGTGATCACGTCCTTCCAGTTCTGATGCTATATTTGACTGGGGCAGTTTCTCATGCCAACCTCAAAACCACTAGAGAGTCAAAACAAATGAATTAAACTATGTAAACAAGAAGTTAAAAAAATTCAAATGACTTCAGACGCCAGTTGGTTAAGTTGTGTAGGCTACGGCTAGGTTGGAATGAGATTACCAAAACAAAATCATATCCTGGTCTTTTGCACATGTTTATTGACGTATTCAGTATAGTTCCCTCTGAGTATCACCATGTGATGGGAGATAGGATTTAACCCATTGCCCATGGGTCCTGTTTGAAAGTTGTTAGGCAGTTAAGCTTTTCAGCAGTTATAGTGATAAGATAATTACATACTGATACATACCTATGGTCAAGTTTCTGGCTCGAGCCTTAAAAAAGAGAACTGAGAAAAGATTGCATGGACCATGATACTTAATTTGATAACGGAAAATGCTGTTTTAAATAATATAGTGCTAGACTATTGAGGTTTTGTGTTTTGACCTTTATACATGTGGATCAGAAGAGATCTGTGATTATTGCTAATTGATGTGCCAGTGAGATATCCTTAAAACTAGCAGGAAATTTAAATCGGAATCACGTGAGGATTCAGTTTAGGATATCGTCTTCCAGATCGTCAAACGTTAAAATCAACAGTGAGCCATAATGGTGTATAAACAAAAGGCTACTACATTAATACTAGATATTAGTTCTTTAATATAGATTTCTTAATATATTATAGAAACGATTACAGGCCTGCCACAAATTTTAGTTCCTTAATGGTGAAATATAGCTGTGGTTAAGACTGAATGGAAATTGAAACAAATTTAACTTCACATGGAAATACGGTATTATTATTATTAAGTAACTTTATGCTATATATCTGCACAGTACAAGCAGTATTAGTACTAAAATATAACATTATATTTGTATTTACTAATTAACTGCATAATCTATACTTCTATAGTAGTTACTACTTATCTGTATAATCTATACATTCACCATAGATTAGTATAGCTACAATTTAACTCTATAATCTTTGTTTGCACAATAGATCAGAGTTATAAATTAACTGTAATCTATACTTGTACAGTAGATTATTGGAGTTAATCAACTGTATAATCTATACTTGTAGATTATTGTAGTTACTAATTTACCATATAATCTATACTTGCACTGTAGATTGTAGTTACTAATTAACTGTATAATCTATACTTGTAGATTATTGTAGTTACTAATTAACTGTATAATCTATACTTGTACAGTAGATTATTGGAGTTAATCAACTGTATAATCTATACTTGTTGATTATTGTAGTTACTAATTTACCATATAATCTATACTTGCACTGTAGATTGTAGTTAATAATTAACTGTATAATCTATAATTTCACCATAGTTACTAATTAACTGTATAATATATACTTTTACAATAGATTATTGTTTTATGCATTAACTGTATATAATCTACATCTGCACAGTAGATTGGAGTTTTTAATCAACTTGATAATCTACACTTGTAAAGCAGTTTATTCTAATTACTAATTAACAGTATATTCTGCACTTGTACAGTAGATTATTGTGGTTAGTACTTGTTAGAACCAAATCGTATCGGCGACCACTCCGTTCGGTCAGGTTCGATCTGACTTCCGTGGGTGAAAGTTTCTCGCCCGCTTCGGATCCGGGGATCAAGCAGACACAGACACAGCATGTAGGTTTATGCTCAAATCCAAAGTTTATTGTATCAGACAAGTTTATATACAGTATCTTGGGTGTGTGTGAGAGTGGGCGTGTGTGTGTGTAGGTGTGTCTCTAGGTGTGGGATGCAGGAAAGAAGAAACAAAGAAATGTGGCCTAAAACAGCTGTGGGGTAGGAAGGCAGGAGACAAATGGTCTGCTGGGTATGAAAGTTGTGCATATCCTTTTGAGGGGGTGTGAGTACTATGTTAGAATGATCAATTCAGTTCAATTTTATTTGTATAGCGCTATAACAACAGAAATTTATGAATCTATAAACTTATCTACATAAATCTATATCCCCAATGAGCAAGCCTGCGGCGACGGTGGTGAGGAAAAACTTCCTGAGATAACAAAAGGAAGAAACCTTGAGAGGAACCAGACTCCTCATCTGGGCTGCACTGCATAGTGCAATTACTAATAACACACTTTAGTAATAGGGTCAAGTTAATGTGTGGGTGCCTGGATATGTGTATGTTATATTAGAGTGTGTATGTTAGGATTTGTGTGTGTGTGTGTGTGTGGGTGGGTGGGTCTGTGTGTATGTTAATGTGTATATATCAGGAAGGGGTGTGTGTGAAGGTGTGAAAGTAAAGACACGGAAGACAATGGGACAGACGAATGGGCTCCGAAAGCTCAATTGATATGCTAAATTGGGAAACACGACACAATTAAAACAAAATTAAAGTTAGTGGCTAGAAAAATACTGATATAAAAACGTAAACTAAAAATTTTACCTAACAGTTACCTTCCCTGACAGATGGAACATGTTTGGGGGACCACCAATCAGATTGAATCTATGGATAATCTGTTCATACCTAGTGCACCTGAAATATTTTTTAAACATCAGGGACCAGAAGACAAGTTTTGAGCATGCACAGTTGCTTTGAAATGTTTTCTCCTAGATCTTGTTCCCAACAGACATTAGCAATCACACAAAAAGAGTGCTCACTCTCGGCTATTTTACTGTATATGCCAGATATTAAGGCTTTAGAAGAGTTAGAAGAGTTACATGAGTTAGACAAGGCCTTAAATCTTTTGTAAAGGTACACCATGTCTACACTGTCAGGTGAAAGATACATAATAAAGGTCCCCCAGGCACAAAGAAATGCATTTTTTCTGAGAAGCTATGATTATAAAAGAGGTTCTGGGTCTTAAATTCATCTTTTTGCATTGACTCTGGCGTGTGTTTTGCATTTTTAGGTCTAAAATCAAAGCAGAAGTTGAGTCACTCCGGTCTCTGCAGCAAATGGAGACACTAGAGGGCTTTTCTTTTGCTACAAATATGGCATTAAGGACTCAGTAGAACACACAATGTGTACACCAAAGAACTTGGAGCTAATGACTGTGTCCATGACTGTGTACTGACATGCAGTGGAGACTGATCACCACATCTCCTCCTTGAATCAACAATCCTGTCTTTGTTTTGTCCACATTAATAGACAGATTGTTGTCTCTATAGCAGTCTGCAAGCTGCTCCACCTCCTCTCTGTTTGTTGACTTCTTGTTGTTGCTGTTGAGAACCATGTGATTCAAGCTGTACTCAAATAAGTACACAGTCCAGGACTGAGTACACAGCCCTGAGGGACACCGGTGTTCAGTGTGTTCAGTCCCGAGGGTGGGTTTAAAGTCAATAAACAACACTTGTTCTTTTTGTCCAGGTGTTTCAGGGCCAGGTGAATGGAATAGGATATGGGTGCTGTCCCACTTGATGTTTTTCCACAGAAAGAGCACCATCTAGAGCTTTTGTTGTTGTTTTTGTTGTTGTTGTTGTTCTGTAACCTATAAAAGAAGTATTAGGTATACCGTTATCCATCAGCAATTTTAGTACAATTAGGAAAAGAGCTTTTATTATAATATAACTATCACCTCTAATAAATTACCATGATTATACCTGTTTGCCTAATGTGTGTAGTATTTGAATACCTTGATTATGGTTGTTAAATAGGATTGAAATGAGTTACAAATCTCAAAATCTCTGTTCAGAGACAGATGCAACCTTTTTGAGCTGATATATTTCAGTATTATCCATCCATCCATTATCTATACCGCTTTATCCATCTGGGTCGCGGGGAAGCTGGAGCCAATCCCAGCATCTT
>JAQMYM010000009.1:18166561-18190797 GCA_030014255.1 Parauchenoglanis ngamensis | reverse complement strand
GAAACTTCCCAAGAGAAAGCTTCCGTGATGTAACAACTACTGCATTCCTACATTGCAAGACTATTATTGCTCTGCATTTCATAAAATTAAGCATGTTAGTTTTTCCATTCAGGTAAAGCATTATCTAGCTTTTCATTTCAGAATCACTGATCCTTGATATTGAGGTTGCATGCGTTGCATCATTCACCGTGCGAGTTCATAGCCATCTAACTTGCTACTATAGCTAGTTGATTTGATCGATTTCAGAAAAAAGTAGCAAACTCTTTTTTTTCTTGTTGCTGGGGTGATCGCATCAAGAGTATATTTTTGTAGCTTTAGTATGTCGTTGATCAGGAAATGTGCAGGTGAGTGAAGTATCGTTTAGATTAAAGCTTTAAATGTACGTCAGCGGTCCGTAAAGGGGCCACGCCTCCCAGAATCCTCTGCGCCAAGCGAGACACCATTTCCAAAACAATCCACAACCATCTGGTGACATCCTAGGCCTTAGATCTTAAATTGTAACCTGGAATTGAAATCAAGGAATCTATATTTTAAATTCTTTTGACTGATCCAGTCCATTTCATCTGGTTATTCCGTATGTAATGGAGCCGAATTGGCCTCGGACGTCTTGCTGGAAGCTAAAAAGGAAAGAAAAAAAATAAAACATTTTTTGTTTAAAGTGTCCACGTCTGACACATGAAGGAAGAATAAGTTCGAGGTGGGTTTCAAAGGGATCGCTAAGTGTGAATTTGCAGAGGTTTTACTGCACAGAGAGCTAGCAGGTAGTGGTCACATGCTACACAAAAACAACGCATCGGATTCTCGGAAGAGTGAGACGGCCCCTTTAAAGTCCAAATATGTACCTTAAATTATTTATTTTTCCAGGTACATTATAGTCATGTTTCCAGCTAAAAGATGGATACTAAAGGTATAAATGATATACTCTTGATGAAGCAACAAGGAAAAGTACAGTTTGGCACCTTGATTTCAGAAAATTAAGTAGGCCAATATTACCCTGCGACACAAACTTCCAAGAAAGTTTGTTTAAATGGTACAAAAACTGAGAAAATGTGTACACCGTTTGCCTGATTTTATGAACTGAAATGCAGAGCAAAATCATAAGCTTCCTGACCAGTGCATCAGGGGTGGGAAGAGGCATGTACTGGCGAAATCAGATGGCAGCGATTTGGGTAAAAGGAATGTTATTTTAGGAACATGTCCTACTTAAAGAATTTGGCTTCACACTGTGCATACTAAAACCTTGCCAAGGAGGAAAATCCAAGATTTCTATGAAGAAAAATATGAGAAAATAAGGAAAACCATCCAGAATTTGAGGCTTAGAAACCAGGCTTACAGTCAGAATACGTTCACATAGAAAACTGGGATTCGTCTTACATTATAGATTTTACAGTTATTAGTTTGCAGACATTTAATCCAGTCCAAGGACAAGGCTGTAGATGGTTGAAGGATTTGTTCAGGGACATAAAAAGTATGTTTTAGTATGTATTAATCCAGTCATTGGTGCAGAACATTAGCCATGGAGCTTGTAGTCAGGTCAGCATGGATAAGAAAAGAAAGAAAAAAAAAATTTGAATTTTGGACCATGGGTTTACCAGTGACTGCTGCATTGTTGACTACTACACTTCTGCCCTATCTTGCCTTCTAATTATTTGAGTGGACATCCTCTTTAGAATCTGGTCAAGTGAGTTCTCTAACAGGAACGTGCTACTAAACTGTCTTCTGTCCTTTTCCTCCCTCGCAGATGATCATTGGCGAGTGTCTTTCAGTGTATCTAAAACGTATCGAATCAAAGTCCTCTTTCAGCAACAGTTATGTTGCCTGCATCTATAAAGCAATCGGCACCTTCCTGTTTGGTGCCGCCATGAGCCAGTCCCTCACCGACATTGGCAAGTACTCAATTGGCCGGCTGCGACCTCACTTCCTGGATGTGTGTCGACCTGACTGGAATTCGATCAACTGCTCGACCGGAGCTTACATCGAGAACTTCACCTGCACCGGGGACCCAAAGACGGTAAATGAGGCCAGGTAGGTGATCCAAGAGCACATTATTAACTGATCTAAATTCAGTTTCATCTACACACAAAAACGGTCTTTACGTACATACACAGCTGCTTCTGAAACGCCTTGAACATTTCATGAACTGCTCTTCCCAAATCTCTTAAACAAAATAATTAAGAGCTTCTGCAATCTAAATAAGCAAAACCTTTACCATTATCTTAACGTCATAGGTATACCCTTTGGTACTGATGCGAACCCTCTGGAATCACTTTAACGCCTGCTTTTTATCATATATTCATTATTTCTCGCTCATAGCGAATATAAACCAGTGCAGAAACATCAGGTAAAACAGCTTAATCTTTCTCTAGTTGCTGCTCTGGTCAGAATTTCTTGGCTTCTTTCTATAAGCTATGAGCGAGCAATTATAAATCACCTGTGTAAACCATGACTTTAGAGATGTAAGGGAGGCGGCCAGACGTCAGCCCGACTACAAGAAAGAATCCTATTGGACAATTTATCCAGCTAACAGAAATTCCAGCTCGTTAAAAAGCACC
The DNA here is from genome assembly GCA_030014255.1 of Parauchenoglanis ngamensis. Taxonomy (NCBI): domain Eukaryota; kingdom Metazoa; phylum Chordata; class Actinopteri; order Siluriformes; family Auchenoglanididae; genus Parauchenoglanis; species Parauchenoglanis ngamensis. The sequence goes on along the minus strand of JAQMYM010000009.1, from coordinate 18,188,245 downwards.
CTGGGAATTTGTTGGATGTCTGACGCCCTTAAAGTCAAATGGCGCACCATCAGTGCTCTGGTCTACTTCATGAGTGGCTTTGAAGTGGAAATTAAGAGCATGTAAAACATTTATGCCCTTCCACTCTACTAGAGCTACTTTCATGTGGTTCCGTCTGTCTGGGAGCCTTTTTTTCCAACCAAGTAAGCGTGTAAGATTTGTATTTGAACCATACCAGGCTATTTCTTAAGCACACTAATATCTCAGATGGTCAGTGCCAAGGTTAGAGGCTTAACGCTCCTTCCAACAGTTCGGGCCTCTGAATGGTCTAGTGGCATTGGATCAAGCTTCATAAGAATGCCACAGTCATTGACATGCCATCTGATCAATTAGGAGAGCTCCACTTGGCTCCTGAATCTGGTTTCTGATTGCTCCTGGAGGACCAGGGGGAGAGCTTTGATCATTATTTCGGTAGTCCTTTCAGTGAAATCCAGTTCCCCACAAGGGTTTGGATCGCTATAGCTTTTGTGGTGAGACTGCGGTTCACACACTCTGGTGTGCTCTAGCCCTGTGGTGATCTGCTACAGACCACACATACAGAGACAAAGAGTCCAACGCTCAAGGTTTCAGTGTGGTTTCTTTGGCCCGACTCAAGGCCAGTGGGGAAAATTGTTCCAGAGCTTTCTCATTAACAGTGGGTGTGGTTCTTGCCTCTGATAGGAAAGCACTTTGCTGGACAAAATCCACTGGTTTTCCTAGGAGACAGAGCCATATATAGAACAAATAAATCGCAGGGGGAAGGAGGGATGCCAAGAATAATCATGAATCGCCCTTCATTAGGTGATACCGTGAACTTATGGCCTCGCACCAAAGCAGGAGTATGTTTGGAAGATTAATGACTGGCTAATCAAATGAATCTGCTTCATCTAGATCTTGAAGTTATAAAATAACCTACAAATAAAACAACCTTAGCCTTGATGAACCCATGTCAGCTCCAGATACAAAATTAATGACACAAATTAAGATTAGGATTGAAAGTTTTGCTTCTAAGATCTGGCTTCTATCGCGAGCCATCAAATGCTAATCATTTTCTTGAATAATAAGGAACAGCCAAGCTCATTAGATCTGCAGTGTCTACTTTGTCTCGCAGCAATACATAATAGTTCTCTGCTTCTTTGTCTCAAGCCTTGTGACCTGTAATTCGATCTGTCCAGAGGAACACGGCAGCTCATTTAATCCATCTGAGCTCTTGCATGGCAGCATTCCAGGCAGGCTGCTTTTAGCAAGACAAAGAGAAGACACATTTACAATTTTATGCTACTAGCGTTTGAAGAGGTCCAGGCTTTGTTCTGCCTGGTTCTTTGATTTAAAACCCAGAGTTAATGTAGAAATGATGGATCATTTCATCAGCATCTAGAATATCCCCAATTAGTGAAGCTCAAGAGAACATCTTCCTAAATATTAGAAATATTTACGATACACAAGACCAACCCAGGACCGAATATCAATGTTGGTCAATGTCCTCTCAGTGTCGTAATTCCAATGTAAATTTAAAATGGATTCAGTTGACTGAATGTCCCATTATTTATTTATTTTATTCACCCACCGCCCACCCACTCATCCATCAAGCCCATCCATCCATCTATACATCCATATGTCACACTAAACCATCCTTCCCACACACCCCATCCAGTCTTCCATACACCCAGCCCATCCATCACACCACTCCAAGCATCCCATCCATCCATCATCCAGCAGACCAAAATCAGATGTCTGCTAACAAGGAACATCGCACCCCCTTTTTGTTTAAAAAGAAAAAAAAAAAAAGACACGAACAAACAAAATTTAAGATGTTAAGTGAGAAACGGTTTCCATTTTATAAATTGTAAAAAGATTAAGCATACAAGATGCTACAAATTTAATGATATGATGAACGGTAGTATTGGATATTTATTATGTGTAATTCACACAGAAAGGTGGATGTAGTATACTTTAAAAAAGTTTTAAGGAACATTAATGGTGGAGTAAAGATTTAAAGATACACTACATGTAGCTTTCTAGGTTAAAGACACACACAGAAGGTACAGAAGGTGTAGGCTTGACGGTACCACCCCCTGACAAAGTTCAGTTTAGTGCCCTTTCTTTCCAGAGGGTATATGATCACCAGCCTGTTTTCACTACATGACACAATCTGCTTTCCCACTGAACCCTGCGGCTCAGTCTTTTTGTGAGCATCATCTACACCAGTATAGTGTAACATTAACGCTATAACGGTCTTAGAACTCTATCAAGGTGTACCATGATACAACATCACGCTCTCACTCTATAGTAAGCAAGGTTTATTATTCTTTTGTATATTTCTATTGTGATGGTGTTCGGTTTAATTCGTTTCAGCAGTCATGTCCTGGTGTTTCTGTGCAGCGAACCTCTGGCTAATATAAACAGGAAGACACAAAATCCCTCCGGATACTCAACCCACCCTTATTTTTGCTGATCCCGTCCACACATGCTTCCCCCTACACTCGTCACTCTCGGCCTGCCCTTCTCACCCGGAAAAGGGTGTGCACACGTTGTTCCAGCTTCTCATGTCTCTAAAGAATTGCTAGAACACACACGCACACTGAATATTTAAACGCAGTTTGTTTGTAAAGGAGTCACAGATGTCATTCAGTCTGGGCGAACAAAAGGTCTGCTTTAACCCAAGCCTCGTAAAAAGCTCCTAATGAGTGTTAGTGTTTACTCTGCACCAACACACCTGTTTCAGCTCATCAGAGCACTGACACACTGTTCAGCTACACTTACACACCTACCACTTAACTTCAACACAAATGAATCGCAAAATTAGTTTATCCCAGATTTTTATTTCGTTCTCCGTTTTCTACATTTGTATGTTTTCTCTGTGTGAAATTACTAAATTCTACAATTTAAATGCGTGAATGATTCAACGCATATTGTTCATATAAGATTAAATAAATATAAATAACACATTTATTGTAATATAAAATTATAAATGTAAATTTCAATAATAATACAAATTATTATACCTAAAAGTTTTTTTTATTTTTTTTTATTGCTGTTTACAGAAATATGGACAATGAGAACTTCTGAATTTCTGTATTTTTTTTTAACTTCGAATTGCATACCATTTATTTACCTATTTAGGTATTTGCCAATGGAAATCGAAACCTGTACAAAAGAAATTTGCTGAAAATGAGCCTAAATCTGAGTTTTCAAAAATATTATTATGCATACTGTCTGTATTTATTCACCTGTTAATGTACAGAAATATGGAAGATGAACAGACCCTGAATCCATATAAAACCTAAAATTACATTAAGGTGAAATTTGGGTAACAGGATAGTAAAGGCTGATTCACGTTGTTGAAGTGCAAGAGCTCACCATCAGCGTTTTAATGCTTTGCTTGCTTCCGTTTTCTGCGTGTTGCAGGCTGTCCTTCTACTCCGGCCACTCCTCGTTCTCCATGTACTGTATGCTGTTCCTGGCAGTAAGTACCTATTTATAAAACTCTATAAAGTAAAATAAAAACCTCATCCTACAACGGCTGGGCAACACCTTAATAACACGTTCAAGGTGGCGGTCTTCTTCTATCGGATGGAAAACCTTTAATAATATACAGTGAAGATTACAGCCTTCTTCAGGTTAGGGCTGTGTCCTAATAATTAACTCAACATCTATTCTTAATAGCGAATCGTTCAACATGTCTACCAGTCGTTTCCATCTGAAAGACCTTCTCAGTTACATGTATATATTAAACATGAAGAATATCGTCTTATTATGGATCAGATTGTACAGAAGCCTTAATACTCTATTAATAGCATGCTTTCAGGAAGCACAAGGCCTCTGTAGCATCTTATCTGAAGACGAGAAATGTGCTTCTGGACCAAACCTTGGAAACACAGTAGTGATAAACGCAAAACTCAAACGGACCAACAGTTGAGCCCTGAGGCACACCTGTTTTAGATCCATTCATCATTTTACACTGGATTTGTGTTAAATGGACGTGTCAAATCAGAACTTGTGACTCGGTAGACATGGGGGAACTGTACATAATGATCAATTTGTCTTTGTATTATGATGTGAAATGTTCCATGTTTTAAAATGTTTAAAGCATGTGATAGGCTTCACCCTTCTGGACAGGTAGCTGCTGTATGATAACGGAGAGTTAGCTAGTGGGTAGAAGCCTAAATTAGTGACGTATCGCTGTGGTGCTTTTGCAATATTGTAACACTGATTTTCGAATATTACAAAAGCCTTCAGCATTTTTCAGAAAAAAAGACAAACTTGCCCCTCTCAGAATCATACATATTTTTTTTTACAAAATGTAGTAATTTTGTAAGATGCAATATTATGTGTAACCTAATGTACCTGTGAGCTAATGAAGCAACACTCCTAACGGGGAGAAAGGAGTTATTAGCCACTGTAAATGAGTCACATGAAGCCATAATAGTGAGGTTTACATGACACTCCTACAAAGCATAATTAGTTTCAGTAAACACACAACACGCGCATTTGTTTCTCGCGTAATTGCGGTTATTGGGGCCAGAGAGCTGTTGTCAGGTGCGTGAGTAAGACCTTTAATCCTCCGGCGCTCAGCTCTGTGCTCGGATTGACTTCGATTTCATTTCTTCACTTTCCAGAGGAATAACTCGGTGTGTAGATATTTATATAGAATCACAGATTATATATTTCTGTAGAGAATTGTACTCCCGCACACAAAATGCTTAACCCTGTTCCCACTGGGTATGTAGCAAACGTCTAGTAAAGCGAAGATTAGCATGTAGCAAGAGATACTGTGGACCGACTCCAACATCTGCTCAAACAGCCGCAAGATCTGACGCTAGACAAATTAAATTATGTCGTTAAAGGGCTCTAAAAAGTCACTCAATTGTAGTACTAGAGGAATGACCATACATCAAGATCACATAGCGTTTAAAATTTATCTGTAAACGTTGTACAGTTTTTGCTTTTGTTACGTCTTGAATGCCGTAGAATAGCTAGCTAACTTGTGTTTTAATTAAAAACATTTTCACGCGCCGCAGACCAAATGATTTCTTTCTGCATAAATAAAATTTGTTGAAGAGCAAGAGACGTAGTGGGAACAATTGTATAACAGCCTTCTGCTATGAGGAAACGAGACGTACACAAAACCTCCAGTTTCTACGGACATAGATGCTGTGTATGGTTCGTTTCCGCATAACTAAAAGGTTCTTGCTATACAATTATGCCGTTATGTCTCGCATGGTGTCGTCTTGTTAGTCCAATTGTTTTACATTGAAACATTTTAGACCCAATTGATTCTGCCATATTAAAATAATTAGTTGAATTGCAGCAGACTGTTGTACATGATCGTTGTCCTGGTTACGCAGGATGATTCAGAAATGATTATATATCATTATAGGCGGTGTAGTATAAGAAAAATGACACCAATTAGAAGTATTTTCGTTTGACATGCTACGAGTAATCGATTCCGTCGATATGCTGTGTGGGTAGAAATAATGTAGCACGTGTCTTAAATTCTGAAGCGATTCGATTTTGAATCCAGATTTGAACAATATTCTAGCAGTTTTCCTCTCAGTCCGTCATCGTGGTGTTCTTTCAGGAGGTTTTAAGCTTCAGATCATACTGGGTTGTGCGGTTGTTACACCGTTCCAGCCCAACTGAACAGCGCCTTAAACCACAATGTAGCAACAACCCAAACCTTGGTGGTGTTATTCAAACAGTTCCGGCGGCGGTGCGCACAACAGGCGGAGCGAGTTTGTAACTGTCAACATTGACGTAAAGCTCAGTGTAGATGTACCCTCTCCTCTCGCGGTGTGTAACAGGGCTGGGTTTTGTTTTGTTTTTTTAAACCACACTGTACATTTCTGAATATAGAACCATCAGGAATTATGGTTTGGAGCTGGGCAGGTGCCATCCGAGGTGTAATCAGTGTAATTGTATTCGCCCAGCCCTAAGGAGCGCTGTAATTACGACGTAAACACGGACGTGAAGCGTTTCTCTGCCACGAGTATCGCAGCAGGGAACGTCTCTCAATTCTGAATTTGGCATTTCTTCCCCCTTTTTATTACCACCTTCTTCTCATTTGTTCTTATTTCTCTACGAACTCCATTTTTATTTCACGTTAAGTCTATGCTCCAAATCGTGATCATCTGGTGCTAGCTGAAACGTTGTGAAGCAGCCTTTTGGTTTTTATCCACCCAACATCTGGACACATTGGTCAGGCTCCATAAGATCACTGACTTTTAAAACAAACAAAAAAAATTTCCATTTCTAACAAGTTTTTATTATTTGCCTTCATTTCACCAGCACTATATTTTTACATCACTGCTATTATATATTTCATTATTATTATTACTACTACTACTACTACTATTAGCTCGCTGCCATGTAACGCCACGTCACACTAACCTGTTGCTGATTACTAGAACAGCATACCCCTAAATGTTTTATTCCTTATGTAACGATCTTTCTGGCCTTTTGTTTGTGTGTTTAGTTCAGCAAACACATACTGTATTAATCATGCTGGTGACGCCTGTAGGCAGTTAGCAGGAACTCGGTTTAGCAGGTTTTTCTGCTGCCTGGCCTCAATCAGCTTGGCCTGTCATAAGACAATGAGCTATATTTAAAAATGAGAGCAACATGTTTGAGTGGGATGGATCTCGTCCTGCCCTGGAATGCCAGGCTTAAATTCAAGAGTGGCCAAATTATCTATAAAGCCCATCTGCTTTTGGACACTGAAAAATCCAGTGGTGCGGCAACATCATGTCTGAGGCCCGTCAGAACGAGACCTCGCTCATTTACAAACCTCTGCAGCTTGAGAATCGAATGTCTGACACTAAACACGTCTTCGCTGATTAGGGGTTAAGTTTTGCATGTTCGGCCAAACCGTTCCTTTAATCCCATGTACGAAAGTAAGTTATGTAACAGTATCATCAGAATGTCTGAATGACGGTTTCTTCCCCCTCTCAGCTTTACCTGCAGGCTCGTATGCGGGATGACTGGGCTCGACTCCTGCGGCCCACGATCCAGTTCTTCCTGATAGCGGCATCTGTATATACAGGACTGTCCCGTGTCTCTGACTATAAACACCACTGGAGTGACGTCCTCACGGGCCTCATACAGGGAGCGATCGTGGCCTTACTGGTGGTGAGTGACCTTTTTTCCTAGATCTGTTATTGTCCCACACGATTCTGATTTCAGAGGCACTTTAAAAAGCTCCATGCACTGTATTCACGGAGGCGTTTTGAAATTATTGCAAATATTTTACGACCTTTTCGGAGATTTTTCTACAGCACACTTTAAAACCCACAAGACGCCTGGTGAATTCAGTTGTAGCCCATCCTGGTCACTTTGTTTGGCTTTTAAACAGGGCACAAACGGTTCAGCTTTTTCAGCTGTCTTAAAACAGCATCTCCACTTGGAATAGGATATGGCGATTTGCTAAATCCAGACACAGAATTTAAGTCATCCTAGTGATCCAGACTCATTCCTAAGTTATTACGCGTTACACCACTAACCTCCGTAACCTGTCAGTAGCTAATTATCACCCCTGTGTCCTCACGCAGGTCCTAACTAACACACACAACCCGTTCTAGATAACAGAGCTAAATGTGCAGGAAATTCTTTACATATTCATTTGAACAGAATATCTATAATCTTAATAACTAGCAGCTGCTTTTCAGTGATGCATTATGGGTAACGGTGCCACTCACTACACTGTTCCAACACTTGGTCAGGATCTGCTTTAATGTGGTCTAGCTCAGGGGTTGTAACTTTTCAGAGCCTTTTAATTAAATAATACACATAGACCTGTAGACTTATTTAAATCTGTATCGTAATGTTTTTTTTTTTTTAAATTGGAGCTGTAGCCTTTTTATATTCTTGCATGGTCTACTCACAGAACATTACTTATTATTTACATACACCTGAGCTTTTATACAGGGCAGAAAAGTGTGTTACCATTAAACCATATATGGTATGTGACCAGACCCTTCAGTTTCATTACTATTAAAGCATTATATGAATCTTGGATTGTAAACATGTGTGCATGACCACATTCCATTTCAGGGATTTATTTACAGATTTACTAGCGAGGTCACTGTGTGCTGCCGTGCCGTTTCGGTTGCCTGGAAACTTAACTGACCGAGCTATAAAGTGGTCACTAACAAACACACTAGCAAACTCGCTGGCTATAATACAGACTCGGGGGGGGGGGGGAAAGAGCGAGTCCGAATTCCCAAGCAGGCTGGAACGACTGTGTAGCCGTAGTCCTCGTCTGCCTCAAGGTTTACAGCGTGCATTCAAACATGCATAACGAATGAAATGAAGTAGGGTTAATTTTCTTTCACGTTGCACAATCGCTGCATTCGACTAAAGCTCGTAACTCGTAATTTCTTGAGCAGGAAAAACCTCAGACCCTGTTTACACTTGCGTGTAGCGCGATCTGATCAGCGCTAAATACAAGTGTAAACGACCTCCAAGATGCAAGCACTCAAACCACTCATCAAGGTGGTCTGTGACGCATTTGATCACATTCCTTCCGTGGTGTAAACGCTAATACGTCCTGATGCGTTCCTGACACGGACATAACCGGTAAACAAGTGTAAACAGGGCCCAAGATGGTCTCCGCGTTCAGCATGTGATGTCAAATCAACATGGCTGCTCACAGCATGAACACAGTAGCACTTCTTATTTTAAAAGGTGTTACACTGTCCACACGAGGATTTGCTTTAGATCAATCAGTATGGACATTGATTAGTATTGAAAATTGTTATTTCGAATTCCGACTTAAGTCGAACGCAGCATTACGCAACTACAAACCAGAACCGAATCAGCTTGGGTTAGCGATTCGTCCACTTAATTCTTTCTAGAGCACCTTTATGGGTATCACTTTAACACCACATTCAATCCTTACATTTCTCCTTCAGGTCTTCTTCGTGTCGGATTTCTTCAAGAAGCCTAGGGCCTCGAAGAAAGACGAGACCATGCACACCACTCTACAGGAGACGCCGACTAATGGAAATCACTATGACATCACTAACTGAAGCTAGAAAGAACCCTCGCTCGGCGTCTCGCTGTTCCGAGAGCACAGTCCGTCAGCACGCACCGACTGTGAGGAAGGACCACTGGGATGGAAACCTGTGAATGTAACCCCCTGCTTTCTCTTTCCGCTATGCCCGGACTCTGCGTCCCATGATGCCTTTGGGCTGCTGATGCTGCTTTCCTGTGTATGATGCTAACAGATTTGCTCCTCAAGCAATTTTTTTAAAAAAAGAATAAAGGAAATTAACTATTGCTATACACTTTTTTTTTTTTAATTAAAATTGTTAAAACACTATGTACAAAAAAAAAAAGCATTGTGCTGTCCAAAGTCAAAAGAAAAGAACTCATTACAGTTGTGAACCTGAATGTTAATAAACACGTTTCGTCGCCATCGTCTTCACGCTGTCTTTATGAAAAACGAAAGAAGCAAACAAATGATAAAGGGAAGGGACGTGTTAGACAGCAGCTTCGTCCGTCACAGGTAAAGACTGGCAGCAAACACGATGTCACGCTTGATCTTCGTGATGCCTGGTGAAAGAAGGCAAGAAATAATTTTTAAAAAAGGATGAGTTTTGAAGCTCGAGACACATCTGTGCGTGAAATTCAGCCAAAAGTTTAGAGCTCATTTCCTGTCAATCAAAATTTTCACTAGATACGCTCACAGCTTGATGTATTTGTGGTCACCCACCCATAAATAAAATAAAGAAATACTGATGGAACAGATTCAGAGTATTGGAGCACTTCAACACTAACTATACATGAAATCTAGCTTTTGAGATGGAGTATTTTCGTAGTTAAAGGAACGGAACGGGGTCATACCGAGCGCGAACTTGTTCTCCAGCTCCGTGTTCCCGATGGCCTTGGCCGCTTGGCACATCTGCCTCAGAAGCTCCTCCAGGCGCCTCATGCAGCGGATAATGCTGCCTAAAATCGCAGAAAGAGTGAGAGAAAAACAAACGGAGGGAATGAGAAAAGAAGAAATTGCTTCACGTCCTCCCTACGGAGTGATACCATGCACCCGCTTCTCCCTTACTTGATTGCATACCGAGTGAATCAGGTCACTCTCTGGCCTCCGCGCTTTTCACTAATTCACTGTTCACTTCCATTACATGTCGAATTCTTTTCTTTTTTTTTTTTTTTTTTGGTGAAAATGCTGATTTTTCTTGGAAGATGGTTCCCCTTTTTTTCCCCACCAGAGAGCAATAAACTCTAAAACGGGGGGGGGGAAAAAAGGAACTAGGAACTCAATCTCCTCCGCTTCTGTGCTTTCGGGTTTATCCTTTGCCTTCACTTTAATTTATCACGCTCATTTCACTTAACCTCCCAGTTATGCAGATGAGGAGTCGGGCTTGTGTGGACTAGATGTGTGCCAATATTAAATCTCAGCAGCACTCAATGGATCATATCATCAGTATATTTGTTTAACGTTTGATCATGATTTCCCAGTATTTTACTGAAACGCTACAGCAGGCAAGTGAAGTTTCTACTAACAATTTCCATTCTTACAATGTTTCTAAAATACCTTCCATAAACATTTAAAACAGACCATGCGTGTGCATTAAGCCCATGCTCTTCTGGCATGGTATAAAATACTTTTCCGGTAGTTATTAGTGACCGAGGCCCTCACTGAATTTGGAGAACACGAGATTCATCGCTGCCAAGAAAATGTCTCCATGTAACAAAACAAATCCAGGCATGCGTTATCACATTACGATTTGTAGTGACTGCTTTCAGAGAGCTGAGAAATGTTAACGAGGGGGGAAGTCACCTTCGAAAACGTCCGTCATTTTGCAGATCTGAGAGAAGGAGGCTCCGTTGGCCCAAGTGTACACTACATCCATGAGGTGAGGACGGAACTGGTTCAGGTAGGAGTCCTCGTCCACGTCCAGCTTCGCCTCGGCTGAGACTTTAGCGATGCGCTTGGCACATTCCTGTCGATCAGAATGACTCGATTCAGATCAAATACCTTGTCGCGGATGCACTGCGATAAAATCAAAGACATTCTGCAGCTACGGGAGGAGACGTCGCAGAGGAGCGTTCGCCGTCACTGCAGCAGGTTTGTTTAACAAACGAGAAGCTGAAACCCCTCACTGGAAAATGTGGGTTGGTATTTAATGCAGTGGATTTACAACATGATAAAATATAAGCCATAAATCAATATGGAAATAGTTTATGCAGCTCAGAATCTGTATTTATATACAGGGTAAACTCGTGACTGCCTTTTACAGGGTTTCTCTCGGGCGGTCCGGCCGAGATTCTCGTTATCGTGATACGTCAAGAACGAATGATTAAACGTTTGCAGGATTAATGGTCACCGTACCGTAACCAGCAGATGAACTTAAGATTTTGAAAATGATCCAAACGGAATCAAGGTCACAGCGAGATCAAATGTCTCGCATAGTTTTTCGTTAAAAGATTCTCTTCAAACAGAGATGTCACTTACGGGATCAGGTACAGAAACTCCAGGCCGCTTTTTCTAGAGCTAAGATTTTTGCCATTCTACTTGTAAAGATATATTTCCACAGAACTGCCACATTAAAGCATTTCTTATTCAAGACATGTACTGGGAAAATCTTAAATGGTGGGGGGAATGCAGGTGTTGCAGTATAAAAATATAATGTTATTACAGTTTTTACAGTTACAAAATTATAACAATGTTAGATTCAAAAAAAAAAAAAACAACTATAAGTTGAATTGCTTTTAAGTCATTAGCCCCGAGGCATGACTACCTGAGCAGAACTGGTTTAGGGGTTTAAAAAGGCCCGGACTCCGAGAGTCCACGTGGTATCTTGGTAGTAGGACAGACTTTATATCTGGAGCATGAACGTGACCTAAATACGACGCCTGTCCAACATCCTCTTAAATATCAACTGCATACTGAGATGATAATAACCGAAGCTACAGAAATCTTGTCCATCAACATGAGATTTGCAACGGAGAACAACTTCAGAGAGGTATCTAAATTCTAAGCTCTCCATGAAATCAAGGCACAAGCACCGATGTGACAAGCCATTTATGAATGTAAACACACGAGAGAATCCCCAGTGCTGCAGAAACACACAGTGTATGCATGTGTGTGTGATTCAGACTGAATTTCTGTTACCTGCATCTGTCGGAGAGGGCCTGCTAACTGCTCTGTAAGTTTAGGCATCTCATTAGCCTGCAGAGAGGGGGAGGGAGAGAGAGAGAGAGAGAGGGGGAGAGAGATTTCTAACAAAGGAATGACATTCATTAAAAGGAAATAAAGTAAACTGACCCAAAACACAGTGTAAGCTAGCTCACTATAAAAATATGAAATATGTAAACTGCACAATAAAACACCGCACACAAAGAAAATAAAACACATGCCTCAGAAATGTAATAAATCTCCATGTGCACCGTTCCAGTAGCTATCAAATGACCACGTTTCATGAGTTTCACCCTCGCAGTGAGCTGCAGCGGTGCTTGTCTTTTGACTATTTGTGTTATGAGATTTGAGACGTCGCGTAAAGGCCCCCATTCCCAATACAATCGAACTCATTTGAACCACCGTATCGTGCATCGGGGCAGATAGAACTGGCCAGAGACTTCGTATTAAGGGTGCAGCCAGTGTATTTAAGTCAGAGCACGGTTTGCTGCTTCAATAAAATATCTGCTCAGAGGGGAAACTCGGGGCTCTGCAAAAGAGAGGGAAAAAATATGTGGATCACCAACGTCCAATCCGCTGCTTGCTCAGTGGGGACAGTTGGCAGTGCTGGATATAATTCCTCTGGGAGCAAGTGGGGTTTGTCAAGAACATGTGCAAGAATTGATGGGATTGGTCAGAGTTCCTTTAAGAATAAGTGGAATTAGTAAAATTTTCAAGCGTGAGCAGGACTAGTCAAGAGTGAGGGAGAGCAAAGGACTGGAGAGAATTTCTTCAGACATGAGGGAGACTGAGTGGTTGCCTTTGGATGAAATTCCTCCAGGAAAGAGCAAGGTTGGTCAGATATCATTTGGGGGCTTTAGCCAGGAATGGAATCACCAAATAGCTCCACCAACACCTCTATGGTGAGGACAGGAAGTGTGAAGTGCTTAAAACACTGAGCTTCAGCTTAACTCCAGTATGACCTCTGCAGGCTTGAGGAATCTGCCCCTGCTGAGACGGAAGCTGGAAGCCTGGACAACTCCCTGCTGCTGATCGCACTGTGTAACGGTCAGTGATGCACTGCTGAACTGACATATCCCCAAACCTCTGACTCCTAGCTTGAATGGTTTTAACAGTCAATAGGCGACTCAAACACTGGTGTGTGACATGGGTGTAACCTTTGACCTCCTACAAATGCCAGTGTGCCTTCAGTTGAGTGTAGGAGACATGAGCTGTGCTTTCTGCAGCATGCGTGAGAGAGAGACGACAGGTGGAAACACTCCAAAGTGACAGCTGACAGAGGAGAGAAACCAGATGTCACCACACACACACACAGTTTCCCATAATACCAACTGAATACGCCAGAACACACACTTTCCACATACTCGATGCTGCACAGTTAATTGTTTCTTCCTACATAAAGTTACAACTTGATAATTTATAGTGAATATCATCTGTGCATCTTAGTCTTAAAATAGTGCTATAATCTGACTTGTATAAAACAATTGTCCTTTTCTGTTACTAGGGTTTGACTAGAAACATGCCAGCCTGTCATTACAAGGAGCAAATTTTATTATTATTATATAATTTCAGTCTACGCAATATTCTGAGGCCCAGACTACAACTACACCCACACTCTTCGATTTTAAATTACTTCTCGGAAACAATTTGGAAAAAAAAAGTAAAATCCTTAAGTGTTTTTCCTGTTATGCAGTGCACAGAGCAAGCAGCTTTGAATTCACAGATGAACAACGAGGGCGAGGAGGTGAAATGCGAGCTGCATCCCCCACTGCAGTGTCATCAATTACTATATAAAAAGAGCACGTCATCATCAGAGTAACATTTTCTGAGCGAGTGCTGGTGGAAAAACGATCACTAACGCCAAGTTAATCACGTATTCTGATCTCACCGTTTAGAAAGAGCCTGCATTACCACATATCAGAAATCAGACTTCAGGACTACTAATAAAACTGGAACCAATCAGAATGCAAGAAGCGTGACGCGGAAGGAGGAATCTACCAATCACATATGAGGATATGAAAGGAATTTGGGTTACATTTGTCTGCAGTGTGAATATAAACTTGACAAATCTCTTCTTGGTAGGGATTGGTCATATTTTCCAAATTGATGAGCATTTAATAGGTTGGAGAGAAACAGAATTTCAGTAATTTTTGATTACTTTTTTAAAGACAACATAAAAGAGAACATCTTCTGCAACGTGCCTGTACTTCTGCATTGTATTTCGAAACACCAGTTAAGATCGTTCCAGACTTTCAGAATTTCATTTCTGACAGAAAAAAGTAAGTAACCGAGCATCCCAAGCCTCATCGGGAAATCCACTCAGGCCTTCACTTTTGGACCAAACTGCACACTTTTGATGCTTATTTACACACAAATGTCTCACTTTTACCCTGAATTTACACTAAAGACATCACACACATCTGTGCCGTGAACAGTCCATCCAATCCACATCACAGACGCTCCACATGTGCTACCAGCACGATAGCATGCGTCGTTTGTAATCAAGAAAATTATTGTCCAAATATACAACGGTATAAAGGAACCATGGTGGATGGGTAGAGATCAAGTTGGGCCAGGTGTAATTACAACACAGCTCGTTAAAACACCATATGAGTCCGTTATAGAACAGCCAGCTTATGCAAGTGTGTTTATACACCTATTACTACAGTCAGAATCAGCGCACAAATAACACAATTTCATTCGCATACTTGGTTTGAATAAAATGAACTAAATGGCAAAAAAAAAAAAAAAAATCATTAAGGTGTACGGGGCTGAAAACTCTTCAAATTAACCCGTTCGCCGTTTCGAAATAGTGTGACCTAGATAAACAAACCTTTGCCAAGTGGAGCCAAAAACGAAATAAATAATCAAGTAATTGTACAAATAACTAGTTTAAAACATTGACTGAAATGTTTATTTTCTCTTCATCACAAAATATCAAAAAATAGTGACAACGTGTTAAAAAGTGCGTCGGGGGTCATGTTTCACATGTCTCTAATGCGCCAATGACACTGCTTTTAAGGGATGAAACGCTTTTAAAAATAGAAGAGGTGTAGCCACCATTTGTGACGCGCGTCTCAGACGGTTAGAAATAAAACGCTTTAGAAGCACGTCTGGTGTGAACTGGCCTTATGCTCCTTCTCACTCTCTCACACACACGCGCAGTTTCCACTGGAAGTATTACTGGAATGCACCGACTCCAATT
Source organism: Parauchenoglanis ngamensis (assembly GCA_030014255.1). Classification (NCBI taxonomy): domain Eukaryota; kingdom Metazoa; phylum Chordata; class Actinopteri; order Siluriformes; family Auchenoglanididae; genus Parauchenoglanis; species Parauchenoglanis ngamensis. The sequence continues at coordinate 18,172,871 of JAQMYM010000009.1, read as the reverse complement.
CTGATCCCTGACTAACGTCAACCTGCTCTTCATATAAACACCATTAAAGTGTTTCACACACCTTTATCAAAGTGTTGCGTATTTAGATCCTTATCTGAGACAGAAACCATATTTTCAAGAGGATTTTATAGGATGCTGCTTGTTCAAGAAAGCCAGGAATGTATTCACTTTTTAAAAAAAAAAACACAGTAAATAGGGTCTTAATGGTAAATAAACAGAAGGTGTGCATGGTTACATTTTCCTGGAAGACAAAGCAGCTCAGTAAAGCCGTTGCCTGTTCAGCGGTGAGATCGTTAAACAGACCGTTAAACATCATCTCGGTCAGGAGAAGCTCGTCCGCACTGCAAAAAAACAAACAAACAAAGAAAAAAAACATTAATACGAGTGGATCCTTATACAATGATGAGTAAATCGTGTCTTATGATATAAATAACAGAAAATTATTAAAGAATTTAATTCTTTGCCTCTTGACCCTAAGCATGCAAACACTTCTTCCGAGTCATCTAGCAGCCTTCAGGAGCTTACACGAGACCATAAATATCTTATATTAATAAAGTTACAAGATAGAGATTTAAACTGCTTCACCTGCTGATCTCACAAGCGACCCGCCCCTTCAGCTCAATGACATCGGAGGACGTGGCGAACCCGAGGCGCCGCAGCACACGCTTCCGACACTTCAGCTCGTCCATCTGCAGAACGGTGCGGGCTTTCTTTAACTCTCGCTTTGCTGCCTTGATATCACCCGCAACCTGCAACACAACACACACACACGCACATTATGACACTTGCACTACACTCTTCCTGGCTACCGCAAGTCAACCAGTGGAAATGCGTCACACATGTAGACAGATCAAAAGATACTATTAGAGGCAGAGACAAATGATCGGACAGATAAATTTAGAAACAGTCCGGGCTACGAGGTTTCAACTTCATTTATAACTGATACAGATAGTGACTGTGGTCAAGACGCATTCTTACGATTCTGGTCAGTGCTACAATGCACACAGACAGTGCGTGTGAAACGGAGGTTGTGTGAGCATGCGTGAGAGATTTGGAAACAATAAGAGGTGTTTCTGGGTGTGTTGGTTGTCAGGCAGTTAGTTATACTTCACCCAGTGATTTGCCTAAAGTGCCACTGCTGCAGGTCAGTACCTAACAACTCCAAGCTCTGTGACCATAAACACCCGAAACATAAATACCCAGTCATCGAACCCACATTACTCACTGCAGACACGCTACAGATGCTGGTTTATGATAAGGATATATGAATGTGCAGTTAAGTGATCATCTTCATATGATTTGTGCTATAGCTACTTTATGTATTTATTGCCTATAATATGAATGCTGCCAAAACTGTAACCCAATTCCAAAACACACAACACACTTGACTACAAGGCACCTTATACCTGTTTTTACACATACACAAATTTTATTATTTTTATAACAGCTTTATAAAAGCAATCTTTTTTGATCTAATCTCCAGTTAAAATGTTAGCTTCCTGCCTTTGTTTCCTCACGATAAAGAAATTCCGTGGCAGGAAATGACGGTGTTGATCACAAACAACAATGCTGGACCACAATGTGCGGCAACGACCGTTTATCGGCCGGAGAAAAAGTAACCTTTAACAAAGTACTGAAGTATTCTTCTCTGCTCTGAAGATCCGCACTTCGAAGCGGATCACAAACTTAATAATCTACTAAGCTTTCGTAACAAGAAGTATTGAAGCTTAGTACTACACACGCACACTACACTGAGCAAGAATATTTTAAGTTGAAGATGCAAATAAGCAAAACATAAAACACCTGTCTGTCTGTCTGTGTGTGTGTGCGTGCGCCCACCACTGCTTTCTTCTCACAGAGTGTGTAGACCGCCCCGAGGCTGGGGTCCGTGTGGAGCGGGTGTGTGTACATCCTGTGCTCGAAGGCCTCCACCTTCTGGATGACCTTCTTCAGCCCTGAGTCTTTAATACCCATATCATCAATGGGGTCTAACAGAGGGAGACCATCGGGGAAACGCTTTTGTACCTCCTGAGAGTGAGAATAAAGTACAGGTTATATAAAAAAAAAAATTTAAAAAAATTTTAAAAAATTGGTGACAGGTTACACGAACGCAGGCAAATAGTGAGTGAAATCTAGTGAAATTCCAGCCTAGAGAACTCATAAGTGTTCTTCAGCTGAACGCTTCAACGGTGCAATTTCAGAACTCTTTCTAAATACTACACACCCCAGAAATAACCCTATTTCTAAGAAAGTCACTTACATAACCATTCTTTCATCCCATATAATGAGAACAATTACATTATGTGCATGCATTACCTGTATGGATTTGAGCATGCTCTGCCGGTTGTCGTAGGGCCGCAGGTCTTTGGGGATGTAGAGCCGCACTGAGCTGATGGATGTGAGAAGATTCAGTATGACGGGTACCACCTGATTAAATAAATAAATCACTGCATAAACTTGGCTCATGCATAACCATTAGAAGAAACATTTCACACATTAACAGGTCCTTCACCCAGAAACACTTGCATAACCAAGATCCCTTCACACACCCATCCTCTGGGAACTCTATTCTCTTTATAAAGAGTTTGTCCTTGTGACCCATCAAAATACAAACATATGTATATCTACCCATCTATAGGACTCACTCCCAACTTCAACATCAACACAAAAACACACCTTCTGTGGATCCTTTGGAGAAAAATAAAAAATAAATAAATGGGTGTACACCATTCCTACCTGCATTTCTCCTTTCTCTCCCGGTGCTGCTGGCTTGGCTGCCTCTGTTGCAGCATTTTTCACACTTTCCTTACCGCAGTGTAATAAAACTTCCACTACATACAAAGGATCCAGGTCACCAGTACTGGCCTAAACACACAGGCACAGATCATACATACAGTTCATTATTAGCTTTTGAAAGAAAACCAGAATTCTGCATCATACTTTCATATCTTTATAATGGCTTAGAAATCTGCACTGTGTCCCCACACACTTTTGGCCATATAAGGAATTGACTGGAGGGAAATGAATATAGTCTACCTTGACGTTTGATTTCTTGGAAAAGTTAACGACGACGCCCCAGCCGAAATCCAAATCATCTTTTTTCACCTGTAGAAGCAAGATGTAGATACGGTCAGTGACATGAAGGTCAAAGGTCACCTTGACTACTATAAGGCCACTGATTTGCATCGGCACAAGAAATGAATTAACGACACAGGAAAAGAACCACCGAGAAAGTAATAAACCACTGAAAGAATCAGAACTAACGTTACAAAACTTTTAAAGCAAACAAACACAATGCTCAAGAGATCTACACAGAGTGCTCATTTGAACCTATACAAGCTAGCAGGTAGACACAAACAAAGCAAGCTGATATCACAGGGGTCAGAGGTCACCTTGACTAGGCGGCCGGGCTGTAGGAAAGGCAGGCAGTATTTGGGTTTATGCACATATTCTTCGATCTCTTTGGCCAGCTTGCCTAGCTGCTGGCGTATTTTATAATAAGTGACCACGCTGTCTTCATTGGGGATCTCAATGCTGTTGTACATCGCATCCAGCTTCTGCATCTCTGCGGACGACAGAGAGAAATAATACATCGCGTACAATAAAATAAACCGAGTAGTAACACGATGATGCCATCTAATAACACGGTCCGAGACTAAAATGTCTGAGAACCTCTTCTATGTTTTTCCATTCATTTATTTCATATTTAACCTGGTCTGGACTGAGGTGGAACCCGGAGACAATGAGCGTGAGACAGGAATATACACTGGATGAAAAGTCAGTTCAATTCAGGGCTCGACACACACACACACACACACATCCACCCACTCACCCCCATGGGGAGAGCAGGCAAAACTCTGCACGTACAGAAACCCAGGAACGACGGCAAAGGAGAACTACTAGGTTGGAGGAGGGGGCTGGGTCAGCCTAGGTTATTGAGTCATAAAATTTAAGAAGCCATAAGGTATCAGCATAAAAATGAGGGGCATCCAGCCCCGGCTTACATGGAGAAAGGACCTTAAAATGTTTACGGCTCTCAAGGACATATGTGCGCTTCTTACTCTCGACTACACCAGGGACAGCCCTGTAGTGCTGGAACTGGTAGAAGGACTTCTCCAGCATGTACTCGGGGTTAATCTCCTCCACACGCAGCAAGTTCAGGACCATGTTATAGGTGAGGTGGAAGGCGCTGTTCAGAGGGTCAGCAGAGCCCTGTTAACAGGGAGAGAGAAAAGACAGGAAGTTCATTTAATAACTGATAATACACTTTTAGTTGTACAGTTGTTGATAAGCTGTTATGGTATAGTTATAAGCAGTAATTTACAACCACAAACTGCAGCGTTACTTCAAGTGGCAAGTAAAGGAACAGGAGCTGAGGGAGATGTTTACACAGCATCCTCATACAGCATCAATTCAGAATTGAAAGTAATGGATAACCCATGTCAGTTTTGAACACGGCATTATCCTGTATTATCCTTTAAAAGATAACACTACAGAAAAATTAGAGCAAGAGGTCGCAAGCTTTATGAGTCACTAAAGAGCAACGCGGTTAGCCATTTCCCTAAAGTAAAACCATTAAACTCTCAATAACACACTTTCACAATTACACAATCTCCCCAGCGTAGAGAGAGAGAACATTTGTAGTGAGCATGTGTCAGCCAGATATTTAGCCAAGTTGCTTGTGTCAGCTATTTCGCACAACTTTTGCATGCTGGTTCCATTGGGTCTGGTCTCGGTCTGTTTTTATAAGCAAGGTAAACAAAATTATGTCCAAAAAGCATGCATTTTTTACAAGTTGATAAAGAAAACACGTTTTATTTAGCTGCGATTGGCGCTTGAGCCACTGCACATATCGCCCACCCAAGCAGCGACACGCAAAAGGATTCGTCGATACAAAAAGACACAATAATGCATTAGTGGTGCCATTATTATAAATAAAGCATCAAAGGCACTTCTGTAGTTTGTGTGATTTATTGTTCCATTATTAAAAGCCACTAGGAAGTTTCAAAAAACATCCAAAAGCTATGAAGTATATTAAATTGTGAGGTTAAGCAAAGTGGAAGAGAAGAAAAAAAAAAGAAAAGAAAAAAAAAGTGCACGGCAGACATTTCCCATATTTAATCAAATCTCCTTAGCCATTTTTGGTCATCTTATAATGCGTTTCTGAGAAACACCTCCGCAAATGAACACGAACTTATTAAATTAGAACATTTATGCAGTATAAACAAACAGAATAACACAAATGTACTATAAACCAAACTGACTCAGGGTTTGCTCTACCTGCCAACAGGACCAACCTGACCAGTGTATCTGCCCCAGCCATCTACAAACCAAGCTCTCCAGTATTTCCTTTTCCACCAGCCAGACCAAATTTGTATTTGGATATGTTCTATCTATCAACTTGGCCAAATTAACCCTTGCCCAAAACTCTTAGCCAAGGACTACATCTCAAAAATTAATTTCTCAGTTTTAAATAACAGATTATTAACCAACAAGTCCAATAAAATAACGTATTAGTTGTTGATAACTGATGAAGTAAAAACATTTCTTGGATTTTTGGACCCAAAAGAGCATAACTGCATGGTTCTGAAAGCAGCTTTACTGGCAAGACTCCACTTAAAACAATTCACTAATACGCACAGTGCTCTGTGCTCACGCACATCATGAAAAGACGAAATGCATCGACGGTGAGAGCCAGCGTCTGGAAAGATGGACGGGAAAGAAACATTCGGCCGACGGCAGCCATCGATCAAACTGAACGCTGAGCTCCGATGGGAAAAAAGTGGACATGTGCGTCTGCGCATTCATCTTAGCGTCACATGCTCGCACAGATAATCTACATGAGTGAAGAGAAAAAAAAAAATTATATATATATATATATATATATATACTGGGGCAAAAGGAAATTGAGACAAGTCCCAGGGTCAGCTAAAAGTGCAAGTCTTAACCCAAAACAACTGCATAGATGGATGATGCACTAGCGAGTCAATCAGGCTGTATTACAGGAGGGGAGAGGATGGCGCGTGGACCATCACTCCCATTACCTAATCACAGAAAAACTCTCGCAAACACTTTCGCAACTTTATGGTGGTGATACGTGGAGTAGTTTCGCAATCTAACAATCGGATTCAATCCATATACAGTGCCCTCGTAAGTATTCACTGCCTTGAACATGCATGGATTTAAACAGTAAGTGGCAACACGGGGGGGGGGGGGGGGGGTTAATTAATCAACTGCTAAAAATTATTTTTTGGAAGAAAAAAAAAATTGTTAAAAAAAAAGATAATATTATTTAATTAAAAGTTATCGC
>JAQMYM010000009.1:18131438-18147865 GCA_030014255.1 Parauchenoglanis ngamensis | reverse complement strand
TTTGTGTTTCCCTCTACCCTTTTCTGTCTTTTTGTCTCTGTCTCCCTCTCTCTGTATCTCTCTCTCTCTCTCTCTCTGTGTGTGTTTTTGGGTCTCTTCCTGTTTGTCTCTCTCTCTGTTTCTGTCTCTCTCTCTCTCTCTGTCTGTGTCTCTCTCTCTCTCTCTCTGTCTGTCTGTCTGTCAATCTGTCTGTTTCTCTCTCTCTGTCTGTGTATCATTCTGTTTGTGTTTCCCTCTACCCTTTTCTGTCTTTTTGTCTCTGTCTCCCTCTCTCTGTATCTCTCTCTCTCTCTCTCTCTCTCTCTCTCTCTCTCTCTCTGTGTGTGTTTTTGGGTCTCTTCCTGTTTGTCTCTCTATCTGTCTTTCTCTCTGTCTTTTTGTCTGTCTCTCTGAATCACTCTCTCTGTTGGTCTCTCTCTTTTCTTGATTGTTCAGTTCCTCTTTATGAACCGCTGTTCAGTAATTGACTTGTATAATGAGATGTATTTGTTCTGAAGGTCATCATTCCTCCTGACCTGGAGAAGAAAATCATCAAGCTGATTAATGATCACAGACAGGAGAATGCGGACAGCGGGCCGATATCAGGCCGAATCACTTCCAAAAAGCTGCTGGTGAGGAACGTGTTCATTGTCACAGGTTGGATCCTGAGCTTAGGGGTCTGTCTGTATCTGTCTGTCTCTCAGTCTCTCTCTTTCTCTCCATTTCTCTGTTTTTTTCCTCTTACTTTCTCTGTCTGTGTCTGTCTGTCTTTCTCTCTCTCCCCATTACTCCCTCGATCGTTTTCTTTATGCATCTTTTCTTTGGTTTATTTGTTAAATTCTTATTTATTAACAGATAATTAATCCATAATTGTAATAATGATGAAATGTTCTATTTGGACAAGTATGCAACTTGCATAAACGCCATAGTTTCCCTTGAGTTTCTCATCTGAACTATGAGATCAGTTAGACTCGGGTGTGTGTGTGTGTGTGTGTGTGTGTGGTGGAGTAAACGTGTGTTTTGCTTGGTTGTGTGTAGGATCTGTACACAGCTCTACAGAAGTTCGGCTTTAAGACGCAGCACATCGAGGAGGCCATGAAGAGCAGCGTGTTGTACGGAGGCGACCTGCACTCAGCGCTCGACTGGCTGTGTCTCAATCTCAGAGACGGTAATATGTACAGTAAAAGATCTGGTGTAATAAGAGTAAACGTTACATATAATGTAATGCATTTTTGATTGTCACACACAAACTGATTACAGTCTAATCTTCTAACTCGTTCTTCATAATTCTGTTGAAAGACGAGCTGCCGGAGGGATTCAGCCAGAGTTTACGTGAACAGGAGAACAGCAAGAGCCGAGCCAAGTTTCAGGATCAGCAGCAGGAGAGAAGCCGAGCGGTGACCCAAACCAAGAACCCTAAACACGAGGAACAGCAACGAGCAAAGGTGAAACACCTACAGACACCAAATAAACCTCACCTCAGTCACTGATGTACTGCAGAATGTAATAAGGATGAAATCAGGTTTTCTGTCTCAATCCTGATCCAAATACAAAAAAGATTCAAGTTTAACTCCTGATTTAAAAAAAAAAAAAAAAGATTCAAGTATAAATCCTGATCCAAAAATATTGAAATCTAAATCCCGATATAAAAAAAAAAGATTCAAATCTAAATCCTGATCTTTAAAAAAAACCGATTCAAATCTAAATTCTGATTAAAAAAAGATTCAAATCTAAATCCTGATTTAAAAAAAAAGATTCAAATCTAAATCCTGATTTAAAAAAAAAGATTCAAATCTAAATCCTGATTAAAAAAAGATTCAAATCTAAATCCTGATTTTAAAAAAAGATTCAAATCTAAATCCTGATTTAAAAAAAGATTCAAATCTAAATCCTGATTTTAAAAAAAGATTCAAATCTAAATCCTGATCTTAAAAAAAGATTCAACTCTAAATCCTGATTTTAAAAAAAGATTCAAATCTAAATCCTGATTTAAAAAAAAGATTCAAATCTAAATCCCGATCTGAAGAAAAAATTCAAATCTAAATCCTGATTTAAAAAAAAGATTCAAATCTAAATCCTTATCCAAATTCAAAAAAGATTCAAATCTAAGCACTGATTCGAATCTAAAGCCCGATCTGAAAAAAGGATCGGAAATTAAATCGCGATCCAGATACAAAGAAAGATTCAAATCTAAATATAAATGATTCAAATTTAAATCATGATCAAATCTAAAAAATATTCCAATCTAAATCCCAAATAAATGCAAATAAAATTTCATGATTTAATGCAAAGAATATTCAAACCTAAATCTAGGGCCAAGTCTAAAAAGATTCATATACAGTATAAATTGTGAGCCAAATGCAGAAAGAGTCTAATCTAAATCCCGGTCCAAATGAATAAAGATTCAAATCTAAATCATATTAAGATATTATAACGTTTTTGTGCTAGAAGAATGAAAATACAGAAATGATACAAATTGAATAGACATTTGACCCGGTGTACAGTTGTGTTAAAAATAGTCACGTAATTTGCTTATTTAAGCGATTGCTTAAATGCTTACTGAAGTGAAATGTGACCTGAACTGTCGCAGGTGAAGGATGATGGGATGAGTGTGAAGGAGTGGATCCTGAGATACGCAGAACAGAATGTGGAGGAGAGCAGCGAGGAAGAGGAGGAGAGGAACGGAGATGGATCTCACAGCCAAGAGACGGACATAAAATTTGATCCTGTCAGTCAAAATCCTTTCCATTTTCCTTCTAAATATTTAACCAGACTGAGCTTCCTGATACGCAGATGCTCCGGGTGAGAGTTTCATTGCAGTGTGTCACTGTAGTGTTGACGATAAATATGAAATCTGTCTCTCCAGAACGAGCGCTATCTGACGCTAACGGCTCAGCTGTATGACGCGAAGGAGATAGCCTCAGACGCTAAAGCCAAGAAAGACAAAGCAGGACAGCGGAGTGCACAGGACCGCATCCGGGTCATACAGCAAGGTGCACTTTACTTCCTCGCTGATTTCTCTTTTACATTACGCACTCTGTCACATGCCACATTTAGGAGTCTCATCTTTCACCACTTCATCATCACTTCCATCACACACCTTTACCAAAAATTTGATAATTGAGCCTTAAAAGTATGGTAGATCATTTTGTAGAAACCTGTAAGAGTAAGTTAGATGTTGAAAGTATCCAATCGAAAAAACCCCGCCCTTCCTCCAAAGCCCCTCCCACAAAACGCATGAACGTTTTGTGCATCAAGAGATCTAGCAAAAAACTGCTTCTATAGGATTGAATATGTCAAACAGAAACAGCAATACACACATCTAATCAGTATCGTAGCGGAGGGTTTAATCATCATTGGTGAAAAAAGCGTACCTGTTGTTTTTAGAGATGAAGCCGTTGGAGTCTCACCCACTGTTTAACCCGGCGATCAAAGTGACCGAGGATCCTAAAGTAGAGAAAAAACCTCCTCCTGTTGTGGCCGGGAACGACGAGCTCAACTTCAACCTGTTCGAACAAGCCAATCAAGCCCCGGCAGAGAAACGTAAACATTACACTTTATCATGGATGCATATTCATAATTACGCACTTTTAAAAAAATTTTAAATTGATCTTTACAACTTGATGATCTCAGCCGAGAAGACGAAGAAGGAGCCGAAGGACGTCCGTGATTTCGACTACACGGGACGCAGTTGGACGGGAAAGTCGCCCAAACAGTTCCTGATCGACTGGTGCAGGAAGAACCTGCCTAAAAGCCCGGCACCGTCTTTCCAGAAAGTTCCAGCTGGGAGATACTGGAAGTGCAAGTGAGTCAAAAAATGCATTATTTCTGTGCACTTTCTACAAAAAATGTGTATTCTACATAACATCTTGGCTTATTATTTGTATAGACTCTTATGTTATTGCGCAATAATAAAAAATTAAATAGGATATCGGACTACACAGATGGTGTATAAAATAATGTGGTCTAACATGATGCCATATTAATGTACAGTTTAACATATGACCATATCCATGGAAAGCAAATGTTGCTTTAGTTTTATTTGCATGATTGTAATATTAGTGTATTTGGTGTGTGTGTGTGTGTGTGTCAGGGTGCGTATTCAGAGGCCGGATGATGTGTTGGAGGTTTGTCCCACCATCCTGACGGAGGACAGCATGCAGGCGCAGCATTTAGGAGCGACGCTTGCTCTGTATACCCTGGTGAAAGGGCAGGTGGGTGGGACAGCCATTTATTCTTAAAACTCATTATTTAAAGCTGAGATGGATCCAGCGTTTAGCTGTTGAAGTATCCATATCATTATTTTTCTCTGTCTCAGTCTGTCCATCAGCTCCTGCCTCCTCCGTACAGGGATGTTTGGTTGGAGTGGCGTGATGGAGAGCAGGAGCAGGAGGAGCGCACACGTTCAGCCATTAACAAACCGCGGGATCAGTTTATCTCCCGCCTCCTCGCTCGGGTCAAACAGCAGCAGCCGCAGTCAGAGCCCTGCCCCACAGACCTAAGCCCCTCCCACTGCACCGAGGACTCGTGGGAAGCTCTGGCGGACACGGAAGAGGAAGAGAAAGAGGACAAGAAGAAAGAGAAGGAAGAGGAAGAGAAGTCACGTTCGCTCTTTTTAACGCTCCGTGGCTCAGACCTAGCACTCAGGTTGTTAATTAATAATATTAAAAATCTGCTTGCATAAATATTCACGCCCCCACAAATCCATAAAACAATGCTTGGGAATACAATCTATATAGTAAAGCATGGTGGTGGTAGCATTCGTGGTCGCTGACTTTTCCTGGATGGCCTCTGGGCAGAATCCTGGATGTGCCATATCCTTTACATTTTTTGAGCATAGCATTTGTATCAGGGAAAATGATTTAGACCTGTGAAAGACCCATGTCCTGATATAAGAAAATACATACACATACCAGCCAATCAGAAATGAGCATTTCTCAACAGACTACACTCAACATTGTGTCCACACAGGTTGTTGTCCGAGCGCCAGCGGCTCCCTGTGTTTCAGCACCGGGTGCGAGTGCTCGAGGCTCTACGGCGCCACCGGGTGGTGGTCATTGCAGGAGAGACAGGCAGTGGGAAAAGTACCCAAATCCCCCAGTTCATCCTGGAGGAGATGCTGGGGAAAGAGGAGGAGAAAACAAGGCAATGTAACGTGGTGGTCACTCAGCCGAGGAGGATCTCCGCCATGAGCCTCGCTAGCAGGGTTAATCAGGAGCTGGGGAGCGAGGACCAACCGGGGAGCAAGGTGAGGATGAAATCTGAGTCAAACTGCGTTTGTTTCATTAGTTATGTCTAACTCGTTTAAATTCATTAAAATACATTGAAGGAAATATATCCATGTTCAGATTTTATCACCATGCTGCTTTATTTTCAGTCTAGCTTACAGTTTACTCACAATGATGTTCAGCTGCCCGCCGATTGTAGCGCAAGAGGGATTTATCTCTATTAAAGAGAGCGATGCAGCAGCACTTTAGTCCTTTAGTCTGTTCGGGGGTGGGGGGGTGGGGGGGAGTTGTGGGGGCGTTGTTAATGTTGTTGCCATGGCAATTTGTTTCCATGAATTTAGGGTTCATGGGACCCCTGAAGGGAGGTGTGCATTTGTTTGACTGTTCAACAATCTTTTTCCACAATCCATGACGCACTAGAAATAACATTGTCCCCCCGTGATGTTAGCTACCTTTTCATAGGAATAACGAAAATGTTGAATGAACCAACAGATTAACACCAGTACCACTAATGACCTATTTCAGTACAAACATGTTCAATGTGTCTCGGTGGATTTTCTTCCTTTGAAGAAATAGTTAAATGCACATAATTAATTATTAAACGCACAATTAAATATTAAATGCACACAGTATTTCCACATCCTCTGTGTACTTATTAAGCCAAGACATATTTTCTGTGTGTGTTTTTGCAGAACTCGTTGTGTGGATATCAGATCCGGATGGAGAACCGCTCCAGTGCGTCCACGCGTCTCCTCTACTGCACCACCGGCGTCCTGCTGAGGAAACTACAACAAGATCCGCTCCTGTCCTCCATCACACACATCATCGTGGATGAGGTCAGCGCACACACGCTGATCACTAGAATTGCTTTTATTTTTCAGTACTACAGTTAGTACTCGCATAATCCTGGACAGGTTTCCACTTCATGATGTCTGAAGGTTTTTACACAGAAGTGCTATTTTTTTACACATATGTGCAATATGTATAAATATTCAATATTCATATGTTATAAATGCACAGTAGTTCATTGTGCTCTATCGCGTAGGTCCATGAGCGTAGTGTACAGTCGGATTTCCTTCTCACCATCCTAAAGGATGTGATACACAAGCGCTCCAACCTGCAGCTCGTCCTCATGAGCGCCACCGTGGACTGCGACAAATTTGCTCGTTATTTTAACCGCTGTCCCGTCGTCACCATCCCCGGCCAGACCTTTCCCGTAGAGGTGAGTCCGATTCACTGCTTCCTGGTCCAAGTACCCTAAAGTGATGAAAGTGTTAATGTCAAAAAGTCTCCTTACATCTGAGCTAAGTAACAGCCCTTAGTGATTTAAGAGCAGGGAAAACACTAAAGCCTGTGTGGTGTGATATAAACGTGTATAATGTGTGATTGTTTGCTCATTCTTGTGTTAGGTGTTTCACTTAGAGGACATCGTGGAGGAGACAGGCTACGTGTTGGACCAGGAGTCTGAATACAGTCAGAGGTTTGTGGAGGAAGAGGAGGAGATCAGTGTCTCCGTGACACAGAAAGGAGGAAGAGCTGTGCAGTACCAGGTACTTATGCACAACCACACGCAGTCTCTTTTAGAGCTGGGTTATAAAACTTTCCACTGTTGTCATGAGCTTCGTCTCTAATAGAAATATCTGACCTTTTATTCGAAAAATTCTTTAAAAGACACTGAAGATCTTTGCTGAGAGTAAAAATGCATTCCTGTTAACTTTTAATTATGCGTCTGGGCCATCCGAAACTCCCCAAAGTCATTACATCAGTTTCTGGAACGTTCCGTGCTTTTTAAAGAGACTTTTTTTGATCTGATCTAGTAAATCAAATCTGAAATAATAATATCTGTCTCTTCAATATTATTTTGACGTTTATGGAAATGAACTAGATACCCGAATCGACTTCACACAGGAAATGCGTTATAACATGAAAGTTGTGAAAAATTGAGTTTGAACGTCTTTAGCATACGAATATGTAAACGTTTGGTTTCAGTTGTATTTATGGAGCTGAAATCAGTTTATCCATATATATATTTTTTTTTTTAGGTTAGGTCTAAAGTAGACCTCTTTCTAATCTAATAATGTTTGGAACCTTTTCTCAAAGGGTTCTTCTTCTTCCCTGTGTTGTAGGACAAAACTGAAGGTTCTAGATTTAAGCAAATAGTAAATCTGCAACTTGCACTACATGTCTGACTTTAGTGTTTGACATAAGCACATCGGCGCTGTGTGTGTGTGTGTGTGTGTGTGTGTGTGTGTGTGTGTGATGTCATCAGGAGACGATCGTGCGGGACCCCGGGGCATGCTGGGATCTGGGACCGGACCTGGATCACCTCAGCAGCCGAACACGTCACGCTCTGCAGCACATGAACCCCAACAAGATCAACATGGAGCTCATCCTGGAGCTGCTCGATTACCTGGGTAACCCTGACGCACACTCGCATCTGCACAGGAGATCTCACGAAAGAATTTCTCAGGCATTATATCAGGTGTCATTCTATTTGAACAACGTGCCAGTCTTTGCAGAATTTCAACTCTGAAACTGAAACTATATTATTAGCGTACAAGTGTATTGTGAGAAAGCACAACAAGTGTATGCGGCTTTACTAGCAATTTGTGGTTGTGGGTTTTAGATAAGTCGCCCCAGTTTGCGGCGATAGATGGCGCTGTGCTTCTCTTCCTGCCTGGACTGGCTCACATTCAGCAGCTCTACGACCTCCTCACTACTGACAAGAGGTTCTGTAAGGACAGGTGATGCTTCACACGATGCTGCGTTCATATTAACCAGTGCTAGTCAGTGTTTTTCAGTATTCGTAGCTCAGCTCTGCTTAATATGTAATTCCAACCTGACATTTTGAAATAATGTCATTAAACATTTGCTGCTTGCATTTATAGGAACACGTGCTTTGCCTTGCCTCCTATCCGAGCTGCTGTGATAGAAAAATCAGTAAACATCGTTTGACCAATCAGAATTAAGGTACAGCAGACTTTGATTGTGATATATTGTTGCAGGTGTAAGCTGGTAGCTCTGCACTCTACACTCTCGTCTCAGGAGCAGGCCGCAGCGTTTACACTGCCCCCTGCTGGAGTCAGGAAGGTACTGCATGCCTCACAGCGGTCTTTAGTCAGGGTGTATGGCTTATGCGTGTAAATGTCGCCTGTGTGTGTGTGTGTGTGTGTGTGTGTGTGTGTGTGTGTGTGTGTGTGTTTCAGATTGTCCTGTCTACAAACATCGCTGAGACCGGAGTCACCATTCCAGATGTTGTGTTCGTCATCGACACGGGGAAAACTAAAGAAAATCGGCAAGGGAGCGCACTATTAGCACACATTTCCATCTTTAACAGGCCAAATCCAAAATCCCAAGTACCCTTAAAAAAGATTTTCGGTTCTGTGATGACTGAAAATGTTATTGTCAAAAATAACAAACAAAGGCTACATCTCTGCAAGCTGTCAAAAAGTATAACGGGAGAACGGGAGAATCTGTCATTGTGGCTCGTTTTATCATGGCTAGTTTGTAGTGGCTGCAAGGGGGCAAGGGGATTTCAAAATAAAAGTCCCTGTGGCTCATTTGCCATCGCGCCAATGGAATTTCAGAATAAAACAAAAAAGGGTTCTAACATGATAAAGTATATAGATTGATTGACCCTAATAAAGACAAAATTTTTTTCTTCTCAGTGCAGATAAACGTGTCTGTGGTGAATACACATATGATCGGATTAGAAGGTGGCGAAGGAAGTGGACGAGGGCAAACAGGCCTTCATTAAATAGACTGTAAAAGGCGAATAATAAGCTAAAATCAGCCATTTTTTGGTTGTGTGTGTGTGTGTGTGTGTGTGTGTGTTCAGGTATCATGAAGGCAGTCAGATGAGCTCTCTGGTGGAAACGTTTGTGAGTAAAGCGAGCGCAGTCCAGAGGCAGGGACGAGCGGGACGCGTCCGAAATGGCTTCTGCTTCCGCCTTTACACCAAAACCAGGTGTGTGTGTGTGTGTGTGTGTGTGTGTGTGTGTGTGTGTGTGTGTGTGTGTGTGAGTCAGTAACACTGACACAGCACACATCAGCAGAATCTACCACAAGGTTCTCCTTACAGCAAGACTAATGGATCACTTCTTATTTAGAAATTTAACCTTAAATTTAATTTTAGTGTAATAAGCCTTAATTTTTGTACTACATACAAAAAACTATTTCCCTGTGGTCTGCTTGATGTTTTTTATTTTTTCCCCCACACACAATTATAAATCAATTTTTGTTGTTGTATATTTTAGCTGTTTGATTTGATGAATTGTTTCAGAAATATTTATTGCATTGTTAAGTATCTATAATTATAGTGTAGAACTTTTTAATTTTTAATAATGTACGCATATTTATGGCCGTTAAATGCTTTATGATTAATCACATATAGTAATAAAAAACGTGTTATTATGGTAAAATCCTATTAATTATATTGTGTACATGATCTAATTACGTTCAGACGAGCTTCACAACTGTTAAATCGCTCCAGAACCTTAACGAGAAGTGAAAAGAAATGAAAACAGCAGCGTTTCTCTCTGTGCAGGTTTAGCAGTTTTCTAGATTACACGAAGCCGGAGATCCTCAGAGTGCCACTAGAGGAGCTCTGCCTTCACATCATGGTAACACACTGCTTCACACTCTTTTGGTCACAGTTATAGGTGTAAAGGGTTTTTCTACAGCGAGATTCATACTGCTTTACATTCACACACATCACGTGACTCTTTAATGTTGCTTTTTTATCTCTAAGCCATCTTGCTGGGGGCGGAGCTTACTTGATGCGAACGCAAACCTGAAATAAATTTAAAAAAGCGGTCCAAATCTATAGAATAACATTATTGTGAGCAACCGTGTATGTTGTATGTGTTACATGTTTTAACACCTTCTAAGCTTTGTGATATTAACTTGACATGTATAATCTCGCGCTGAGTATATGATACTCTCACCTCTCAGCTCTCTGCTAAGACTGTTGTCTGTTTGTGTGTTTAGAAGTGTGAATATGGCTCACCAGAGGATTTCCTGTCTTGTTCCCTGGACGCACCGCCTACACAGGCTGTGTGTAATGCTGTGGCCTTGTTGAGAAAGATCGGCGCGTGTCAGAGGGAGAGTTACAGACTCACACCGCTCGGCCTGCACCTCGCCTCGCTGCCCGTCAACGCCAAGATCGGCAAGATGCTCATCTTCAGCGCCATCCTGGGCTGCCTGGAGCCGGTTGTGAGTTCAGCGTTAATGTCGGCACACGTGAACTACGGATCCTGTTCTCATTTTAAAACGTGCACGGCATATTTTATTCACCCAGCAGTGTAGCCTTCACGATCACAGCACAACACACCTGGCCATACACGAGTATCGCCTCTGTGTGCTCACATCCACAACCTGGCTTCTCTCAAGTCACTCTACACTACTTGTAGTTCTTGGTTGCCATGGTTTCACTTGGTTGATCGTCACAACATTGTTTCCCTTCTAATTTTGCGTAACCTTTTTGCCCCGCCCACTTTGCATTAGCAACAGTTTCCCTTCCTCCTTTTGTGTCAGCTCACGTTAAAAATAAAGTGCCACGTATGAATGTAGATCAGATCAGACCTCCGAATGTATCGGATTTGAACCAGAATTTTTTCGACTTGCAGGCCACCGTAGCAGCCGCCATGTCGGAGAAATCTCCGTTCTCCACTCCCATGAACAGGAAGGAGGAGGCAAACCTGGCCAGAGACGCTTTAGCAACTGCCAACTCTGATCACCTGACCATCTATAACGCCTACCAAGGGTGAGCTCACGAACCCAGTCACCAGCAGCACGGAGGGTTCTGCAGTTACTCCTGGTTTATGCTCTGCTCCTCCACTTACATGATTTAGACATGCAGATTGCACAGTGCTAAACTGGTGACTATAAACTTCCATCACTTAGCTACATTAGCCTTGTAGCTCCTGTTAAGTGTATATACCGTATGTATCCCATGGTGTTTACAGGGGTTTGTTTTTTTACTAACAGGTGGAAGAAAGCGAGTCGTGATGGTCCGCGTGCTGAAATGTCCTACTGCAGGAAACACTTCCTGAACCGAACCGCTCTCATCACCATCGAGGTAAATAAAAAAACCACACTCTGCACGTGTACAACCATTTATACACAATACAACAGAAGTCACCAACCCTGTTCCTGGACCTCGCTGAAGACTTAAGCTCCAACCGTAATCGTGCCACCTGATCGTC
Source organism: Parauchenoglanis ngamensis (assembly GCA_030014255.1). NCBI lineage: Eukaryota > Metazoa > Chordata > Actinopteri > Siluriformes > Auchenoglanididae > Parauchenoglanis > Parauchenoglanis ngamensis. Next base: position 18,136,452 of record JAQMYM010000009.1, on the reverse strand, counting down.
CGGTCATTGCCTTAAGAAGTCCTCGACCAGACAAAATGGATTCAAATGTTACATGAATAAAACGCATGCCTGAGCCCACCATTTGATGTGTCCACCAGATGTGTTTTTTGTACTGGCAGCGTCTATTCTCTATACAATCCCTTTTTTCTATACTTCCTGTGAAGTTCAGCGTTGATGGCGCGCCATCGTGGCGCGTTCAGCTTTTTTTCCCGCCGTGTTCAGAGCGCGGGAAAATAGTTCCGCTTTTGAAACACGGCAGAGCTCGTCAATGTCGCTTCTCTTTCACCGGCCAATCAGAATCTAGAAGTGTGTGAGACTTACGATAGCAACACTGTCAACGATGGTGGAGCAGAACCTGATCCTGCTGTCACTGACAACTCGGTTATTCACGATATAACACCGAAGGCTTACCATGATTGATATATGAAATAAACGAGATTTCTTTCCATCGTTTTAATGACTTTTTCTAATGTAAATAGAGACGTGATGTTCACAACAAAAGAATGCAGAAGTACTAGATGTCTTTTGCGACCTAGCACCTATAAGCGCTTGGAGAAAAAGTGCTCTGAAAAGATCATGTGTGCTGCCAGTGCAAAAAAGACGCATCTGGTGCACACAGACCCTTATTTGCCGGCAATTCCAATGTTTCTATATTGATAAACGACAAATAATTAAAAAAAATCCATTTATATCTATGTTTAATGTTATCTAATGTTCACTAATTAGGATAGTTCCTAATATTACTGATGCAGCTATTAACAGTCGTTCCCTCACCAGCTTCCCTAAATTCCATCCGTAAATGTTAAATAAAAGTATCGTATTAGAAAAATGTAATTTATAAACAGACTACCAAAGCCAAAGATGCTTATCAAAGCTAGTGGTGCATGCTCAGTGTGCTAGTCTTTATAATGTGTCCTTGTGCTCAGAGTGTGAAGCAGGAACTCATCCGGATGGTGCAGCAGACCGGCCTGAGCAGCGCCTCTCTACCCTCGTTCTCCAAACAGGAAGTGCCGGTTGTAGTAGCCGTGCTGAGCGCAGGTGTATACGACAACGTAGGGCGCATCCTCCCTGTACCCTCCATCCTTCCCGAGGAGCGTGTAGCCTGTACGGTGGAGACGCCGCAGGGAAAAGCGCAGGTCCATCCATCCTCCGTTAACCGCAACCTCCAGACACACGGCTGGCTGCTCTACCAGGAGAAGGTACCATAATGTGAACGGATTAGCTAATCAGCTAATTCCTAAATGCATGATGGAACCAAACACGTGCCTCTAAAAACCGTCTTTCACATCGTCTCTCAGGTGAAATACTCAAAGGTGTACTTGCGCGACACCACCCTCACGTCTCCGTTCCCCATCCTGCTGTTTGGGGGTGACATCGATGTTCAGCACCGGGAGAGGCTCGTCTCTGTGGATGGATGGATTCACTTCCAGGTTTGACCGTGCTTATTTTTCTAAGCTAGATATTGTTTATTGTTTCAGGACCAAGTCACTGTATCTTCAGTTACAGACCCCAATGTGACGCTGCCTCATAGGTAAAGAAATAAAATAAAATAAACTCATCCCATCTGTAAAGACTGAAGTCTTATTACAGGCTCCCACTAGGCATGACAGAAAAGATCTCACCCTGTCATCGAGAGATGCCACAGCCATACATGGCCCAAGAGGACAAAATTGGGCATGTTGTCTGAATGGGAGAGACAGAATTACTTTCCTGCCAATCACAGTGTCAGCCGCTCTTGTATGAGGAAGAGGGTGGATAGCGCTGTCCTCCGAGTGTGTCACGCTGCCCTGTGATGCAGCAGCAGTGGTGGCTTCATGTGTCTTAATCAAAAGGGAAACATCCAGACACCCCATAGTGGGATTCTGATCATCTTAAAAAATAGTATTAGATTGGCTATACATTAATTACACACACTATTTAAAATGATTTATGTTGTTCTATTGATTTTTTTTTTTCCCATCAAGGCCCCGGTGCGAATCGGTGTGATCTTCAAACACCTGCGCCAGCTCCTTGATTCGCTGTTGGAAAGAAAGCTGGCGAATCCTAAGCTCAGTCTGGAAGGTACGTCACACCCACACTGTTAGGGCCAGTGTTGAAATTATTATGGGTTTAGATTAAATACCTTGATATATCCAATTTGCTTTATTTTTAAATATAAATCTGATGCGCTGATGTGACAGCTGGAGGCTGTCAGTATGTGTAGCCACATTAAGGCTAGTACCTGCCTTTATTTGTGTTAGAACACAATCATAATTGAATTAGTTAGCCTGTTGGGCAATGCTGCCCTGAAACCTACAGGCTAACGTGATTTAACCGATACGTGACAAGCTAGTTATAATACATAAATACAGACTAATGAAAATAAATGATGTTCAGAGATTCTGTATTCATCATCTTCTAATAGTGACACACTGCAGATTGAGACATTTCATGCTTATTTGTCTCTAATTGGTCGCATGATCCTGGGTCTAAAGTGTTCTAGAATAAAGAGTAAAGAGTCACTTAGAAGAGTCGCACAGCGTTAGAAGATGATGTCAAACAGAACCGACTCGGCTGAGCCAAAGCAGCACCTTTTCCATTCATACAAGACTTATTCTATTAATTTATGGATTTATGTAAGTTTGTTTTTTGTTAATTAATAATTTTTTTTCTTTACATGTGTAATATGGAAATAATTTTCGATTGGGTTTCCTTCACAAAATTTCCTTATAATTGTTTGTAAGTGAAAAATTTGACTGGCTAAATATCCATATGTAAATGTGCAGTAGCATCGTTAATTATACGATTCAAAACCTATTAATGAGTCGCTTTATAGCTAAATATACTAAATACAAACATCCAACAGGATTTTAATGAATACCAATTTTTTTTCCTTGTGTAAATGCTATTACAAATGATTTATGAATAACTTTGTTGGTATCCGGCTTATTATTATTTTTATTTATTTTTTTTTCACAAACTTTGATGACAAAAAAAAAAAAAAGCTTTAAAAGGTTGCTTATTTTTTTTCTCTAGTCGGATGGGAAAAAGGAGGCTGGTAACTTTTATTTTTTTTAAAATGGTCATTTACTATTAATAATACCTTTCAAACATATTAAATCTGCCAGACGAGTTGGAAGCGTCTAAAAGTCCAGGGGTGGGGCTGGATCTGATCCAACTACACCGGTCAGCCTGACCCCGAACCCAGAACCACTAACACACGAGACATTGTCCAGCTTGGAACAACAAACACATTTATCCAACCTGAAACACACAGACCTGTCTCTTTCCACTGGACTTTTCTTTTGACTCCGCCCAAGTAGGAGGGGTTAGATCAGGCCCAGCTCCACCCCCTGGACTTTTGGGTCTGCAGTGAGGGACACACGAGTGTGTGTGTGAGAGGAAAATAAAGAGGTGACATGATTTTAACCATAATTCTATAACTGTCACTACAGTATCCTATCAAAAAAAAATTACAATGAATGTTTATACTATAATGTGTTGCTCTAAAACTGGAACGTCGTACAGCAAAATGTAAAACACAGAAACAATGTTACACATTCTGCTCTTTCCTCAGATGAGAAGACCATACAGCTCATTCTCGAGTTGATTAAATCGGAGAAAAGTCCACGCTGAAGCTCCCGAGTCCGTGCTCAGGTCATCAAAGAAAAGAAAGTGGACTCAATCTTTGTTCTACTCTAAAGATTACTTAACCTCATCAGCTCGTTGTGCGTGCGTGCATGTGTGTATGCAGAACAATGACACATCTATAGAAACAGCATGAACGTTTCACATCAGGACCGAGACGAGGCTGAGATGTTTGGTGTGTGTCATGTGATTTGAGAGGAAGGATTTTCCTTGTATTGTATAAATGTTACCAAATCTAAATAAAAAAATGTATTTTAACACAAAGTCAATACATATGATATTCCTCTAAACCTGTATATGACTAATGCAGACCAACCATCTTGTATATGTGAATAACCGGCGGTTGATTTATAATACATGTGCAAAATCCACAATCTACTCAAAATAATTAAACTGGTAATCATGCAGATTCTTTTACAAAAAAATTACCATTCAATATTCAGTGCAGGACTAGAGTAAATCACATTAATTAACCACAGTACTGGTGACTTCTCAGTCACATGATTCAATTCATGTGAAATTTACATGTGGTTTTAGACAGGTCACATGCCGTTTCACATGTTTTCCAAAATAGCAACCTGATCTTTACTTCTGATTCACTTCACATTTAGTCCATGTGGTTTCATTTTATGATGTGATTTTTTTTCCCCACCACATGATTAATTAATTTTCATTATTTGTTGTCCCATGTGCTCATGTACAATTTCAGGGAATAACATGTTGAAATGCAACTTTACATGTTTGTCCCACATGATCACATGTTACTCATAAACACTAAATTATAGCTAGATTAAAAAAAACAACAACCAGATAATTCAATTAGGGTCATTTGGAAAGCCAGTACTGGATCCAATATGGTTTGCTTTAATCCAGCTAGGTTAGGATGCCCTTTTAAGGATTTTTTAAATCTGTCGTCTGGGTATTGCCGGGCTGCAGATGTGAAACTTGATATACCTCTTTTTCATATCGGCACGAAAGAAGCTTCAGTGTAAAAGCAACTCCAGATCATATCTGTGTATTAACGCTCTCTCAAACTTTTTTTTTCATATGTGTATATTTGGAAATCTTTAAATAACTAGCCGCAAATCTGAGCTAATGTTCAGAGTAAGCATGAGGTCATTTTTCACTACCTAGAAGTAAATTTATTAGTCATTTCACAAGCAGAGATGAGTCTAGAAAATATCTGATGGGGGGCCGGGTGGGGGCACAGACCCTGAAGGGTGGCACATTTAAATAACATGTAAAAATTTATATATTCTAGGTAATAATACTAAACAAACTGTTTATTTTAACACTATAATGCCCATGCATGGCACGGTGGTGCAGTGGTTAGCACTGTCACCTCACAGCAAGAAGGTCCTGGGTTCGATCCCCGGGTCACCCAGGG
>JAQMYM010000009.1:18077068-18091597 GCA_030014255.1 Parauchenoglanis ngamensis | reverse complement strand
ACTTCAAAGCACTTATGTAAGTCGCTCTGGATAAGGGCGTCTGCCAAATGCTGTAAATGTAAATGTAAATGTAAAGACGATTCAAAATCCGGAAAAAAAAACCCTGCCTCATGAATGTCTGATGAATTGTGACTTCTGCCGTGTCAGAATTTAGTGACTACAGCATGGACCTAACTCGCCTTGTGTCAACATGTCAGCCTGGTGGTGGTGCAGGTGTAATGATGTGGGGAATGTTTTCTTGGCACACACTGGACGTTGTTTGAATGCCACAGCCAGTCCGAGTATTGGAACTGAGCATGTGGTTCTCTTTACGGCCACTTTGTGAAACCCATGCCATGGATAATTAAAGTTGTTCTGAGAGGATCGTACCCAGTATTAGTATGGGGTTTCCAATAAAGTAGCGACTGAGTGGATTTCTTTTTGCTGGCCAGCATATTAGGCTTAGACCATCCATCCATCAATCATCTATACCGCTTCATGTGTCAGGGTCATGGAGGACATCTACAACACCCGCCTAGCTGCAAAGCAGTCAGCGATGTAGAAGACTCCACCCAGCCCTCACACTGACTTTTCAGTCTCCTGCTATCTGGGAGAAGGTAGCGGAGCCTCCGCGCCTGCTCCACCCGACTGAGGAACAGTTTCATCTACCAGGCTGTCAGGATGCTGAACACTTTCCCCTCTCTCCCCCTTCTCCCCTCCGCCCCAAAAGAAGTCTGGAGTGTAAGCCCCACCCACCCATATCCGGCACTAGCCACTTTAATAAAAGGACAAAGACTATTAAGAAAAACACTATACTGCTGCTATCCACCTTTGCACTGGGGATCCACCATATTTGGAAGTTTAATTCTTGAAAGTTTAAGTACCTTAGTACTTAAGTTTTACTTCACTTGTGTTTTTCTTGCTGTTGTTGTTGTTCACTCACTGTGGGTCGGAGAGAACAGTAATTTCAATCCCCTGTGTATCTGGTACATATGGCAGAACTGACAGTAAAGTTCTCCCAGCTGACTTTGGGCAAGAGGCAGCGTACACCCTGGGCAGGTTGCCATGCTATCACAGGGTCGAATAAACATTCACATCTATGGGTAATTCAGAGAAGCCAGTTGAACCAATCTGCATGTCTGTGGGAGGAAACCAGAGCACCACGGGGAAACCCATACAGACACAGGGAGAACAAGCAAACTCCGTACAGAAAGGCGCCAGTCGGCCACGAGGTTCGAACCCAGAACCTTCTTGTGGTGAGGCGACAGGCCACTGCACCACCACGCCACACAAGCTTAGACCAACATTAAACAATCGTGATGTCATGATGTCGTGATGTCACAGACCCTTGAGGGACCCCAAAGTGAGACCTGTGACTGTAGTGATTCTAACAGAATTGTGTTTAACATGCACTTACGCAGTAAACGTCAGACTGGCTTCATATTTCACCGGGATGGAGATCTGTACAAAGTTATCCCGAAGCGCTGAAGAGGGCTCTTCGCTATCACTACGGCAACAAGAACATCAAAAGTTGGGGTCAAGGTACAGAAAAAAAACAGACAGCTCTTACAGATCAGGATCACAGTAAAACGTCTCACGTGGTGGCAGTAACGTTGATGATGATGTCTTTGCGAACGTGAGATGGATTGACCTCGAAGAGAACGCTGAAGATTTCCTGTGGGAGCAATGGAGGGGGAAGTTATTTCTTTATTTCTTTATAACACTTGGTAGCATGCTGTTATGGGAACTTAATCAACGACGGGTGGTATGATGCGGAGTTATGCGTATCCCAAAGTGTTGTGTTCTTCTTATATGTAACACAGCCATTTGCCAATGATTACAATGTTTACATATTACACAATGACACATCTTACTTTTTATCAGTATATTTATAGTTAATGTTAATGGAACACCAATATCAATTATTTATACAGTAATTATGCTTTAATGGTGTGTGAACATGATATACAGATTAAATTCATCATCATATCAGGACCTCTCAAAGAACTGAACAGTATCAGCCTTTAAAAATTGGATTCTTCAATAGTAAAGAAGAAAAGTGGGAAATGTTGAGGACATAAACCTTACCACCACTTTGGATTTGAGGAACGGGTATCCTACCGCACACACGGCCTTGGTGTGATTCAGCTCACAATCTTTACCTTTAGTCTAGTGGAAAATAAAGAGACGGTAAGCCTGACAGAGAGATAAAAAGCAAACACTAAAAAGGAACATACGAAACACCGAAGAAATACTGATCTCGCTCAAATTTAAGAGGAATTTCAATTCAAGAGGTTTGCATCATTACACAGTTCTCCTTTAAATCATCACTTAAGTACAGACAGGTGACAAATTAAAGGAAAATACAACATGAAACAACATTAGTAACATGTCGCGCCATCAGGACAGAATCTGAGCTCCTTGGATTGTACGAGCCTCTGCAGCTTGAATGGTGCTCATCGCTCTGGAACATTTCTGGAAAATTATCCAAAGAATCGATCCAAAGATCCGTTCTGGTTGTTTGAGGTGCCAACGACGTATCTTACTAAGTCACATTGTCAGTTTTTCCTTTAACTTGTCACCCATCTGCAGTTCAATTTCTCTGACAGGTTTGACACCGGCTGCAAAAACCGACCTCCACTTTGACGTAGTTGATGTTTTCTGTGGTGCTGAGCGTGACCTTGGTGTTGTACGCATTATCTCCACTGTTCATGATCTTAATGCTGACATGGAACTTCTCCTGGTAGGCCTTAATGACAAGGCTGGGATGTCACAACACAAAGAAACAGGCATTCATGAACACCAAACTGCTGATTTATTTGGCTAATGGTCACGGCATATAGGCCACACTTCTATTATGTTGATGTCCTGAAATAGTGATGCGTCAGAACATCCTTATTCCCATCTACTGAATGTTCAGACAGCATGGATTTGAACAAATAACATCTGTTGTTATTTTGTAGAATGCTGGATAGCAGATGTTCAGGGTAAACGTATTTACATAAGGGGCAGAGCAGAGTGACAAAAGTGATATGCCTGATATCGACCTCTGATTTTGCTCAATAAATCAGTAAGTGCAATGAAATTCATGTAACGGATGTCAGATTAGTACTAATATGAATTCTTTTTTAAATATTACTGAAATTGTGTTTATGCAAAGCACTCATTTCTTTCCACTTTCTATAAACAATGGAGAGCAGTATTTTGCTTAAAAAAATTAAATAAAGAATACTGAGTGACCACTAGAGGGCAACCTGAAGCCACATGTTTCAGATGTAATCATTATATTAAAATATGACTTACATAGTTATATTATTTTTGTTCCAATGAGTTCTGTGCTATTTTGGATGTTTGTTAAGGGTCATGTGACTTGCAAGATGATAATAAAGGTCTATCTATAGCCAAGACTGAACATCCTGACAGACGTTTTAGGCTAAAACATGGACCTTTTGCTTTCTACTCTGTTCTAAATTGCAGTTAAATTGCGTTACCTGCTGATGTTCGGTGTAGCTTGGAGGTGTAAATCAGCGATGCACTTCTCAGCATTTCCACAATCTACTAAAGCAAGCTGGAAAAGAAAATAAATAAATTAATACATTAAAACGTGTGCTTAGTTTAAAAGATTCTGCCTTACAAAAGTATTCACCCCCTTGAAGTTTTATCACTATTTGCATTGATAGAAGCTAGAAATGAAATGGATTGAATTGAAATTATATGTCATGAATCTTTATTAAATACCAACAGGGGTAAATACTTATGCAATCCCTGGCAATTTTACATTTTTATTTGTAAGGGTCGCAAAGGCCACTGGGAAAACTCCACCCTCTGATCTCTGTCATATTATTAAGCAACTACAATGTTATAGTATGTTATACGAAGTCATAATTATGTTACAAAGTGGCTGCTTACATTTACATTTACGGCATTTGGCAGATGCCCTTATCCAAAGCGACTTGAATAAGGTACGGTCCACCCATAGCCCACCCATAGCCCACCCAGGGCCCACCCATAGCCCACACAGGGCCCACCCACACCACACAGGGCCCACCCACACCACACAGGCCGTACGCCACTCCCGGCTACTCCAACCCCAGTCCAACTGAACAGCAGGGAGCCTTCACACTCCATATACACACACTGCAAATCCCCTGTAAATCTCAGATTCTGTTTGTATATTGATATATTGTCTAAATATATCGTGAAAAATGGCATGTTTGTTCTGTTATAACCCACTGCTGCTTCACACAAACATCTCAGCAACCTCCGAGGATTGTGTACTGCCAGAATCTTGCCGTTCCCCATGGTGTGTGGGTAAGTGCTGTTTCTGGAGGAAGGACAAGATCAACAATGAGAGAAAGAATGGAAGAAATTCGTTTGGAAGAATTGTTCTAGCAGGATTCACTCTTACAACTCATCACTGAGCCAACCCTTAAAAGGACATCTAAATTTGAACTTGTCAGGGTTAATTTTCATTTTCACATTTTGACCAAAATTGGAATCAAATCTGAACACACCAAACAACTGCTTCACAACTAAAACCGCAAGCTAAACCTGGCTTTCAACCTTACGTTCACATTAACAAGTGACAAGCGACCATTGACTTTCTGTGTACGTGTGTGATGGAGAAAGAAAAGAATTTATTTTCTCAATCCCATGCAAATTAGTTATGAAGTCCAAACAACTGGCTCGAATGATACTTCGGACCAATCCTATGACACATGCGGGTCGACGTTTTCTTCGCTCACAACTCTAGCTCCTACCTTAGTTCCTGTTTGACATGCAGCAATGGAATCTTATCTCATCTTATCTTGTCATATACAACTTCTCATTAATGTGTATAGAGACATTAGGAAGAAAACTAATGCTTAGAACGGAAGTAGCAGAGATCATCAGTGACTCTGGTGAGTTTACGTAGCTAGTACAGTTTTGTCATATCATAGCTCCAGGGTTCTTGGTTCGATCCTGAGCACGGGTTACTGTCTATGTGGAGTTGCACACGTTCTCCTACACGTTCTGGGTTTCTGCTCGATTCTCTGGTTTCCTCACATCTCCCAAAAACATGCTAGGCGAACTGGCTAAGGTAAATCTAATAATGTGAGTGTGAATGAGTGTATGTATGGTTATCTGGACTGAAGTCCCTTCCAAAGAGAGAGAGGAGAAGCAGTACCAGGCACTACAGCAAGTCTCTAAGATAACTCCCATTTCTTACTGATAACCTCAATAATGCTCTAGGGCCAGCTGTGTGTGTATATGTGTGTGTGTGTGTGTGTGAAAGACATGCCACTGTTAAACTATTAAATCATTGTAACCTACTTTAAGTCACACATCCTCTGCTTTTATAGCCCAGCACTCTAAGAGCAGTCACATTGCCACTTCATATCAACCACATTCCCAATAATCAGCGAAATCTGATAGCCAATATTCCTGATTCCCAATGGAGTCACATAAAGAGCGTGAGAGTTTCCCAGCATCATCAGATTCTCATTACAGCGCAGAGTGGGAGAAAAACGTTTTCTCTAAAGAGCGGAAAATCTCAGAGTACTTATGAAACACTGCGCTGAACTTCGTCTGGATCGCTCACAGCTGTTACTCACAGCGCCTGCATTCCAGCCGCAACACTGCTTTAGTGACATCAGGTGAAGATAATGGTAATCACAAACAGATAGAGAGAGAGCTCTCCGCCTTTACCCCTGCACTAAAAAAATTATGATTTTTTAATGGTTGGATGGCTGATTTCAATTGTGTGGGAGGAATCACTAAATTCTCATTTTCCCGTTTAAAGTAGAGACACATTTAGGGGTGGGGCTATGTATTTGTGGAGCGTGATCTCCACAAAAGGTTTAAATCCTTTATGCTGGGGTGGACAATGATGAATTCATAAGCAAACCCACTTATCATGAATACGACGGTGGAAATCTCACGTGAACATTGTCTGTTCCCTAACTCTCACCATTTTTCCCCTTAAATATGAATTAAATTACAAGAGATGCTACATATTTATAACAAATGCAACTAGCAGTAAACAAGCTGGCTAGTTATTTGCAATGGCAGGAGCAATTTTCAATTGGCATATTTTTGCGTATTTATATATCATTGTATTTGTAATAAGGTCAGAGGTATGGAGATACTTCTATGCTATTTTAAGCATTTTCTTGGGCCTTAGAGACACAAGCTATTTATGATTCAACATAGATCATTTTTAATGCTTGCTAGCTTTAGATTATGCAATCGTTTGCATGACAGATCAGAAACCTGCTCACAGTGCATTATTGGTAATACACACCAACATGGAAGTGTTCGGTACTAAAGCCACCAGATATAAACCACCACCATCCCATTAGAGTAAAAGACTGAACTGAAGATTACCGTTCTATTGAGTGATGTTGGTAAAGTTCCATCCAGCACTGGACCGCTGTCGACTTCCACTAACCCGAAGTCCAGAGACACCATCAGAGGATCCCTGAAGTCTAATTTGTCCTGTAACGAAGAAAAAAAAACAAAAAAAAAACATGGCACATCTGTCAAGGTCTCGACCTTTCTGGCCTCATGATGTCTCAGGAAGCCTTAAATCAAACCTTAAATCAGGTCCAAAACTCGGAGTCCACTAACAAGAGCTGTATTGATTATTGTTGTGTTGCAGTCCATGCTATCGTTATTTGTTTAAACAGCTGCACGACATAAAGGTACATATATTTCATATTTAATCTTTTTAACGTCACAGCTAATCATTTCAATTACACAGTGCAACAGTTTACCTGCTAATTATATGATAGTTTACTAACTTTATGCAAGGGAACTTACTAAGACTAGCAAAACATGTCATCACCAAGCCCTAGTTAAAGGATAATGAGGATTTTTTTTTAGCAATATATAAGAGGGAGAGGAAAAAAGAGGACAGAGCACGAGAGAGAGAGAGAGAAAGAGAGAGAGAGAGAGAGAGAGAGAGAAACAACACAAAGCACAAAAGGGAGGAAAAGGCTAGAAAGTGAAAGATACTGAATGTCACACAGTTGTTTTCTTGATGATAGCTGGAGTGATAAGGATAAATGTACTGTGTTCTGGAAATTTCAGGAAAGTTGCCATGCACATGAAGGCAGAAAGTGGAAATTTACACCTCAGGAACTGTAACAGCTTTTTCAGGAGTATATAAACTAGCTAGCATTATGACAAGGCTAGCTTCCTAGCATCAGATAGCTACAGCTGGAATGTTAGAATTAGGAATAAAGCTAACTAGTTAGCTGGCTAACAGTAGTACACTTCTGTAACCAGATAACTGATTGTCTTAGCTAATTTGCTAATCTGTTATATTGTGTAGTTAAAATCAATATACTTTAATAAACTAAAACAATGACAAAAGCTACTGATATAGTTAGCATTTGGCTAATCTAATTATCACACTGAACAACTAGGACATGTTTCTCGGTAGTTCTCACTCTTTATGGCAGTAAAAAGATGAAGAAACGAGCTGTGATAAAAAATAAAAAAATAAAAAAATTGAACTGCTTTGTTTATCTTGGCTGGGTTTTTTTTATCACCAGGAAAATGTTCTGTTTCTGAGTGGTCTGGATGTAATTTTGCTGGTATCTTCCCTTTGATGCCACATGCTCTGGTTTACGTTACACTCCAGGCATGATTGTTTCTGATCTTCATATTTTGCTTCCTGTTCTAAAAAAGGAACAATTCAGTTCAAGTTAAATTAAATCAGCAAGATAGTGACGTGAAGGCAATTAATGCAACGTGCAGTGTAATGTTTTCATTTAATTCTGTGTACAGACCAGCACGCACCCACATTGCCAAGCCAACACTCCTTTTTGGGGAGAAACATTCAAAACAGTAGGAGGAAACATCTCGGGCCAAATGCAACAGAAGCACAGGAGCCAAGTTTTAACGATTAAGTAACTGCCCTGGTGATATCATATAATCAGTTATGTCCTCTTTACCACAAAGACACTTGTGACCCAGCAAACTCAGGACATTTGTGCTCTCAACAATTCATGCATGTATGTGTGTGTTTACACTCACCGTCCAATTTATTAGGAACACCTGCACATCCATGAAATTATCCAATCAGCCAATCATGCATAAAATCATGCAGCTACAGGTAAAAACTTCTGAAATGTTAGACTCAAACTGCCGATCTTCTGGGATTTTCAAGCATAAGAGGCTCTAGAGTTTACACAGAATGGTGCGAAAAACCAAAAACATCCGGCGAAAGAACAGCAGTCCTGCCAGCATAAACATCTTGTTGATCAGCGAGATCTGCCGAGAACGACCAGACTGGTTCAAGCTCATGGGAAAGCTGTGATAACTTAAATGACCACTCTTTACAAACATGGTAAGCAGAAAAGCATCTCAGAAGATTACATTCTACTTCTACTCCTGTCAGCCAAGAACAGGAATCTGAGGCTACAGGCTATAACTCTGTGTGTGTGTGTGCGCGCGTGTGTGTGGCCATGTTTTTGTGTTTTTTTCTGTCTTCTATATTGTTGTAATGTCCTCACAGGCCTACAGTGATAATTATGGCAATAGAAGATTCTCACAAGGATAGAAAGTGTGTGTGTGTGTTCATGTGTGTGTGTGGACTGATTTACTTGCCGACATGTAGAAGGAGAGTTCATTGCATAGACTGTCACTGATGCTGACGTTCTTGTAGATTTTTCTCTCGTCTGTATCTTTAAATCTTCCTCTCGCAATGGCACGCAGAGAATCAAGAGTCAGGGTGTAGTGGATCACTACACACACACACACACACACACACACACAGGTTTATTTATTTTTATATCTAACCTTACACCTACCCTCAATAACTGAAAGGAATTTTAATAACATCTGCTTGTAAAATCACAGACGTGGAAGTTGTGTTAATCTTTGCTGAAAGTTTCCACAGAGACGTATTAAATAATTGATATGCTAACATGAGGCTTGTTCTAAAATGTAAGCAAACACCATTTAGTGACTAAGCTAAGCTGACACACTACACACCAGCATTCAAATACACGAACCTTTTATACTTCAAGGTCTTTTTCTGTATTTATTCACGGGGCCAATAAATGTGAATAGAAAGAAAAGAGTTCCAGCTTTTTACATGACATGACATCATATTGTGTGTGTATGTTATAAAATATGAAAATTGTGAGACTGCAGAACGACAGTTCGGACTAGAACAGAAATATTTAATGTCTCACATGTCTCTGGTTTCGTTTCTTTTTCTGACTTGATGTTGTATTTGAAACAGACTGTGGTCTTCACACACACTGTGTCCTTGCCATGGATTTGACATGTCGGCTGCTGCATGTTGATTTTGCTGGTTTCGAAGCTCATACTGGCGTAGAGTTCGGCGACATCCCGAGACCTGTGGCAAAAATAATTGTACCACAGTGCTGCTGAATTCTCAAATTTGATTGGACAGAAGAGGCTGACAATGATTTTATTAATATATTAATTAATTAATCTTTTTTTTTTTTTTAAATGAAAGGTTTACATTAATGCACTAGTTTGCATTTCTATAGTAACAACTCATTCAGAAGAACCTGTATGGCAAATGCTCCACATAAAATAACCGAATAATAACCGGATTTCAAAATGGATGTGTTTTATTATTTATTTCTATTTAGTATTTATTATTATTTATATTTTAATTAATTAAAAAACATATCGGATGATGTATAAGTGGTAACGTTTTCCGCGAGGATGTATTTATTTAACAAGGAAGGAGTCTCCAGTATCAGAGCTTTGAAACAGTCCTTAAGTTTTCCGCTACGGGGAAGTCTTCAGGAGTTTGGCTTTCTGGCTACATGACAAGCTGCGTTTTCTGTCTTATTAACTTCAAGAGAAAAAAAGAGAGGTTTGTAAGGGAATGACTGTTTATAGCTGATAGGCAATGTAAGTGAATTTATTTTGTGGATGTCCCGCAACATTAAATGTAACTATAAACGGTTAAAAAGTACTACATATTATCATTCTTTAATTAATGCAAAATGATAATCATTGGCAATTTGCTGTGGTATAAAAGGAATTAATTAATTAAATAAATAAATAAAAGGGTGCTGTTATAGGAAAACATCAACTTCATGGTGGTAGCGGATCTTCGCGTCAGCCTGCATCGCACCACTCTGCTGCCGATGATTTCCTATACGAGAACATCTCTTATGAAGTGTTTTATTCCTTACACATGTCATTGATAATGATAAATATGGAAGAAACAATGCATTTTGGAAGAGCTAGGATCTTAAACGCTTGTTATGTTTCTCATGGAAGTCTGCATGTTCAAAGGTTTTTTTCTGAATCAAAAAGTAAATATTTCCAAAAGCAGTTTGCTCAATGCTAAGCTAGTACCTATAAGCTTCCCTTACTTAATAGCAGCATTCGCCTCATAGCCCCTAACTTCTCACACCATGCTAACTGCTCCATGTTTTGGACAGAAACTGTATGTTTTCCATTAAAGCAGGAAACCTTTATCCCATTAACAGTTCTACCGTCTAACAGTGACATGCAAATGAAAATCCCAAGAGACTGGGTGGAAGATCGGCGAGAGCCAAGACTGCGGAGTTCACTCGTAGTCGCAGATCCTCTCGACCACAGCAGCTGTGAGGAGGAAGCGAGGGAGGCAGTAAGGAAAGGCGCAAGGGAGGGAAGAATGGTGTGAGTGGGCGATTTGGATCTCCTCTGCAACTTCATTTCACATGGCTCTGATAAAGGAAGCATGGCCAGGCTCTCATGTTTGCTCCTGAGAGTGAGAAATTCCTGTGCAGTTTGTGAACAAGTGGGTTCGAAAATGAAGATTGAGAATGGGAATATTCAGCAGCGAGAGACCCACAGGAACAAAGCTGAAAAGAGGATATTCAGAAGATTGTGGGCTCGAGTCTCTGATCAAGACCTTCTTCATCCGTTTAGTAACATGAGCACATGAACATATACATACGACCAAAAGATTTGTATGTGTGTATCGGCTATACTGTATGTGTACATCTTGAGCTATGAGGCTGATGTAGCTAACATGTAATGGAAGCTTTTCTATAATTTTCTGCCTCATATCAATTCCAGTTACTTGATATACAAAGGAGCATACTGTGAATTTACTGCTTTCATTAGCTTATCATTTATCTGGATAGAGTTGTGTTGGTAAAATGATTCGTCACACACACACACACACACACACACACACACACACACACACACACACATGACACCTCTACTACTGACACACACACACATACACACTCACCAGTACAGCGCAGCCCCTCCGATACCTCCTATAGTGACGTCTATAATCCCGTCGTTATTTAAGTCCATGATTCCATGAATGGACTGACCAAAGAACTTCATCTTCTCACCATCACCTCCAGCAGCTATTCGCTAACATACAATCATACACACACACATTGATTTTACTGTTTTTGTAAAACTTTCCTACCTTTAACTACAGTAACCAGGAACACATCATCCCCTTTTCACATAAAAGCTGTATTTTTATGACAATTGTCCTTACAATCTCCAACTTCTCATGCATTACTATCATTAGGTCATTAGGACCTAACAAATGGCTAAAAACAGGAAATAAATGGCCAAATGGCCAATATATTAATTTGTCAGTGCATACTTTGTAGAATATCAGATAAGAAAGAGGCAAAAAGCCCAACAACGTGATGCGAAGTACATTAAAATTAGAAAATATTAGACAGCCTTTATATAACTGATGCTGTAGTTACATCTCTAAGGGTGTGTCGCTCTGTTTCTGTCACCTTTAGAAACAATTCCACATACTGTAATGGACAAAATATTTATTTCTGCATAAACAGATGTCGTTCTCATTCTGACTGTAAAAAAAAATACACTGGCCGATTTGAACGTTTAATAGACTGTCATTACCTGGACGTATTTTTCTCGTAGCGTTCTCTCAGTGCCGTGGTAGATGTACACTGCCCCCCGGTGGTCGTTCTCCAGGGGTGACCCGATCACCACATCATTAAAGCCATCCAGGTTGAGGTCGGGAACAGCGGCGATGGCCGTCCCGAAGCGAGCACCGCATGGCTCGTTCTTTTTCACGTTCGTACAGGAAGTGTGTGAGTGTGCCGTGCAACATGTCTGGTTTACCGGCCGCAGGGTCATCTCATGTTCAAACATGCCCTCCTGTGAAACCAAACGGTACTACGGCTCACACATGTGTCAGAAACGAATAATGTAATTTGAAATAAAAAAAAACTAATTACATGTGCTCATTATTGGACAAATATTTTTCTGTGACTGTAGCATTTAATATATTATTATAATTGAATTTGTTAAGTAATATACTACATTTATTAATTAATCATTATATTTATTCAGTGAAACCAGTGACAGTTTAATTCGTTATTTGATACAGTTCATTTGTTCTATATTTTCTTGAAGTGATAAATAATAAAAGAAATAAATGATCAAATATTAAATAAAGGCTAAACTTCTCTCATAATGTCAATGAACCAAAAAGACATTTTTCAACCCATCTTTAACAGGGGTGCCAATAATTTTGGAGTGAACTGTATATGAGGAATGGATAGCCATTTGGAATTCATGTGGAAAAATAAATGACATTGCCTCCTGAGATTTGCTTAAGAAAATAAAACAGATCTCTGTCTCTCAGTACCGTGTTGAGCCTGTAGACGTAGACCTGTCCCTGTTCGTCTCTCTCCGGCCCCATGAACATGGGCGCTCCCACCAGCAGGAGGTCTGTGTATGAGTCTCTGTCCACATCCAGGGTTTGGAGGACGCTGCCAAAGTAGGAGCCGATCTGACACACACAAACACAGCGAGACAACATGGAGGCTTAAAACATGTCCATTTATTCAAATGTAAATGTACTTTATTCACTATATACAGTACTATAGCACACTACAGTGTACTAGAACATGTTCATATTGATGATTCAGGATTACATGAAGGCACCTGTTCTCCTTCGAGGTTCTGCGTGACCGTGACGTTCCCTCCGTTGATGCGGTACACAATAACTCGGCCAGTGTGGTTGTACCTGGGAGCTCCGGCGATGTAGAGAACCCCAGAAGGTGTGTATGCAGACTGCACGTCGTAACCTTTATCCCAAAATGACAACACGTTATTTATTTTAAAAAAAAATTCCACATTTTATTCAGTTACAGATAAACATATTTTTTCCAAGTTTTTCTTATAACACAAAGATGGAGACCTCTGCATGACATCTTCCCTTATCCTCCATGTGGGCGGAGCTTTGGATCTGTCAGTTATCTCCATGCGAAAAGAATTTCGGTGCATTTTATTGCGACCTCTCATTCCACTAGTGACTCTATAATTAATGTAAAACAGCTGGAGTGAAATTTGCTCTTATCCACTTAAACTTTTATTATGTAGGTGGTGTTTAGTGGTGTCATCTAAACTGAGCCAAAAGTTTTCCCCCCTCACTGATGTGCTATTATTATAATCCAAACTCCTCTCCTTTTCGGTTCAACCCCACAGACATGTCCGACTCTGAGGAAGCTCCTTAAAAGGGGATGCATGGAGAGCAGTGGAAATTTCCTTTCGCTCGGGAAAGTGTTTATGGGAACACAGTGGAGTGTTTAGACTGCACCCGGAGCCCTGTTTCTCTGCTTGTGTGAGGAATTGACAGGAAGAATACGACATGTGCACTTTATTTAGGCTCGAGGTGGATTGAAAAGAGATGACGACACATGGTGGTACGAGAAGGAGGAGGTTTCTGCAGGTGCTGTATAAAAACATTTCAGTTTAGTACGTACCCACATATCCAGCCATGGCTTCGGTCCTCTCCACTAGAGGGTTGTGAAAGGTGTTGTTTTTGGGTACGACAAACTGATTACCCGTGTGCATGACGACGGTGCCGTTCCAATCGTACGCTCCCACTGCGCCGAGCATCAGACCTGCCTAGAGACAATAAACAATATCAATAATAATAATTATATGAACATGTATATTCAGTGTAATGCACAATAAGTCACACTGTAGATCAGGGGGTTCTCAAGGGGTTCTTCACTTACTTTTGTTTGATTCATTTAACGAATAAATACCGCTCTAACTATAAAAACAGGTTTTGTTTGCCAATATATTTTAATGTTTCAGGGAGCCACATTCAAGCAAGTCACATTTAGTGCTATTTCGTTCATTTTCGCTATTCTGGCTGAGCTTGGGAGTTCAGCAATAAAAATGGAAACGTTTCTCAGCCCATCTACTGCCACTAATTGTTCAACAGCATCAAATAACCCTGACTCGGTGGTCAAGAAAACAAACACGAAAATATGCCCAAACCTTTACTGAATATATATTTACAAACATGATGGTAAATAACAAGGAGAAACCAAAATGTGTTTCGTTTAAAGCTGGAGTACAGTGGAAATGAAATGTGCCCTTTCAAACACAGCTTCATCATTAAATGTAAACTCACCCTTCCCACCAGACTACTTGTAAAATCAAAACCCAAGGTTCCTAAACTTCGTTGTCTACCACTATAATTTCCTTCCATCCATCCATTATCTATAGCGCTTTATCCGTCTGGGTCGCGGGGAAGCTGGAGCCAATCCCAGCATCTTG
>JAQMYM010000009.1:18063117-18076968 GCA_030014255.1 Parauchenoglanis ngamensis | reverse complement strand
GGACTGTGGGAGGAAACCGGAGCACCCGGAGGAAACCCACGCATGCACAGGGAGAACATGCAAACTCCACACAGAAATTTAGAATGTTTAATTTTGTTCCCTCCAATTTATATTACTAGTTTTCTCTCCTCTTTGTTGTTTCTTCTCTGTGTACTTGGTTAGTGTTCTGGGATAAGCTATCATGAAGAACAGACTTCACTTCTTCTTGTTTATCTTGTATTGCTTGCCTGTGTATCTGTTGTCTTGAGAATGTACTTTGACACACACACATCTCTATGTATAAATACCTCTAGTAGTAAATTCAGACTGAGTTTAACATGACCCTGTGTCTGTTTGCTCATTCTCCAAGCGCTTGTCACGCTGAGGAAGAGAGAGAGGAAGAGGTTGCTGAGTCTGACAGATTTGATTCCGGTTCAATCTCTTACACTACTAAATATGTGTGTGCCAAATTTCATGAGTTTTCACCCATGGGAACCAACGCAGACATGGTCAAGTCTTGAAGAAAATAATCCTAATGGAATCCTACGCACCTACACACGCAAGCCCTAAAAAACAAACAATCGATCAAAAAAATCCTTCCTGGAGCAACAGGGCAACATTAGGGGCAAATATACCTTTGATTTTTTTTTGTTATCATCTGTTACTGACATATGATAAATTGTTCAAATGTGGAATTTGAAATTGGAATTTATAATTTATTGACATTTAGAAGCTTTGGGGACGCGAGAAACGTCATAACGTCCGGTGATTTCTTTTGTTCTGAAAGAACCCCTGCTGTAGATGAATACGCTTAAAAAAGTGATTGACTCCAAACATTTCACACACTAGTGTTATTCTAAATATTTCAGACTCAGGAAGTGAAATATGACCACAAAGACTTTTATGGTGCTGTATGATTATATACATCCTGGCAGGTCGGAATGCAAAAAAACGAATCACGTAGAAAATTAAATTAACACATGGGATTTACAGTGCTACAGAAATAACTTCACATGTACAAAAACGCTGGACTGGCAGTGTATATGTACAGTATGTATCCTGTAGTACTCTGTAGTGCTTGTGCTGCATCACAACAGAAGCGGGAAGTCGGACCATGGAATTACGTCATTCTCGACCGCTGTGCGTTCAAGGAACAAAGTGGGAACAAACCATGAGCAACGCCATGTTTGTCTTCTGTTAGCTGCTATCACACTACAGTGATGAATAACGTATACTCAGCGAACAATGTTGTCAACTTGTATATTCACAATTCAAGATTCAAGACTCAATAACTTCTATAAAGTCAAGCGGTGCTACTCTGTTTACCCTTGATTTTGTGAGCAGCCATGTTAATTTGACGTCTCTTGCTGAACTTGAAGAAGGAATTTTGAGTTGAGGGGGATTTTCTTTGGTTTCTCCTTGTCCGAGGTCAGAAGTTACGAGTTACGAGCTTCAGCCCATTGCAGCATTATCGTACACCAAGGGTCTTCAATCTCATCCGCAAAGAGCAGCTAGTGTGTCTGCAGGCTTTCATTACAGCCAAGTAGGAGGCACACTGGATAGCTGATTGGAAACTATGATAAGTTGATTAAACGCGTGAAATCAGGCTCCTGCTTGGTTGGAACGAAAGCCTGCAGTCACACCAGCCCTTTGTGGATAAGACTGAAGATCCAGCTGTAGACATTTCCACAGATAACAGATGTTATAAACTCTGGATGTTTAAGAGAGAATGGGACTTACTCTAGACATGTGAGCGCTGAAGCCTGACTGGGACATCTCCATCTCAAAAGACGACGTGTGATTCCCAGACGTAGCTGTTCAGCAATACAAAACAAAGCCAGAATTAAGTATGTTAATTTGTGTGATGTGTACATCAAGGAAGTGTCAATGAGAACCAAATGCAAGCCTTAAAATTCATCGCAAGAGAATGTGGTAAAAATGTCATTCTGAAAATATTTTTCAGTAAATATTTGTTGGAAAGTTTGTTCTGACTTAGCTAGTGAACCAGCTAGCAACGATCATGTATTTAGCTTCAGCTAGATAGCTAAATTAGCATCATCAGTGAATGTCACTTGAGATTTGTTAACATTTTGTCAGCATATTTTCATGTCCCTGCAAGTTCACTGGCAAGTCTTTTGTATTTATATAGAGACAGGAAGTAGTGTCTAATGATGCATAGGCTTAAAAGAGTTTCTGGTTTCACTGTGATATGTAAAGTAAGAAAGTCTTCCTTACCTTCTAAGGCAAAGATTTTGCTTCCTAGAGCGTCGACGATGGTAATCAGTGCCCGCTCGTCTTCCACGTTGAAGAAATGATCTTCTGTTTTATTGCTCGCAATGGACTTGATTTGTTCAATGAATTTGTCCACTTGCTCTTTACTTTTATTTTGTCGGTTATAATCACCGAGAACCTGCAAATGAACAAAACCTGAATGTCAGCTCTACATTAGTGGATCCCAATGTTTATCCAAGTATGGGCTGAGACTGGGGAAACAACACGCCAAACGTACCCATTCGTGATCTTTTTACTGTATGTTAAATCAACAGGAAACAGGATATTCTTTCACACTGTTCATTATAAGCCTCGGCAGAGAGGTAACGTTAGCAGAGCTAACCACAAACATACCAACATTTTTTGGGGTATTAAACGGGGTATAATGCTAGATCCCAAAATATTTTCCAGGATACATATGGAATATATGCAGCTGAATGAAACTGTCTCTGTCTTCAGTTTTGTCTTGGAGGACCACTGAGATGTTGTAACAGAAAGTAAATTAGGTCCCATTAAAGGGGACAACTTACTTTTTCAGTGCTTGTGCACACACATTTGGGTATCTGGAGTGTCTACCAACCCACAAACTGAAATAAGACAACCCAGTCAGTTTCTTTTGGGCTTCCTAGATCAGAGAACATGCGATGTAACGAGATGTTCAGATTTGGCTCCCCTCCTTACATCAAGACGGGAGATCATTAGTGTTATACCAAACCCCTGTGTGGGTATCCCCATTTACGGCTTGAGAAACAACTTTGCGAAGGTGTGGCATTTCTTTTCTTGCAAGTGCCAGACTAGCATTATGTCTGTGACTTGGCTTATGTAGTGAGCCAAGTGCAGGAACTCAGTTGTAGTGCAGTTGTACTCAGCTGCATGGAGCAGCACACATCCTTACATCGACCAGCCTCAGAGGACAGAAGAGCTCTGACTGGCTAAGACCCAACTCCTACACCCAGATATTCCTTTAGCCAATCAGAGCAGACCAATTTACATATTTAAATGTTAAGCCACACCCCCAAAATCAGCCTGTTTTATCATGTAGAGTTTCCATACCATGCTCAGAAAAAAGAACCAAGATGTTTTTTCAATAAAAAACTCTCAAACGGCACAAAAGGATCTGAGGGAATAATAAAATAACTGAAAAGGGGTATAATATGTCTCCTTTAAGAGTTAGGATACAGAATATGTACATAATATGTGTATACAAAAAACCATTTCGACTTACAGGGTAATATTTTTAAATACGCTTTATTATAGCTATTCTTGGACTAAACTTTGCAAACAAACTCTTTCTTTCACAAAGTTTTTTTTTATGTTTGATGTACAATTTAGAACAACAAAAGAAAAGAACTGTATATGGTAATATGAAAACTACAATATAAAACAAAAATTAATTAGGATGAGCAATGTACATGACTGAGATATGTTACATTTGGAAAGACGTATTCAGTTATGATATTTTTGAAGCGTTTTTGTTTTGTTTGTCCAAAATCCCCAAGTGTAATTATTATTAGAAGTTTAAACCGTGGTGCCTAAGACAAACATTGACTTCCGGTTGGACGGGCAGCAGTACAGAGTGGCTGACACCAAACATGAGTCGTTCATAAACCTTCAAGCAAAAATGAACTAAGACACTCACGGCGATGGCGAACCTCTCGATCCCGTCATTCTCACAGTCTTTGACGACGTCATTCAGTCTGTAATCGTCATGTGACTCCCCATCTGTAACAATCACCATGACTTTCTTGACCCCCGGTCTGGCTCCTCGCTCCTCAGTGAACGCCTCTTTCCTGTTTATAAGAGCTGATCAGTGACTCAATTAACATTAACACACAAACGCTTCTAATTCAATCCATTAACTGTCACCTCTAACTCCTGATACATAAGTAATCACCCAGCACACACCTCGCCGTATCGATACCCAGCGCTGTCATGGTTTTCAAGCCCTGTCTCTGTTTGATCTTAGCAGCGTTTTCCACCAGTTCATCTGTGGTAGAGAACTGGCTGAGGTTGAAAACATGGCCGACGTCATCTCCGTACGACACGATGCCCACCTGAGGAGGGAATAAACAAAAAGTCAAAGTTGAGTCAAAAACCCATGTAATATTACCATTTATCCCATTTCTAGTGTAGCTGGTGAATTCTCGATTCTGATTGGTTAGAAGATTCATCTTCAATAACAGCAGCTCTGGCAACAGTGCAAGCTACACAAATCACAGGTTATATTAATACGCTCGCTCTAATATGTTACAGAAAGTCATTCACGGTGACTGGAATGGTGGCTGCTCCATATAAACTTCTTATTAACTTCAAGAAAGAGAAAATAAAAGAGGCTGGTGATAGAACGGCTATTTATGACTCCGATACTGGAAGTGAGGCCTTTTTTTGTGGACGTTCCAATATTAAATGTAACTATACATGGATATAAATTATGACGTGTCATTCAGTAATAAAGAAAAAAATATAATCATTGACCAATTGCCAAGGAATAAGAGGAATAAAATATTTTGGGGTAGGCTGTTATAGGAAAATTATTAACTTTGGCTTGGTAACGGACCACACTGCTATTGACCGTCATTGATTATTTTCCTAAAACAGTGTGTTTTATTCTTTACATATGGCATTAGACAGTATACCTATTTACTATAAACACACACACACACACACAGTGCCCTGGTCAACACAGTGCACAGAAAAGTGATTCATTCAACATGATGTCATCTATTAAACAGGAAAATGTGGTCTTCCTCAGTTTCCAGTGCCACGTTCAGGAAAACTCTCAACTTTCTCCGTAGCCGGTCGCTGTCTAAAGGATTTTCCTAAATCGTTTTTAATGAGACATCGCAGCATAAACCACACAGAGGCTGCATGAGTGATTAACACTGAGGTAGGAGATCATCTGGAGCTATAAACCGGAGTAGAACCTTCATTTTATCTTAGCTTATATTGTTAAATAATGCTATCATAGGCTGGTAAAGGAAAGACAGGTTGTAGCTGCAGTAATGTAAGTGATAAAAGCTAACTTGTATATGGAATAAGGTATAAGAGGAATAAAACCCTAAAAAAAGCTTTTTGGTGCACTCTCTCTTTCCATACTGGCCGATAACTTGGAAGGTTTTGTTTTGTTTAAAATCAATTTTGTCTAGTCACGTTCCAAACTATTTTTCATCTCATGCATCAAATTTCCTGTCCCAACACACGTAGAGATCATATCTGCGGTTCTCGTCTGCATACGACACTCCCTGGTTTCTGTACATTTACCTCTCCATAAAGTGAATATTCTGGAAAGGAGCCCTCACCCTTGCTGGAGGGATTTCGATATTTTTGAGAAACTTGACCAGAAATTCTGTGATGTGTTTCCAAGGGAAAATGCTGTTGGATCCATCGAGCACGATGACAATGTCCATGTCCTGCTTACACTCTGGAAGAAAATGGCAGCAAGTGAAACATGTGTCACAATATATTTATGTGTTGTGCTATAATGTATAGTAGACATCATGGTTTCATAACATATCTCATGCTGCTTCTGTTTTCAATGGTCATAATGAATGGACTTTTCCCCTCGGTGGACAAATGTATACATTTCATACTGTAAATATCGGTTGCTGGTTAACACTAACGTTCTAATGTTTTGCCATGGTTGCTATGGCGATGTGAACAATTTCTCAAATGTTAAATCGATGCTCTGTAGTCAAGCAAAAAGGAGATCTTTCAAAATGCGAATGAAATCTTGCACATCACAGAAACCAAGAAGATATCTGTATGTGTATCTGGATGTAAATTTGAAGTGGGTGTGGCCTAAACCCATTTTTTCTGGATGTAGAAATGTCAGCACTGTCAGCATGGTGTGTGAATTCCAGCTCTGACAGTTCCTGAATAAAAAATACTCTCAAGTAGTGAAAGGACTGTTTTATTTTACATCCCATTTGCTTTTTGTTCATACCTGCTCATGGTGATATATATCTATAAAATGCTCATTCTAAGCTTACGAAAACGCACCGATTTGTAGTTACAGGTAATTATACACCAATGAAAACATACTTAGGAATATTATATTCCATTTCTGCTCATTATATTCCATTTCTCAACAGGTCCCCCTAAATCCTTCACTGTTACATTTAAAGCAGCTTGACCCTATCAAGTGTCGGGGTATATCTGCATCTGGGTATGTGTGTTTGAAATGGTGAGACATTTTTTTATTTAAGATGAGTCACAGGTTCCTGTGCATCTGAGACGTCAGTGCTTATAAACCGTGTCCTAAATTGGGCATGCAGGCCAGAGGGCAAGCCGCAGTTTATATGCCTCGGAATGTGTTAATATACACACTTGCCATGTGTCCCTCAAGACAGTGTGTATGTGTGTGTGTGTGTGTACCTCGGATGGTTGGGGCGATGGAGTTGAGCACCTGAAAGGAGGAGCTGATGTTGGAGCAGATGCCTGTGATGTACTGCTGATTTCCACACATGTAGCCATACTGAGGACCGCACGCCTACAGGAATATTGACACTGATATATAAAAGGCACTTTTTTCCCCCCATACAAACACTCACTGTATCATGACAAGGGACAAATCAGCAGCCTGGGAACCTTTTATCTCCAGGCTATTAGTGTTTGAGTCATAGCTGCTCACTGGACAAGTAACAGAACAAGGAAAAAAAGATACTCTTGACTTTCGCAAAACAAATGGTTTCCCTAGCTATGTTTTAGCAAAGTGCAACATAAACGTATACATTATTATATGCATACATTAAAATCCAAATTGCATTCTGACAAATTGCGTAAAGTGAGAAAAATGAAAAAGAGGGAAAAACATAAAGAATAAGGGTATAAGAGACGGATAAAGAGCAAATAAAAGGGAGAAAGTGCAAAGAAAGTTTTTTTTTTTTTTTTTTAGAGATGGAGCCAGAAAGACAGATGAAGAAATACAGAGAGAAAGTGAGAAAAAGAAAATGAGAGGTTCAGGAGACGCCTGAAGCTTGTCTATTGTGGCGGCAGGAAAAACTGTGTCTGTATTTCATTCATGAATGAACGTTTTTTTATTTAAGATGGTCATTAACTCGAACTCAAGCTGGAGCACCGCAGAGACACGGCGGCTTCACAATTACACTCCCTGTGGAAAATGTGACTAATATTTCAATGAAACTCCACCAATTCCCAGCCATAAGCTTTAATAAGACAGTCCACAGGACCAAGGTTTGAGGACATGTTCTGGAAATTAGGGGGAATCATAAAGGACACATTGTCTTCGTACCAGAAATCCGTTCCCGTCTGGGCTGGCCACCAGCGTCGTGCCCATGGTCATGTTCTCTTTGACTTCGTGTATGTTTGGGATTGTTGTGTGCTCTGGACAAATAAAAAGACAGTAAGGTTATACATAATTCTGTAAATGTTTGTCATAAAGTGTGTCTTGTAAATGCCTTAATGTCATAGACACAACGTACTATACTAAAAACGGTCCGAGTTCAATCCCGGCATCACATTCGTATATTATGCATTGATATTTTGATGGCTTTCGAATATCACACACCATTTTCTGGTGACATTACTACCTGCTACTTCAGCGCAGCATATTAATGTATGACCACAAAAATAGCAACAGAACATGAGTGTGAAAAAAACTGGCAACATACCAGCAATAAGCAGCAACTCATGCTTCAATGACACAAAAACCAGTGGCCAATACTTGATGAATGGACTGTGACTTTGGAACCAGGCAGTTTGTGTGGAGTTGCGTATTTACAGTCTAGACAGTATAAATTTAGGAGATCATTGCATCTGCGGCGTTTTTGCCCTTGCATTTGACATTCAAATAAATGTCACGTCTAATAAAGCATAAGACCTTTCATTCACTCTTCAGGAACAGAAGACTCGTTGAGGTCTGCAATAAGAGCAATATTGTTTCATCACGCACACTGTAGTCGCTTTAGCACCCACCGTAATAAACTAAAAAAACTTTTCTTGAAAAGCTTCAAGATGTTCATTTGATGTTAATCCAGAGAAAAATGAATTGAAACAAATTTGCGGAGAAAATTTACTTACTGTACACAAAAAGCTTAAAAAGCTGAAAACTTTTTGATGATCAAAAATTATGGCACGTAATGGTACAGTTATGCGTTTAATGCAAAGGTTTGCACACGCTGAAGACAAAATAAAGAAATTCTAGAAATTTCTAGCAAAAAGTTATTTAGGCTGTGATTTACATAGAGGCAAATGACAGCTAATCAGATAACAGAAAGCAGATAGCTAGAATAGTAATTCATTTTCTATACTAGTTATCCATTCCAGTCCATGGGGAAACTAGAGCTAATCCCTGCTGACTTTAAGCACAAGGCAGGTTTCCAATCCATCACAGAGCTAACTCAGAGACGAACAACCATAGAGTAGCCACTTGACCTAATCCATATGGACTGTGAGAGGAAACCGGAGAACCCCCACACATGCACAGGGAGAACATGCAAACATCACTCAGAAAGGTGTCCGTTGGTCGACCCGGGGATCAAACCTGGACCTTCTTGTTGTGAGGTGACACTGCCAACCACTACACTACTGTGCCGCCCTGTATGACACACAATATGATATAATACGATATCTACTGTATGATGTGTTCTTTGGCAATTTTGGATCTTAAATAGCTTCCTGGAAAACAAAAACTGAAACGTAAGTATAATGGTAATGCTATGGGACGCATCAAAAAACAAAAGTTTGAAAACACATACTTTAAAGAAGAAAAAAAAAGCCGCCTATTTTCTTGCTGTCTCACAGCTCCAGGGTTGTGTGTTCGATCCTGAGCTCAGGTTACTGTGGATGGGGTTTCCTCTGAATTCTCCTCATGTCTAAATCACCCCAGATGTGCGTGTATAGTGCTCTGTGATGGACTGGTATCTCATCCAGAGTGTATTCCCGCCTCACACATAGTGTTCTTGGGAAAGGCTTTGGATCCACCGTGACCCTGATAAAGTACTTACTGATGATGATGATATTGAAGATAATGACTCCAACTCATCATAGGACAATAAGGACTACATATACACATTATATTCATTTCTTGGATGTTTTTGGATTGTCGCTTTGTTGTAGGATACACCAACATTTTATCTTAACTTCTGCGCTGAAGTATTTTTCACCGACAATATCAAAAAGTGTCAATTTAAGTCATTTCTTTTGGGTTTCATGCCAAAAACAGAATGCTATGCTCATATTATGTGCAATAATGTGCTATGTTCTCTCCATAGACAAAATGCAGCATGGATGTATTTGGTTTTATCATGAAAGTAATGCTAAAGTCATTTTGCAGCACCGGATTTAATGTTTTCCTCAGAAATGACCACGGCACAAATACACACACAGGAAAGAATCCACTGCAAAGCCAGTTCTCACCAGGCAGGTCTAATTTTATACAGCTGGAAGAATTGCCGTGACCCACGGGGCATTTGTAGACGTCTCCGGTCCGCTGGGCTGGCTGTCCCGTCAGAGGAGAACCAATCAGAACCCTTCCGAGAGAAAGACACAGGCAGAAATGGGGTCAAATTCAAAGCACGATGCCTGGGGGAATTATAGGAAAGCAGAAGGGCACTCAAACTCCACTCAGAGAAAGTAAAGCTAATTGATTTTCTGTTGTCCCTGCAGAGAAGAAAAGCGAAGTGAATACGGACGAATGTGTTTTATGTTTCCGAAGCAGTGTGTTCGTGTGGATGGAAAAGTGATTATTGTCATGTAAACCCACATTTTCATGGGTCACGGTTCATCGATGAGGGTTTGAAGTTGAAAGAATGTTGCAGAGAAACACTGTATATAGGCTCGATCCTATAAGTGGGTCAAAAAGTCTGGTTTAAACACAAACATTAAAAAGCAAAACAAAACAATATATGCTCATTCGGTAATAAATCCAAAGTCTACTTGCAATGTATTCTTGTAGACAAAAAGCTCACATAAAACTAATTTACAGCATCTTATTTACGATTAATACATGCACATACCGAGTGAAAGTATTCACCCCCATTGTTGTTTTTCCTGTTTTGTTGCATTACAACCTGGAACTTAATTGGATATTTATTTGGAGTGTATGTAACAGACCTAACAAAATAGTCCAAACTGTGAAAGTGGAATGAAAAAAATACGTTGCTGAAAAAAAAGTTACAAACTGAAAAGTTGTGAGTGCATATGTATTCACCCCTTTTGCTATAAAACCCCTAACAAATTCATTTCAGAAGTCACATAATTAGTTAATCACGGTCCACCTGTGTGGCATCAATGTGTCCCAGGGCCTGTCAGCATAAAAACACCTGCTCTGAAAGGCCCATGAATCTGCAATATAAAGAGACCAAGGAGCGCTCCAAACAGTTCAGAGACAATGTTGTGAGGTATAAATCAGAGTACTATTAAATCCATTATAACAAAATGGAAAGAAGGTCACGAGAGAACGCCACCCACCAAAGCTACCAGACCGGGTGAGGAGGGTATTAATACGAAAGACACCAAAGTATCTGTCCATAGGACAGCTTTAAGCCATATACTCCACAGAGATGGACTTTATGGAAGGGTGTCCAGAGAAAAAAAACATTTCTTAAAGAAAACAAAAATCAGAAAACACGTTTGAAGTTTGTCAAGCAGCATGTGGCAGACTCCCCAAAATTAATGACCTTTAATTTATGAACTGAACTTTATGAACATCATGGGAAATGCTATGTGTGGCACAAACCCAACACCCCGAGAACACCATTCCACAGCGAAGCATTGTGGAGGGACTGGAATACTGGTTAGGATTGAAGGGAAGATGGCTGGCACTTATCAAAAGGCAATTCATGAGGAAAACCTGTTTCAGTCTGCCAGAGATTTGAGCTCGGGACAGAGGTTGACCTTCTGTCCATGAAGACCATGAACATACTGCTGAAGCTACACTGGAGTGGCTTAAAGGGAAACGTTTAAATCAAAGCCCAGAGCTTCTCAACTGAGAATCTGTGGCATGACCTGAAGATTGCTGTATACCAACACAACCCCTCTAACTTCAACAGGTAAAAAACAAGAAGGTGAATTCACAGGTCACCTGAACTGCATTTCAGTATTACTGTTTTCCAAATATTCTTTTGGCCTTTTTGTAAAAAATGATGCAAACTGAATATTTGTATATCAGCGCATAAATACATTTACATTTATGTCATTTAGCAGACACCCTTATCCAGAGCGACCTACATTGACATTTATACAGTTGAGCAGAGGAGGGTTAAGGGCCTTGCTCAAAGGCCCAGCAGAGATAGCTTGGCAGTGCTGGGATTTGAACTCACAACCTTCCAAGCACTAGTCCAACATCTTAACCACTGAGCTACCATTGCCATGCATAAAACATAAATACATAAAACATAAAACAGTAGTCCTTTCTCATTACTAAGTACGCCAAGTTCAGTCTCCCGTACTTCAGGCATACAGACTCCTGAGAACGGGAGGACGCGGTACGTCATTCTGCAATTGGAACAGAAGCGTACTTGATGACACTGAGATAAGGTTGTCCTCAGCTGGATACCGTGAACGCTGATTGCCCGGTTATCTAGCTAGCGAGGCTTATAAGTCTGTCCTTAAGGCTGGCAGGACCTCAGATCTCCGACAGCAACTTTTAAAATAGATACAGATTTCAAGTTTAAACAGCTAAATTCTTGACTCAAAACATCTTAAAATGACTTTCCATTACAGAATCACATCAACAACAGGTGTATTTAGAAAATCATAACAACAGTTGTGAGTTTTCTCCCTCACCAATGTCGCTGTTGTGCATTCTGGGATACATTCTGTCCCAAGACCAAACAAATCATGTCCAGATGCGTCCTCGGTAAAATGGACAGAACGAGAACGCTTCCGGATATTTGATATGTACTGGGCTAGATGTGGACTTTGCACTACTGTGACTGATGACGTTTCAGAAGAGGGAGAAGAACACAGACTGAGAAACATCATGTGTACAAGTAAAATATTAGTTTCTGTTAGTGAAGTAACTATTCAGCTAAAACTACAATTAAAGTCACCTATCAGTGTGATTCTTTCTGATCATCACAAACATCTAATGGCGTAAGACTACAAAACTCTTCGAGCTGTTGCCTTGTCGAGAAATTAAAACATTCCAGTAGGCTAATGAGGTGTGACGAAGCACCGTGGACAGAACAGCGGGAACATCCTGTTTATGGCTCAGTGTGTCCTTAATCTTACACTGATTAAAGTGTAAAGTATCCAGAGGGATGAATCAAAATATAATCATCCCACTCGTTTTTAATTCAATTTACACACTGACGTATGAGCAGGAAGTGAAGTGTGTGTCATGTGCTTTTATACACAAGATTCAATATCCGTATCCATATCATTCCCTGCTGCTTTCAGTGAACACACAGACGCTTATACGGACTTTTATAACCAGGTGAGGTCTGCGTAAAATGAAATAACCTGAATAAAACATTAGATGATCAAATTTCAGCCCCACCAAGGGGCCTAGTCTCATTAGCAAGACCGTAACTGTGTAAATAATTTCAATCAAAATGAAGAGCATTTACTTATCAGAAAGTACAATGAGGAGACATGAAGTTGAGGGGGAGAGAAAACAGGACAGTCGTGGTAGAGCTAATAATAAATGAACGAAGGCTGACTGCCAAAAAAAAAAAAGATTAACTCTACATCCGTTTTTACAAGCAAGCTGTTAGAGGAGTTGGCACTCGCTCCGAAGCATAACATTATTAATTTAAATTTTACTTTCTCAGTAAAAATCCTTATTCTGCCAGAAGCTACTTTATTTTTTATCCAAACTGTCTTGTTATCATTGAGTATATAAACT
Organism: Parauchenoglanis ngamensis; assembly: GCA_030014255.1. Lineage (NCBI taxonomy): Eukaryota > Metazoa > Chordata > Actinopteri > Siluriformes > Auchenoglanididae > Parauchenoglanis > Parauchenoglanis ngamensis. The sequence goes on along the minus strand of JAQMYM010000009.1, from coordinate 18,063,908 downwards.
ACTGTACAAAAAATAAAAACCTCAGGCACGCTAAAAAAAGTGTTTTCTGCATTGGTGTCAGTAAAGCGTTCATTTTGGAGAGATTATTCTGCATGCTGTTGTGCAAAGATAGTGACATGTTAAGTAGCAGACGACTTTTCAGAACCCAGTAAATCCAATTTTGCGGAAACTTCTCTAATATGGTTGGAAAAAAACTGCCTGGACATTTAGCATGTCTATATTTTATTTATGAATTTTATATATTCTGCATCATGTTTTTGCACTGGACTTTATGTATTACAAAATAACAAGAGTTATAAAAAAATTAAAGAGGTTTGTCAAAATAGCATATACTTTAAGGACAACCTTAGGTTTTTTCCCTAAATTTTCATTTATTCCCTAATTTAGTCTTGACCAATTCCCACTCACCCAGCAGCTTTCCTCTGTCATACGACAGCTAGCAACTGGGACGGGTGAGTGTTTACCCAGCGTGTACCCCACCTCTCACCTGAAGACAGCTGAGATTGGCTCCAGGTTCCCAGTTACCCTTAATGGATGAGCGGTAGAGGTGATGGATGAAACCTAAAATGTTACTAAATGTTGTTTTTGAGTCTATATACTTCAATAACTGGATGAGTTAGAGAGCCATCCCACCTTTGCTGGTTTTTTTTTGCAGTTTCCCAAAGTGGTTTGTTAAAATGTCATATTTTGAAGCAACATAATTTGGATGACATATCATCCATCCATCCATTATCTATAGCGCTTTATCCGTCTGGGTCGCGGGGAAGCTGGAGCCAATCCCAGCATCTTGG
>JAQMYM010000009.1:18060869-18063017 GCA_030014255.1 Parauchenoglanis ngamensis | reverse complement strand
GAGATCTCTGTTTTTTGTGTTTTCAGGATTTGACTGGAAACCTCATTTAGAGTGTGCACATGTGTGTGTGTGTGTGTGTGTGTGTGTGTGTGTGTGTGTGTGTGGTTCCTGAGGAAAATGACAGCATTTACTGCAGCATAAAACACACAACACGCTCCCCGGCCCTTTACAAGATGAGACACACATCACTGACACTTTTACAGGTGGCACTGTACCATGCTCTAGCAGACTGTTTCACTTATAAAAAAAAAAGAAAAAAAAGAAAGAAGTGACAGTAAAGTGTTTAAGATGCGCTTCGTTCAGAAGAGCATGTGCTAACATCACTTTTAATGGGTTCTGGGTGCTTGCTTAGGTGAGAGTTGAAACTTGTGTGACCTGGACAGGAAATGAAAAAGGGTTTTCTGATGTCTAACAGATGGCTCAGTCCCAAACGGATGGGACATGAGAAAAGAACTCGAGAAGAGAGCAGAGGTTTTAATAAAGCTGAGCTGTTGGAGATAAACAAATCGAGGTGTGATATTTGGTAGACATAAAAACTATCTATCAAGTAGTGAAATCATAAAGAAATAACAATATTCCAATATGGCAGGATTTCACTTTTACATAAACTAAATTTTACCTTTTCTTTCTTTTTTTAAAAAAAAATTAACTGTGAAAGTCAAATCACAAGTCAGTGGGCACTGCAACTCCAGCATTTCCATGCCTTTTCATTTGAGCCTTAAGAAATTATTATAACCGTATTATTGAATAGATTTAATTTCAAATCACAGGTTTAGTTTAACACGCTTGTTCTGATATCATCTCTATGGCAACAACAATTACCTAAAATGGCCGACATGCTTTATAACTACAGCCTAATAATAAATATATTTTCAAAAGTGCTCTTACTGAACAAAGATTTATTGATATAAAGAAACTTTCTGATTTGTAAGGCGTCTCCAGCGTTAGCGGTTTGGAACCTACGTGCCTAGCTTCCACCTTACCTTTGGTTACTATGATTTGGTCTACATCCTTGGCCTATCTTCTCGCTAGTGTTGTCTCACCTCATGTGTCATAATCACCAGAACCTCTTTCCTGTTTGACTATTCTGTCTATTTAAACCACGGTTTCAGTTAGTGTCTTGTGTCTGTCGCTGCTTATATCCCTGTTGTTTTCTTGCCTAGCATAGTCTTGTTCATGTCTTAGTTTCCTTGCTCCTTATACTGTCATTATAGTGTTTCATTCTTTCTTTTTTTGTTGATTGAAGTATTTGCGCACTTGCTTCCTCTCCCTGCCTGCTTATACACACATGCATGACAAAAAAAATAGAAGCTGGTGAAGGAATGACCATTTATGCTGCGATGGCGTAAGTGCTAACCTTTACTTCATTTTCCAAGAAAAGAAATTGCAACTATAAAGAGATAAAAAAAAGTACAAGAGGTCTTTAATGACTAAAATTAGACTGAAAAAAAAAAAAATTGTCATTCGTAGTATAAGAGGATTAAAACTTCAGGATGTGCTATATTTTGACGGTATTAATCGAGGCTAATTATGTTACCAAAGCTAATTCTGTTGTGTTAGATGCTAGTTAGTGGTAGCTTCAGTATAACCATATAGTCTCTACTGTGCAGCCATTCTCTACACCTGATTTCTTTAACGCTATATTTTTGCTGGAACTTCATTGGAAGTGCTGCAAAGATGAGCAACAGGTTGCTAAACCACAGACAGCGCTAGCTATTTGTGTAGCGTCTTCATTGTAGGACACGGCTAGTGTGGAAAACTGTTACACTGCAGCATGTATGGAATAGGTGAGTGTATAAGATGTGTGTGTGACATGACTCACCATTTCCCCTCGCTGTTCTCGAACTGCTGCACGGTGTAGCCGAACATGTCTTCTATCGAACCGCTGAACGACATCCCGTTCTTCTCGTCCACGTTAAAGGACAACAAACACGACGGCAGCACTACAGCGGGACAAATACACAAGCGCAAAATCAAAAATCGAACACAAATATATCAAATAATCACTTGGGATACAAGGCATGTATTCATATTACATTTTATTATTACATTAATTGCTTGAGCGACAGTGAAACAGTCAGCTCCAGAATTATTGGCACCCCTGGTGAAGAGCTTTAAAAATATAACCAGGATCTCTGGTTCAAATCT
>JAQMYM010000009.1:18040869-18055869 GCA_030014255.1 Parauchenoglanis ngamensis | reverse complement strand
TGAATATTTTAGAGGAAAACAAGCTGTAAAAGCACCCCTTTGTATCTTCTCAAAATTTATTACCCTCTCAGATAAAACACATGACCGTCAGGCTCTCTAGCTAAGCAAACACAGTGTGACCTGTGTACGACTCGAGTTTGCATGGATCTGGAATAGTAGTTAACACAATGGTGTATTAGCTAACTCTGTGAAATAAACATGCTAGCTTAGCTAGAGAAACTTGCGCTAAATTTACAACCCAATGCAAAATGGAGTTACTGTTACCACGCCAAAGTTATCATTTTCAATGACAACATGTCCGGAAATGTTTTATAATTATTTAAGAATGACACGGCACACTTTTAATCCATTTATAGTTATATTTAATGCTGTAGAACATCCATGGAACAAGTTAGTTCCTGTTTCTCCTTATATTATAGCAGCTGTAAACAGTCTTTCCCTCACCAGTCTCGCTTCTTTCCTTTCTCTTCAAGGTAATACGTCTAATAATGCAGCGTGTGATGTTAAGTGCAAAGTCTTCTGGTACAAAGCGCAGACACTGGAGAACCCTTCAAACATGCTAATGAATGTCTTTATCAATGATTGCAAAACATTTTTTTTTTTTTGCATTAACCTTTGAATTACAGCCAACCCTACTGTCAGAGTTGCTTAAAACCGTTATCAAACTTGAGAATTCAATGTGCTGTGGTAGAATTACAGAAATCCCATAAGCTTCAAGATGCATTCAAAACTGCATATGACTGAAAAGATCAATAACTTTTGATGGAAAATATGGAGGAAGGCAGAAATACAATCAGGCTTGCCCAAGAGGAGAAATTAGCACTGATATGTACCACCACTGTGCTCCAACAGCGATCGTTTTATTAATTCCCCTGCAGGCTACTGAGTGAACACGTCCAAGTCCGGAGCTCCCGATCCAGATGTGTCCTCTAGAGACCCGAATTCCCCCCCATTGCCAAGAACAGCATCCAAATCCGTCCACCAAATGATGCAGTGCTCCTGCTGCTTATGCAGGCTTTCATCCCTGCCTCCTCCCACGACCAGGCCCACAAGATCATGTTTTGTCACCCACCCGCACACGTACACACACCCTGACGTTCCCTAAAAAGTGCTGATTTTAAGCAGATTTCACGCAGACACACACCTAAACAAAAACATTCCCACATGCCAAGTTCACCAGATAATGATTAATCAAGCATTTCATAGAGAAACTAAAAATACACATGTTCGGGTAGGTCATTTTCTGTATCACAAACACCATGCAAAGCGTATAGAAACACTGTAGGAAATAAGAATTGGTTGTTTGTATTTAATACTGAAATACTGTCATGCTGAATTTCCTTAATGCCTTTTCCAGACATTTACAGATGCAGATTCTAATCACTACTGGTGCATTCAAATGAAACTCACCCATCACAATTACAGTCGCTAAGAAACCAGACCTGTCACTATTACTACTATTAATATTATTACTCATGATTATTATTATGAGCTGAATGTAATTTGGCACAATGTCAGCATTAATCATTTTGTATGGGGACAAAAATTCTGTCTACAGTTTAAAATTTAATCTCCTTCCCAGTGTTTGATTACTAACATGTGACCATCTTAACCCTCATCTGCAGCTATTAATGCCAACGTTTTAGGTCTTTAAGTTTACCAGATGTTTTTCTTTTTTTACGCTGTTGTTTGATTCCACAATCAAATGTTTCCATATAAATACACTATCATTGGCAAATAGGATTATGCTTTTCATTTACAAACGTCATAAGCATTGTTCTAAGAATAAATATCTATATGCAATATCTAGTTTGGTTGTTCGAAGAAAAGCAACAAGATGTTGTGGTGTGAGTTACGACTACCACCGGAACTTGATTATTTTCCAGTTCTCTCATACCACACAATTTGCCAATGCTTACATGTATTTTAAATTCGAGAATGACATTATATTGTGTCAATCTGTTTTTAGTAACATTTAATGCTGTGGGACGTCTGGAACCCAAGTTCCAGTTCTCACTTACATTATAGCTGCTACTATATAAACAGTTGTTTCTTCACCAACTTCTCTTTTTTCTTTTTCTTGATATTAATAAGGAAAGGCAGCTTGTTATGCTCCTAAGAAACTGCGAAGTGTAAACTCCTTTGTCCTGAAGACTTTCCCTGGTCTACAAACGTAGTTAAGTGCCTGTGAATGAGCTGTTACTATAGAAAAGATCATGGGTTATAACCGGCACTATCTCACTCATTTTTATCCTAATATACTCATACACACTCACTTTAGTGAAAATACTCTCACTCTGTAGGGTGCAGCAACAGGCCACGTAACATGATTGTTCTTTTCCCAGCAAAAAACGGATGTGCATTTCTTTTCAGATAATGAAATTTCCTTGCCCACAAAACTGGCAGTATTTCCAGGACTATTTTTAATTTTAAAAAAACATGTCTAATTTGGTGTGTGTGAAGAGGAACTCCCTGATAATGTCATTAAATAAAAACCCACACAGTCCACAGTTCTCAGCCTCAGAAATATTTGTGACATTAAAGTTCCATTATACAGGATTCAACCATCTGAATGTCCTTCCTTACCCCTCCCTTGGCCGGCAGGTGCCCAGAGAGAACCTCCAAGTACTTCCATTCACATTTTTCCGTGCTAAATAACAAGCATGATCCTCCATTTTACAAAATTTGGGTTCTCAAACCAGCACCAGCAAACACTGATTCCTCTTATTTCTACTTCCTTGTCTTCCTTTCTTCTTCTTTGTCGTCGTCTTCCTTCCCGATTCACGCTGCCACTTGTAAAAACAAAAAATGCCGAAAGCACTCTCTATAGGTTTGTCTGTTCTGGTCTACTGTAGCGGTGCAACATGGCGGCTCTGTAGAGGTGGACCCGCTCCCTATGTAGCTATAACCGGCTCAGTCTAAGCTCAGAAAAACACAACGATTCATAGTTCCAGGTAATTATACACTAATGAAAACATATTTATGAATATTATATTCCGTTTCTCTTAATCGATCCCCCTAAATCCTACATGGTGCACCTTTAAAGGGCTTTTGTCATTTGTATGTCGCATCTTGCCATTTCTGTTAAGATTTATTCATTCACAAAATGAACAGTTTACATAAAAACCGGTGGAGGAAGACCACACTAACGAGGCACTGCACATTTTCTGCTCTAACACACTCAACTCAGTTCAACTTCAAGAATTATAACACATTGAAATCTCTCCACCAAACTCCGTCATACTTCACTAATACAAATCCAGCGCAGTGTGTTCAGTTCTTATTAGATTATACGGATGATAACACATAATAAATGCTCTGTTTCTTGTCTGAGTATTGAATAATAAATATACAAAGATTAAAGCCAACTTCTTTTTTTTTTTTGCTAATCAATTACATAATGATCTTTATCAGTAGAGCATGTAGACTTCTGAACCCTGTTGTATATACACGGTCCCATTTGTGAGGGGAAATCGTCTGTATCTGTGGATAAAATGCCCCTTGAGGCTGACTGCTGAACGTCACAGGGTGCGGAAGTCGAGCTAAACGCAGTGCTTCTGCTCTTGACATTATCCAGTCCACTTCCTTAAGCAGCTTGTGTTCCCAGCCTTTTCTTTTCCTTTAAAAAATCGGCAAGAATTCAACAGTCTGACTATCTGATCTAAATCTAACAAACAGAACAGAATGTGTCGACTTAACATCAGACCTCGCTTCGCTTTACCAGATGTACAATCTAGTACATCTATGAAGTTTGGCAGCTTTAAATAAATGACACTTTAATACAAATAACTCAAAGTCTGTGAAAAGTGTATATCGTAACGGGCTTCCAGGCCCTTAAAGGAATGATTTCAAGACATTACACATGTTCTTCTTATCCCAACTTTATTTGATTTTCTGATATGAAAAAGTCAGCTATATTAACTACTGCTGCATATATATTAACTATCTGTCTTATTTCTGTTTTGTGCGACCACTCGATCAGTAATTATAATGAAAGCAGAAAAGATAGCCAGACTAATCACATTTAAGGTTATACTTTTAAAATATAACATATTTTAAAACATCAGATATTATATCAGATACATAGTCAGATATTTTGTGTAATTGTGTCAATTTCATGAATAACGTAGTTAGTAAATATTATAATAGTCAAATGATTGATTTTTTAAAAATTATATAGGTGAATAAATTATTGACCAGCAGTTAGATATATTTCACTCATTTCTATAAACATATAATGTCCATGTTACTACAGTAACGTAGCTTTATAAATGTACTTGTTTCTATTTAATGAGTTTAACAAAAAACAAAAAAAGGGCCATTATTAATTATTTCCTTTTTGTTGAACTTACATATTGTACTTAAGTGGAAATTCTGCCCTTAATTTAACTACGTTGATCTAAGAAATTGTTTTTCCACTGTATAACATACATGATTTTAATAATTTCTATATCCATAACAGCAATATTATTCAATCTTTGGGGTAACTTGTGGATATCCCTTTCTAATTTCAATCTGAAATAAATTCAATATATTTTTACATGTCGCTATTGTTTAAAGTATAAGCTACAACAGCTAAGAGCCTGTTTGCTAATTGGGTAATTGTAGGTTTTTATGAGCCTGATAAAGGATGTGATGAAGCTCTGTGTACTTATTTATACGTAGCTAAATATACTTATTTCATTACACAATCATTTCAGTATATCACTGTAACTCGCAGTGCATTATGGGAATCCGTTAGTCATTGTAACTTTGTAGAATGGATCCTAAGTGATCTAGTCTTTCTGTAAAATGATTGGCATTTGAAAAAAAAAAAAGCTAAGCTTATTGATTTTAGGACACCTTGCCATAAAACACCACCAGTGTCACTGTGTTACTATGATGTGATTAATTTAATTTTGTATTTCGAAACTTCCTATGGATAAGGCCTGGGAAGAAATCTTTACCGAGGTCAAAGTTCACGTTAAATATACCATCATGCTGGGAATGTGGGGTCTGAAAGAGCAACTTTCATCTGTGTGGTCTGAAGTGAAAAGTAAAAAAAAAAAAAGCCCCCCCCCCAAATTTCTCATTCTGAATGTTTGCCTTTGCTTGAGAAAGAACAGCTAGAGAGCAAAGAGAGCTGCTGAAACATCACATGGACTGACAGAACATTAACCACAACAAACTACCCTCTAACCCCCCCTGCTTTAAAGGCTGGTATGCACCCTGCAGTCTGACGGTTAATGGAAAAGAGATGGTGCCATGTGACAAAGGAGGAGGAGTGGTGTGGGTTCTGGGATCTGGTGAGCAGATGATGGTAACAAGACAAGACAGAGAGACTGATGAGTTGTCAGATTGGACAAAATCCACCTTGGGTTGGAAATAATACCTATATTTTATGATTATAATAATTATTATAATTATATATCATTTACAATTGAGTTTTGATATAATTTTGGATAGAAATTGCTGTTCCAATTTGGCAACCCAGACTGACACAGTGTGAACGATGTAGACAGTTTAGTCACATGCTAAAATGGAAAAAATGTCAGATGAAGTGGGGTTTAATCCACAATTTGTCTGCTAACTGTAAAACTCAGGATCAGCGCTCAAAGATGATAATATAGAGCCAAGTTTATTAAAATTAACTATAGATGATAATTAACAGAGCTTAACATTGATGCAACAATATGAGGATGGGTGCATATACTTATGGAACGACCTTAGTAGGGCTGGGCATTATGACAATATAATATAAATAACCTGACAAATTATGTTGCAACATTCTTTTCTGAGATATTGTAGAAATAATATGCTTTTGTACTTCATTTACTCTATTTCATTTCATGTACTGGAATTTCACATCATAGTAATGCTGATGTGAGTCGTGATATGATTTTATAGTCATATCACACACCCCGAATTATTAGCAACATTGGCGTCATAGCTCGAGCTCAGCTGACTGCATTTGGGTTTAAGGGGAAACTTCTGTGCAAATTAGATTAGACAGTAAGTGAGAAATACATACAGACAGACAGACAGACAGACAGAGAGAGAGAGAGCGAGAGAGAGAGAGCGAGAGAGAGAGAGCAGTATGTTACACATTATGAAGATTATGGGAAGGAAATGTCGTGTTCCTCAGATATAAATTTAGCTTTGCCGGTCAAAAGAGCTGAACAGGCCTGGAAAAGTTCAGAGGAAGACTTTCTTTGTGTGTGTGTGTGTGTGTGTGTGTGTGTGTGTGTGTGTGTGTGTGTGTTGGAGTGGAGACACTTCAGTCTTTCCTCTCTGATGCTCTCCAACAGCTGAACTCCTAAAATGAGTCATGCAGTAGAAATTGAACTCAAAAACATGCCTTCTCTCTGTCTGTATATCTGTCTGTCTCTCTGTCTGTTTATCTCTAACTGTCTGTCTATCAGTCTGTATTTCTGTCTAGGTGACTGTCTGTCTGCCAGTCAGTTTGTTTGTTTATCCATTTGTCTGTCTGTATCTCTTTCAATGTGTCTGTCTGTCTCTCTGAATGTCTGTCTTTCTGCCTGTCTCTATATATCTATCTGTCTGTCTGTCTCTATATCAATCAATCTGCCTGTCTCTCTGTATATGATCTGTCTGTCTCTCTGTATTTATGTGACTGGCCTTCTATCTACCTACCTATCTGTGTATCTGTCTGTCTGCATTATATGTGTGTGCGTGTCTGTCTCTCTATATATCTGTCTATATGTCTGACCTGTCGTTCCGTCTGTCTGTACATCTGTCTTTTTCTCTCTGTACATCAATCTGTCTGTCTCTCTTTAATCAGTCTGTCTCTCTATTTACTTATGCACCTTCCAGTCTCCCTATGTAACTGTCTGTCTCTATATGTCTTTCTGTCTCTCTTTTTTAAATGTGTCTGTCTGTCTCTCTACATGTCTCTCTGTCTGCTTGTCCCTGTAAATCTTTCTGTCTGTCTGTCTCTATATGCATCAGTCTGTCGGTCTCTCTGTGTCTGTCTGTATATTTCTGTCTGTCTGTCTCTTAGTATTTCTGTCTATCTGTCTGTCTGCATTACGTGTGTGCTTGTATGTCTCTCTATATATCTGTCTCTGTGTACATCAATCTGTCTGTCACTATAATATCTGCCTGTCTGTCTTTGTAATTTATACGTCTGCCTGTCTCCTTTTGTAATTGTTTGTCTCTTTGTTTATCCTTTTGTCTGTATGTTTCTATGAATATCCCTTTTCTGTCTCTGTATTTAAATGTGTTTGCTCGTGTGTATGTGTTTGCGTGCACATGTTTTTTCTGCGCTTCAGGGAACATGACCCCAGGTCACGGAGTCAGAAGGTCACGACCCCGAAGTCACACCTGTCTGTCCCCGCACCGCAAGCTCAGTCATTTTATTTGCACTGTCTTTTGGCATAGCTGTTTTTCCCTCTATTATGTTTCATTACACGAGTTTCTAAAGCTTCTAAAAAAAAAACCCTGAGACCCTGCCCTGCCCCTGATCACACTACTAACACCTTCAGCTTCACATGTTTATTTCACACCTTGTACCTCGATATCATCTCAGCGACAGAAGGTTGATTTGGAAAAAATCATGATTTATGTTCATTTGAGAAAGTGAGAATACAAGCATTGTGTCAGTTATAACCGACAAACAAACATAAAACAAACCAGAAAAATAACGTTTTAAAGGAAATGGCAGTGTGTGTGTGTGTTCTGATGTACAGGAAGTCACACCTCTTAGTCCAGCAAACAAAATTTTAAGTTGCAAACTATTTTCAACTTTAACCCAGTAAAGAAAATCTGTACAGATACAAAAGTACCGCTGAGCTTGCTTGCACGAGTCATGCTTAAATGTACACATCTGTCCATTATGCTCAAAGGTGTGACTTCCTGTGTTGCACGTTACAATTTTTCTCAGTTGCTTTAAACAATTTCTTGAACCAGTCTTGAGGTTCTCTCAACTGCTTGTGCGTTCCTCAGTGTAGTTTGTACATTGCAGCAGAATAATTTGAATAACCAGAAAAATGTAATTCACATAATTCACTAAAAAACTTTCATTCAGGTTTCCAAGTGCAATTTTCTTGTTTTTCCTTTTCATTTAGTCAGTGCCACCAAAATGCGAAATCATTGCCAAACATACCAGGCAAAACGTTTAAACATGTTATCAACATGAAAATATACATATATAATTTAGGAATTAAAATTGATCAGTTTGCTTCATAAGAACCACATGTTCTTATGTTTCTAGAAGGTTCTTTACAAGGACCATTACAAGCTTCTAGCAGATAGATATTTTCTGCGAGACAATAATATTGTAACATTTGTAAAGTGGGATTTATTTCAGGACAACAGAAATGACAAAACCACACATAGAACCAAACACAAGCTTGGAAGCTTTGAAAGAAAATTCATAAAGTTCTACGTGTACGCTCCTGCCTACCTTTTTGACGTGTGATTGGTCGATCCAGAATTTGAACACGCCCTTTCGTTAATAAGACTCAGGATTCACCGGACAAGCACTTTCTACCCTTTCCATCCAAAAAATCCTCTATTTTTGACTTTTTTCCCTTATACTTCATCACTGAAGGAACCTTTCTGACAGCTGAATTAACATTTTTGCGTCACGTCTATGTCAATGTTTTGCATATTTCTTTAAGAACTTCTGATTAAAAGGTTATTTTCAAGCTTAATAGTTTTTATCAGATGAATAGTTTTTTTTCTCAAATATCAGATGGGTATCAGAATCAGCTGATACTCAAAAGTTTGAAAAAGTGTTATTGTGCCATCTCTAGTGATGTCATTTATAGCTACGGCTTTAGCATTGTGCAAACTGCATGTCTAGAATAACACTCTGTTCAGTCGTCTCAGCTTGCTAACTGTAAAACATCGGACGAATGAAGCTAATCATAGACGAATCAAAGACGAATAAGACTAATATACTAAGACAGTATATTAATTATGTGATGATCCTTGTTGACATATCTAAATATTTGCCATTTTTGGCAGTTAACTAAATAAAACCATCATCTTCTAACTTCTGAGTAAATTCAAACTAGGTCGCAAATTAAGATGCAAACTAGGGGAAGTGCTGAGGCAAATTTGAAGAACCCGACACTTCCCAGGGCAACAAGTAATCTCCACCACCCTTAGTTCCCTTATTATGTCCTCACTTGTCATGGGTTTCATTCTGGCTAGTTTACTTTATGTTTCAGTGTTTCACTGAGACGTCTTTTCATGAAGTCTGTCTTGATTTGTCTGAGATCGATAAGATATTGATCATAGATTATCCTCGATGAATGACTATGATTTGTGGATTGTCACAAACAAAAACAAAATCCTTGCATTGACTCACAGGCTGTTAATGTCCTGCTCATTCAGAACGCTCCCATGAACGCCTAAAACCCCGCCGTGTTATGTTTCACGTTATCCCAAACGTTACAGATTAGAAAAGCTGCCGTTAACGCCTCATGAACGTCTGATTGCGATTGCATTGTTCCCATTTACAGAAAAAACAAACAGTACCAAAAAAAAAAAGAAAAAAAAAAGAAAGAAAGGAGAGGGAAAGAGAGAAAGAAACCAAAGGATAAAGAGAAGAGAAAGATTAAAGTAAGAGTGAAAGAAAGAGTGATAAAGAAAGGGTGAAAGAATATGATTGATAGCTAGATAGTGAAAGAAAGAGTGAAAGAGGCAAAGAAAGTAAAAGAAAGAAAGAACAAATGAAACAAAGAATCTGACACAGAAAGAAAACGTTAAGGCCAGAAAAAAAAGAAATCATGAAAAAAAGAATGTGAGGGAACGTCAACGAGTTGAAAAAGAAATAAAGAACAAATGAAAGTGAAAGAACGTGCAAATGAGTGAATAAAGAGCAAAAGAAAGAAAGACACATCATGATTAAAGCAAAGCAGGTGAGAGTGAGTTGCAGGATGCACTTGTGTATAATGGTTGTTGTTTATTAGAGCTATTTCAGTGAAAGAAATTTAAACTCTTGGTTGAGTTGCAAAAAATAATTAAAAATCATACAGGATTATTCAGAACAGAGAAAAACAGCCAAGGGTCAGAACCAGAGAAAGCACAAGCCTAACAGGAACCAGCATCCAGAAAGCTGGGAAAGGGACAGAGGACAAGTTTCAGGAAGTCACGCCTTGGAATGACTGTATAAACACACAAGACTTCACATAGTGCAGAGGGAAGACGAAAAGGAAACAGGAACAGGCGGAAACAATCACCAGGTGGTTAGGTTTCTTTTATGAATAATTAATGAGTGCAGACGGCTTCCACCAATCACAGAGCAGGAACATTGTGACAAGAAACAGCCATATTAGATTTAATCTGATAACATTAGCAGACATTAAATAAGTTAACAAATCCCACTGATAACATGTTTATATATTTGGGAACATGAAAGGAAATGCTGTGAGGTGTCATTTTGCGAGTCACAGGAACGTGGCGCTCTGTGATTCAATGAAACCATGTCCTCATTAATTAGTCACGGATCGCAGCTCTTTCCTTCTCGATGCAATGATATTGCTCAACAGAGGAATGTAGGAAAGAACAGGAAGTCGTGACCAAATACGGTAAATGGATCCAAAAGGATATATGATGGGATAGGATGGGCGCTCCACATAATCTCAGACTAATAACAATCAGATTAAAAATGTGTTGTTATTTAACAAAGGAACATGTACTGTATAATCATTAAAGCTTTTTTGGTAAAGCTTTTTCGAAGGGGATGTTTATTTAACAGTTTTGGAAGGAGTCTCTAGTGTCAGTGCTTTGTAACAGTGAGATCTCTAGCATGGGAAAGTCTAAAGGGCAAGGGGCTTGGCACTTTGATCATTTCTTGGTAACATGATGAGCTGTGGTTTTCTTATGAAATTTTCTTCAAAGGTGATGCAACAACTGTTTATAGCTGCCATGACATAAGTAATAATGGGAACTACCTTGTTTCATGGATGTTCATTAAATTGTGTTTTATTCCTTACATACTGTACAAACGATCATTGGCCATCATTGTAATGGAGAACATCTGTTCATTTACTATTACTACGAGCTTCCAGTTCTGTCTAAAACTGTTTTAGACATAAATTGTTGTGCGGTTTGGAAACAAAACTTAAGCAGATATTTTAATTGGAGTCGAACCAGAAAGGGAAGTCATGACTAGTTTATCATGACTATCCATTTACCATCAGATCTATTTAAAGCACTAAATCCAAACAATATAACGACTCAGCTGCTGTGTATCTGACTAACATGAAAGAAATGGTTCGGCACAAACACTTCCCATATTTGATCAGTCAAGACATGTTTGCTTGGATTTGTACTGGGCTTAACTATGAGGCAAATGTATCTAACAAGTAAAAAGAAAAAAATGTTAAGCTATGTAATCTCATTTTATGATTGGAGGTTCAAAGTGGAAGTATATTATCTGCATAAATTTTAGCTTTCGTGTACAATTCAGTAGGTGGAAACGTTCAGCATGTAGGGCCTAAAAGCAGTGACACCACACTGAACTAAAAAGAGGTTTTAAAATGACTTCCCCTATAACGCAGATGTGCCAACCTAGATAGCAAAAAATTCCTAGCATGCAGAAAGAAGTGTACTACAAAACCCCTAGTGTACGTTGCGAGACACCAAATTCATTTACACATTCATTCATTTTTCCAGATGTGCACAACTGTAATAAAACAGCAAGGCAATAAACCAATGGAACTGATACTTAATAAGAAGCAGCTTCTCCATACTTTTTTTCTCCATACTCCATACTCTTGACTTCTGAAAGGTAGTCACACTTTCACATAGAAGTTTATTAGGTCCAGCGTCCTTTCCCTGTCAGTAAATTAGCTTTTTTTTAACACAGGTGATTATTATTCATGTGTAGTCTGACCACTGTTAGTTGAAGAAACATTGTTGATTCCTAATGTCTCCTCTATAGCAAGGTATTAGAAATCCTAAATGATACGATTAAACCATAGACATTGGCTTCTTTTCTTAATGTTGCAGAACGTGGCTAAAAAGTGGCATTTGTTCAATGTTGGTTTAAAGTAAGTCATGTTGTGTCCTGGTTTGAGGAAGATTTCTACAGAAAACCAGGTGATTCTAGCATCACCTGCATCAGCCACATATTTCTAGAAGCCACTGATCGTCTCATTTTAGTTGATTAATGACATGTGGGCCGAGATTGAAGTCGTGTAAGTTCGATATCCGTGCTTAAATATTTCTTTAACGCAGTCAACTTGTAATATGTAAAATCTCCTGAGCAATCACAATCCAGGAAACGGCTTATTCCTTTATTCCTCATTAGAAGTTACCACGAAGGTCCTCTAATTACAGAAAGCATGAGAAACTCCTAACTTGCACGTTAATATGGAGTAATCACGGATCGTCGCGAAGGCCTGGACCCAATCAGCTAGCAAAAGAATGTCTTTCATTAGCATCTAAGAATGGTAGAAGATGCTTCAGAGCACGGTCTACTGGGACATTTGATGCATCTGCTTGTATACTGTGTAGATTTACGAGGCAGAAACCTTTCTTTACATTACAATTAGAAATCCCTCTCTCTCCTCTTTCTCATCTCTTCTCATCTCAGTTACCCCTTTCTCGTTCTATTTTAGGAGCACATTATAAAATTAGCCATAAAACACAGCGCAGCAAGTCTGCAGCCAAAGATAAATGAACACACGAGGAGATGAGAGAATCAATTACTGAGGTGAAGTAAGTGAGGTTACTGAGTTCATGCCATAAATTTAGAAACAAGGATTTAAAAAGACAGCGTTGCAGCCTCGCACGGCTAGAAAACTGAGCGGAGCTAGCAATCAGAGCTAGCAATCACAGCTAGCATTCCACACAGGGTACACACAAACAGGAATGCTCAGTTTATCAGCGTGTGGAGATAAACACAGCGTAAACAGGACTGATATATGACGTGACAGATGATGTCAGCCACTCTTGGGTCATTTAGAAAATCTTAAAAGTTTTAGTGTTAAAGGAGTCAAACAGTGGTTAAAGGAGAAGAAGCATCAAGATTAGCATCTCACGCAGAAAGTGCTAAAACCTAATGTGATAAACCAGTGACAAATTATTACTTTATATGATTATAGTAACTGTTTCCTAAATGACATACATCAAATATACTTTTAAAAAATAGTGTGGAGTTATTTATGAAGTAGTCAATAGCGAACATTAAGTAGCGAACTAATCTGACTGGATAACTCACATTTTGTGAAATTTTACATCTGAAAAAGGTTATTTTTATTAGTGTATTGTTGTGTAAACAGCAAGAATTTCTTTAACCTTTTATCCGATATGGTTTAACAGCACTTTTTCCTTTCCAGTACCATCTTTTTTATTTAAAACTGCCAAGTTTTAAATTTGAAATGAAAGTATTTGGTCTGAAAATGACCATACTGAAACTGCTCAAACACTTTTTCAAATGACTTTTCCACAGGAAGTAATACACAGCCATAACAGCTTTTTCTGTTATTTTTTCTGTTATTTTTTTCTGTTAAAACCCAGGAACAAAATTCACAACATTTTCATTCTTTAAAGAATTTTACATCGAGTCTACATACTGTATATGTGCACGTGTGTCACTATAACAGCTCCGTAAATACTGTATGCATACACACACTATATGGCCAAAAGTTTGTGGACACCCGACCGACACATCCATATGTGCTTTTTGATCCCCCTTTGCCGTTATAATAACAGTCACTCTTCCTGAAAGGCTTTCCACTAGATTTTGGAGGAGATCAGGGGTGCAGTCAGTGTTCCAGTTCATTCCAAAGGTGTTCAGTGGGGTTAAGGTCAGGGCTCTGTGCAGGACACTCCAGTTCTTTTACTCAGACCTTAGCACACCATGTCTTCATTGAGCTTGCGTTGTTCACAGGGGCATTGTCATGGTGGAACCGGGTTTGGGCCTCTTAGTTCGAGTGAAGGGAAACTGTAATTCTCCAGGATATAAAGACATTCTAGACAATTGTGTGCTTCCAACTTTGTGGCAGTTTGGTGAAGAACCTCATGGTGTGATGGACAAACTTTTGCTTTTATAATATCGGTAGAGTTCCTCAAATTGTCTCTCTGTAGGAACCCTTAAAAGTAAAAAATTTTAGTGGAGGGTTTTCTTTTTTTTTTTTTTACAAAAGGTTCCACTTATTGACCAGTTAATGGAAAACCACAGTACTCAGTCACCTTACTCACAATGGTGTCAATGGTATCTGTAATATTATAGTCAATTGAGTCCCCAAAAATATTACAAAATTACAAGAACTGCAATCAAATTTCACAAAGTATCAAAATCTAAATAAATATGTTTAAATGTACTGTTTTAAAAAGCCCTTGTTGCACCAACTGCCATTTCTCTCTCTCTCTTTTTTTTTTTGGAAATGCTATAAAACACTGCTCAGTCTGATGACTGAGCTGAGAACTGTCCTGATGGGCGTGGCTTAATATTCTAATGAGCAGGCTTGATTGACAGCACTCTGTCCAAGACTTCAGCCTTCTTTGCAACTCAAGCGCCTTTCTTTCACAAAATCTCTCAGAATCAAGCATCAAATCAAAATCAAATCAGAATCAAACAAGCAAGCAAGAATTTCTAGTTTACTCAATGTCGGCCTTGTTATGACACAGCACAGCCGTTTACACTAATCAGCATTTATAAATGTGTCTCAAGAGCATCAGGTTGCAGGGGTGTTTATGTGCTTGCAGGATTTTTCTAGCGTGTTCACTTGTTTCTCGCGCACACAAACTAAAAAAAGCCAGATGACGGATTTCTGGTGTGAAACCAAAACCACCTGTACGTAACTAAGAACCGGAGTGTTGGAGCCTCAGATATCACAGTATCGACACACGCACAAGAGCTACAGAAGATGTGATAACATACCGAGGAAGCAGGTAGAACTGATGTGGCTGGATGTTTCACACTTGGCCAGTCTCTCACTCTCTGTTTCTCTCTCTCTCTCTCTGTGTGTGTGTGTGTGTGTGTGTGTGTGTGTGTGAGTGTGTGTGTGTGTGTGTGTGTGTGTGTGTGTGTGTGTGTGT
>JAQMYM010000009.1:18021942-18040757 GCA_030014255.1 Parauchenoglanis ngamensis | reverse complement strand
CTCACTCTCTGTTTCTCTCTCTCTCTCTGTGTGTGTGTGTGTGTGTGTGTGTGTGTGTGTGTGTGTGTGTGTATACACAACTTACTTAATTCTCTATCAAAGATCACAAGCCTGCATCATATGCATGACTCAAAATCACAGAGAAAGAGAGAAATGACAGTGAATGAGAGGGTGAGAGGAAGAGACAGAAATGAGAAAAAAAGAGTAAAGTGAGAAAACGGAGTCAAAGAAAGAGAGACGATAGTGGATTTGAAAACAAGCTCAATTTTAACTAATAATTTATGATCATGGTTGGTCAGAAGGTTCTGACCGGTTTACATGAATATGTTTTTAGTGGACATCCCACAACATTAAACATAACTATAAATGGATAAAAAGCACAATGTGTCATTAATTAATAAATTATTCATTGTAAGCATTAGCACGTCACTGTAATATAAGAAGATAAAACACTTTTATGATGTGCTGTTATTAAAAAAAATAATCAGCTTTGGGATGGGAACAGTAACCCTGTTTTGTGTCAGGTTGTTGCTCCGTCATGGATTATTTTCCCATGCCAGCATGCTTCAATATGTTTTATTCCCTACTTAAGTAATTCTAAGGAAACAGCTCTGGACATCTTCAAATGAATTCGACTAACATCCATTCATTCACTTATCTTCAGTTGAACCGCTTCATCCTGGTCATACTATAAGAAAAATCTGAACTAAACTTTACCTATCCATGCCACTTTATCTTTTGTACCTTTAAAATGTATCTTTCACCTAGAAATGTGGATATATTATACATTTACAAAAAGGTACATACTTAGACCCTAATTACTTTTAGAGTAAAACATAAAATGAACAGTACAATACATGCACCTTTCTAGATAACAGATACATATATAGGGTACAAAAAGGTGTATTCTTGAAATTATCACTATAGTATCAAGAAATAGTACTGATTATTACCCTTTTTCTGAATGTGTGGGGTTGTGGTGGATCCGGAGTCTGTCCCAGGATCACCGCTTGGAATACAAACCCCTGATGAAATGCTCATTCACTCCTAATAGAAGTTTAGCGCAGCCAATTCATCTACCAGCATGTTTATTGTGCAGCGCAGCATATTACTAAGAGGACTGATAATACACTCTAACACTTCCTTACATAGTAACACCCATTTTAACCTTGTAAAGCATGAAGTTATCATTTGATTAGCTGAGTCAGATGTATTACTGGTTTATTTTGGAGATCTTACTTCTGAGATCTCAGATAGGCAACGTTTTTCCTTTTTACAAGCATGTATCTGGTCGTTGAGGACTGGGCTGGGAAATTGCACCAGAGAAGGAATCTCATGTATAAACTATGTATAAACTATTTCCTGTACGGTTCCCCATCCAGAAACATAGCCACACAGAAGGCACAGTGTGGTTGTTTCCACTCTGGAAATATTCCTTGCCACACCAATTGCCCCTCCAACTTGCACCTCGAATCTACGACGTTTATTTCACATCAGTGTAACAGTCGTAACCAAGTCCTGTCAGTATTAGGAAGTGCAGGACAACTACTCACACTGTGAGGTCATTCATTTTACACCAATTTATCATTTATTCATTTTTGTGCTTTATCTAGGTCAGGCTCATAATTCTGACACATCTGGACCCTACACCAGAGAGCCAGGTGGCAGAATTCCCTCCCTACAGTAAATTGCACCACACTCACACACATTCACACACTCACTCACACCTAGGGGAAATTTCGAATAGCCAGTCCAACTACCTGCACGATTTTGGAAATCTGGAGGAAACCGGCGAACTTGGAGGAAACCGGCGAACCTGGAGGAAACCCTCATGTACACAGGCCCATCCGAACATCCTAAACTCTGAGCTCAGGTACAGGTGCTGAAATTTCTTAACATGACATTAATGCAAAGGCTTTAATCCCGACACTCAAGACTCATTATTTACGACAAACACCTTCTTGTGGAAAACTGGATGCTAGGATCTGCTTTGGAAAGAGCAAGTTCATGCTGCAGGTGTATAAAAGTCAGGTGAACCCCTCAGGTGTTTTTGTAGCACGTAAATACATCCTCTATCACATATAAATACCGGTGTGTAGCCAGTTTTCTCTTGCGCACAAATACCTAAACAGTATTCATCGCGAAGAAAAGCACGTGCACGAACTAAAATCTCTCCTCTTGGGAGAATAACAGTGCATAAGAAGCAACCCACAGTTCTGGCCGCTTAAAGTGCATCTCATCAGTAATGCATTAGCGGCATTAGGCACGAGTCAGTTGTGCACAAGTCGCGCGTGCGATGCAGCAGACACGCCGCTTTATTTTTTGAAAGAGCTCTCGCGAATGAAGCGACGAAGGAATAAGTAAATAAATAAATGAATAAATGGATATACATGCGATACTTACCGAACAGTGCCGCGAGCCTTAAGCAGAGCTCTCCAGAGCGCATTGCGAGCTGTCTCGTATCGTCTCGCGCGCCTAAAAGCTGCGGCCAGTTAAACAGCGCGAGCGTGCGTCCGTCCGTGCGCGCGCGCGCGTGTGTATGTGTGTACAACTGAAGAATGCAGCTTCCTTTGCCCCCTAGACGGTATCGCCCTCTGGTTTTGTATGAAGTACTTGCAAAAGTTGTTAGAGTGGAGCAGAGTTGAGCAGAGACACACAGGGTCCACTCTAAATTACTGCTGCAAATCAGCTGCAAACATGGATATCATTTATTCCGGTTTACACAAGACAGGAATACACACACACACACACACACACACACACACACACTGTCCACTGACATAATGATTAATGCAGCTATTTAATGCTTCACCTTGACCTAAACCTAACTAGCATTTTAGCTCTTTTACTTTTACTTATTTTTGTTTACAAAACTCTTAAAACTGCTGTGAAGGCCACTCTCTTGTGAGGACCATCCAAAATTGTCCTTACAAGGATAGTAAAAGCTCACATTTGGTCCTCACAAGGGTACAAAAACCTGGACATACACATACTGTACACACACACACACACACACACACACGCACACACACACACACACACAAACATTTACGCACAATTTAGAGTAGCCAATCCACACACCATTACTGGTATGTGTTTGTACAGTGGGAGGAAACCGGAGAAACCAGATGAAACCCACACAGACCCAAGGATAACTCCACATGTGAAAGTTCATATAGGCAGGGATGCATGATGGTTCGGGTATAATGAGAAATAAATGTTTTGTGTATCCTACTAAAAACAACCCCGGAAAAAAGTTTAGAAGTGGTCCGTTCAGTTTAATGGGAAAAAACCCTGAAACTGAAACCAACTGAAAATGTGGGCCAATTCATTTAGCTGAAATGAAATTAATTATTAAAATATGATTACCTAGAAAGAACAGCTGCTACTTCCTCAAACTCTTTAAATGTACTTACAATATTTTAAATTAGATTTGTGCTGTTGCAACTCCTGCTATCTGCCCCCATTTTGCCAATGTCCTCATTTTCCCGAAAAGCAAAACGAGGTCGCCGAGGTGTAAACTGTGCAAGCTGTACCAGTGAACCTACTTATATCTGCTATCTGGGTGCCCGTGTGATTAGCAGATTCATCTCCAGTTTCATTTAAGTATGCAGTTTGAACAGTGCTTAGCTGGTAGCTATTAACCTTTCTAATTTGTTAGTAACATAGTAGCACTAGAGCAAATCTAAAGAAACAACATCTCAGATGCCTTATATGTCTGAAAATGTGTGTGTTTTCAAGTGTTTTTCTGGTTGCAAATAAACACTATGGACTACGTGGTAATTCAACACTGTTGTGAAAAGTTCGTATGTATGAAATGTCTGAAATGTACGCATGATGTTGTTTAACATGGCACTTTAACATCCTCTCACGAATTCAGAAAAAAAAAAAAATGCTAGTGTCAGTAGTTTTGAACTGTCTTGACACAACTTTGACCCAAACACGTCACATCCCTGTCAAACACATGTTTTGAAGTTAAGTGATAGCAGCAGTGTGTTAAACATTACCACATGAAGGGGCAAGCGCTTGGTACCAATCCGCTTCTCCTTCCCTGGAAATAATTTGTTATTTTGACACAGACCCCAACGGAGGCCCCCTTCTCCAGCAGCTACTCACTCCATCACTGAGTCGAACATGAAGATCTGCCTTCCATGTGCTCAGCGCTCAGGTGTTTAAGTCTTCTGGGTGAAAATGATTTTTCAAAGATGAACGACTTTTCCGACATGCACCCAACTTCACTCGGTTTCACTAATAAGCATAAAACGTTGTTTAAAAATCCTATTTGTTCCACAGCGCTCTTCAATTCTCCCTTCTGACTGGTCAGATGGTGTTGATTTATTTTCTATCACAGCAGCTCTGACAGTAGTTCCAGCTGTAACTCAAATCGCAAGTGTACAGTAACGTGCTTGTTTTGTCACGCTACCGTTTCTATAGTAACAGCTAACACACGGTGTATCGCAGACACTCCACATGATCTTAGATTAAGAATAGACGTCTTCAACGACGTGTTGTTATTTTACAAAAACATATAATCATTGCTATGGAAAAGTTTCAGTAAGGACGCATTTATTTCGTTCGCATTTATGGAAGGAGTCTCCAGTGTTAGTGCTTTGTAACTGTAGGAGTACTGTGAATTTAAGTTTTACTAGCACACCTGCAAGTGTTTTATTCCTTGCTTATATATCAGGGATGCTACACACGTCATGTAATATAAAAGTGTTGCTGAATAATTTCAGATAAAATTCCTCTTTTATGACAAATTTAGTCAATCATTCAAGCTTAACAAATATAATGGAAGTCTATCACGCTGAAAATATTTTCTGCATACTGTATAAGCACATATATTCCATATACTTGTGAAACTATATTATCATCTGCATAACGTTTAACTTTAGGAATTGTAGCGTGGGTGGTGGAGGTGACCAGTCTCCAATGAAATTATTATTTGTCCAAGATAATTTGGCCGCCCTATAACTTTACGTATAGCGTGTTTAGTATTACACTGTTAATTCATGTTTATAGATGACAGAAGGTACATAGATCCTGAAGCATAACCAGGGGGTTATGTGTGATTGTATTTTGTTACAGTGGCGGAAATCACAACCCACTTTACAAAGTTATTATATTTAGGCGTCCAAGCTCTAATCAGCTCTAATATGCTTGGTGGAATTTCCAGCATTAGAAAGCTTTCTCACTCCAAAAAATATTATTTTGATCATGTTCATGAAATACCCTTGTCCTAAACCGCATCAGCAAGAACTAGATGTAGTCTGAGGCAGATATTTATGGAGATATTTTCGGCGAAGGTGTGACAGACTTCTCTTACTTTTTAGCTACGTTAGCCTCATAGCTTGTCTGCAAAATTCCAGAATGTTGCATAGCAAATATGTCCTGAAAAATATATTTGAATACTTGAACCTTGTTGTGTACATTTGAATTTTAATTTCTTGAAAAATGTTACGACAAATCTAAAGAGACACTATGATTCAAGCAGGAGTGTTAAGAATAATGTCATATGAAGTGTACAGGATTCATGTTTATCTCTGCTTCCTTGTGACACACACTCACACACACACACACACACACACACACACACACAAAACAATGTATCTGAACATCTCAGGAACTGGCTAAGAGGGACGGTTTACATCCGAGCTTCCTGTGTCTTCCACTCCCTACATCACCCCAGGAGTGCACTTCAGGAAGTCTGCAATTAGTGTGTTCCTTTTACGTATCCCCAGATTTTTCTTTTTTTTAGGGACACACACACCCATCTGACAAATAAAGAGAGGTTTGATTAAAAGTGTGAGAATTTATTAGATTATACCATTTCCTTTCTAATGCATTATCTTTTCTAAAGTAATATGTACTTATATACAGTACTATATGTTTATTTAGCATTATTGAAAGGAGTCTCCAGTGTCAGAGGGAAGTCTCTAGAACAGTGGACATCATGACAAGCTGTATTTTTTTTTTTTTTTTTGTCTTTTTAACTTGAAACGAGAGGCTGGTGAAGGAATGACCGTTGAAAAAGTTCTAATAAACTATGTTAAAGGAATACTTCAGCTAATCTCTTTCTTCCTCTTCAAGTTTGATTACCAAAGATTTTTAACATTTTGCACTGTGGAAAAATATCACTTATAAAAGATGTCTAGAAGCAGCTGTTGAATTCGGTCAACAACATATTTTTAGCACGGTTTCATATATCGTTTATTTATACCAAGATATTTGTGAATAAAGCTCTAGATCTTCATTGCTTGCGTCAAATTTTTTCAAAAGAAAGAATTTCTACTGAAGGTTGTTTTTTGCCTGGTGGTTGACAATAATGTCAATATTGGCAAACATGACAATAAACAGATGAATGTAAGCATAATGAGACTAATAACAGGAGCTGAAAAAAATTAGGGAGGAGAATCTAATAAAAACAGGAAGTAAACCAGGAGATAAACAGGAAGGAGGCTTCTGTGATGAAGGGTTAAGCTTCATCTTCAAAAACATACCGGAGGAAGTCAGCTTTTAAACACACACCAGCTGGGAAAAGGTTATCATCGACTTGAAAATGATATATAAAGACAGAACTAAACCATTTCATGCTGTCATCTGGATATATCCAGTCAACTACTGTGCAGGTTCTCAGGTAATATACTGTAGAGACTGTAAGTACGAGTGACAAATTAAAGTAATGACCAGCGACTCTGTTATTCTGCACGAAGTTTGTTTCATTTAGCAGGAAGAGTGACTTTAAATTATTTCAGAGTTCTTCTGACGGATTACCTTTATTATATTAAGAGAAGGAACTGCTTCTGGTTTTAAGTCTTCTAACAACAAAACTTTTCTACTCTCAGGATGTCCTCAGAGTCACTGGGTGGGAAATATGCATAATTTATAGAACATAATTTGAATCAGTCAATTTGTCATTAGTCAAAAGATTTGATTGATTCTCAATATCCATGAAGACATATTTAAAGCTCTGAACTTTTAGCTGTTTCAGAAATTGTAAAATCCTTGCCAGCTCCTAATGACCAACAGTTACTATTGACATGTTTGGACTTCAGTGACACTAGTGAAATGTGATGAAATACCCTTGGAGAAATGGAACACACACACACACACACACACACACACACACACACACACACACACACACACACACACACAGAGCAATATGGTTTTCGTAACTGGTGTGTTTGCTTGCTGGTGTGTTTGCTTGTTCTGGACACATCAAGTTTTTTCCTCATTATCTGATTGCCAAGATAGTGCTTTTTAAGCTGTTCTGTCTCCTTCCTCACCAGGCCACTGAGCCGTGCTGCTGACTGAGTTAAAATAATAAGCCACTCTTAATGTGAACGAGTGAGATGGGAGATTGAAGACAGGAAGTCGTCCCATGGCAAAATAATCTGTTTAGTCATCTGATGTGTGGTGTCTGTGTTCTTTATGCTCATAGTCTGTTCCTCGGTTTCATTTTTACCTTTGGAGATTCAAAAGGCATAACAAAGACATGTCAGAACGTAACTGCTGGATTTCTGTAGACTGTAGAGTTTACGAGAATTTATTGAATCAAAGAAGCATGATTACTGAGCCAGTGTATACTGGGATTGTTCAAGACAGAGTAAACAGGAAATAGTTTACAAGATGAATCAAATGCAATGACCATGATGATGAGAGATAATTTGGTCAAAAGAACTTGAGCAAGAATGAACTTTCAGTTTGATGGTGAGTGCAATTTAATGTGGTTTTTTTCTTGACACTGCTCCAAAGGGGATAGGCAAAGCTCAGTAAATTGCACAAATAGACATTGAATTCGACGAGTTCTTGAATAATGTCATGTGTTGTTGAATAATAAGTAGTGGTTTTGTATAACATTCGGTAATGGACTTGTTTGATGACCCCCAAAATTTAGATTTTTGGGGTCATTCACCATCAAACATACACAGTCACCATTAAACACTAATAATTTACCATCACATTCCAACACTCACCAGGACCCACCAATCACCATAATCAAACACCAACATTCAGCACCACACACCAATATTCACCATCAAACATCAACATACTCCATCAAACATGAAGTCACCATCAAGCACCAGTATTCTCCAGCAAACAACAACACTCAAACACATGAAACAGTGGCACCATCTGAGACCAACCATTTCCATCAGACATGAACACTCGCCATCAAACCCTGACATTCTTCATCAAACATATTCACCAACAAACATTTAAAAACCATATTCAAATACCAACATTCTCCATTAATTCACCAATATTCACCATTAAACTTTAAAATATTCACCTAACACCAGGATTCACCAACAAATACTGACAATCACTATCAAACAATAACATTCACCACTGAACATTAACATTCATTATCAAACACCAACATTCACCACCGAACAGTAACATTCACCATCGGACACTAACATTCACCATCAAACACTACCACTCACTATCAAACACCAACATTCACTATCAAACACCAACATTCACCATCAAACACTACAACTCACTATCAAACACCAACATTTATCATCAAACACCAACATTCACCACCGAACACTAACATTCACCATCAAACATTAGCATTCACCATCAAACACCAACATTCACCATCAAACACTACAACTTACTATCAAACACCAACATTCACCATCAAACACTATGACTCACTATCAAACACTACAACTCACCATCTAACACCAACATTCACCATCAAACACCAACATTCACCATCAAACACTACAACTCACTATCAAACACCAACATTCACCATCAAACACCAGCATTCACCATCAAACACTACAACTCACTATCAAACACCAACATTCATCATCAAACACCAACATTCACCACCGAACACTAACATTCACCATCAAACACCTACATTCACCATCAAACACTATAACTCACTATCAAACACTACAACTCACCATCAAACACCAGCATTCACCATCAAACACTACGACTCACTATCAAACACTACTACTCACCATCTAATACCAACATTCACTATCAAACACCAACATTCATCGTCATGCACTAACATTGTCCATCACACACTTAAACTCACCATCAATCAGTCACAATCAAACACCAGCATGTTCAATTAATTTACCACCAGCGTTCACCAATGAACAAAGTCACTATATTAGTTTGTTTTTGCGGCGTGTGTCTTGGGAGGTTTCTATAATGTCTTCTTCTATTATAAAGTCAAATGTCAACATAGTCTTACTGGTTTATTAAAAAATGCTGATATTTGAGTACAAATGTTACTGATGGCGAATGTTGCTGATGTGAGGAGATGTGGCTGTGTATCATAGACTGTTGGACTTTATTGGAAATTGTTGGTGAGTCTTGGTGTCTAGTCAGTCTCTGTGGTAAAGTTGCTCTCTTTTTAAGAATGCCAAACCAATTGGGATTTTATTATTTTGTATGATGTGAGTGTGATTTCCTCTTGTGTTGGTGTTAACTGGGGTCCTCAGTGATGGATTTGAATTAGTTTAAGAAATTCAATCCTGGTGATTTCCTCACCTATGTGGTTCACATAGGAAGGCCAGCATTATGCAACTTTGCTGTTCTATTCTGAAAGAACATTAAATTATTTGTTGTCCTAGTAGTGCCTTAGAGGAAAGCTTTCCAAGTCAGAGAATTAGAGACATTTCGTAATTCACCGTACTCTGACTAATTCAAACTTTAATGGAATTTCAGAATGTCATTATGGTTTATGTATAGTGGTGTACAAATTAGTTGAGGAATTCAGCTAGGGTTTGTTTATGCCTTTGACTTTGTTGGAACACATTAGATCCAAAATCGATCTTCCTGACTTGCATGACGAATGAGTGCCGTGTAGCTTACGTTCGTTGGGTCTGGATAAGTGAGTGTTATTATACAACTGCAAACTGTGATGTCTGGGCAACGTTTTTGCAGTTAAACACAGATCTCATCCTGTCCCACTGATGGACTGATGGACAGCTGAAAAGTGGAGTATATTTTTCTGCTTCTGTGGTTGTTTGACAGGTCAGGGCGAGGGGGATAAAGACCACATGTTAGAAATGAGAACCTTCTGACTGAGAGCTACGCGAGTATCACTTTTTCAATATTTTGAGTTAAGTTACACCATTAACAATATACATTAACATTATAAGCACAATGCTCATTTGAAATTGAAAACAGGGTCAGTTAGTTGTTAAAGTACATAGAAAAGACTTTCTAT
The DNA here is from genome assembly GCA_030014255.1 of Parauchenoglanis ngamensis. Classification (NCBI taxonomy): domain Eukaryota; kingdom Metazoa; phylum Chordata; class Actinopteri; order Siluriformes; family Auchenoglanididae; genus Parauchenoglanis; species Parauchenoglanis ngamensis. The sequence goes on along the minus strand of JAQMYM010000009.1, from coordinate 18,030,541 downwards.
TCTATCAATTTCTAAATTGTTCTTCATCACATGTTGATTTAAGCAATATTCTAGCAGTCTCCCCTCCTACATATCACTGCTACATGTTTATATTTATAATTTGGCTGCAGATACCAGGATATTGGGATGGACGGATATCAAACATGAGCCTAGCATAGCGTTCTATAGTGAAAAAAAGGTGTACATAAGGCAAACACTCTTATCCAGAGCAACATACATTTATGTCATTTGCACTACTGAGGAGTTAAGGGTTATGGGCCTTACTCAAGGGCCCATCTCATGACCTGCTTGATTAGTAACCTAACAGCTTAACCACTGAGCTATCACAGGTTAGTATATGTAATGGGATTTAAACCAAGAAGCTTATGCATGCTTCTCCACTGCTCCAACCCACCAAGCTATCTACCTAACTATCTGAGTAGTTACCTAAGTAGTGCTTAAATAGTTATATTCTTAATGTCTTTTATTTTAGCAACACTTTTTCTATATTAATTTGTACTTGGAATATATCGGAACTACACGTTATATATATCAAGTTGTCAGAATTTTGAGTCAGAAGTGCATGCAAGTGCAGGTAAATATTTAATAGGTGAAACACAGAAAAAAACTCTAGAATATGAACAATATGTTGGTAACCATGGAAACATGCATGAACCAGAACATGAAGGTGACAAAAGCTAGACAACGAGTGCTACCCAATACAGAACTTAATTACCAATGTTAATATTCAAAAGTGAAATTTCTGTAAGGAAGATTGGGGCTTGTTGGCTATGGGGCAGTTTGGCACACTCTACATCTCCAGCTCCCTACAGGGAATTGAAAAAAATGTAACACAAAACATCTACCCTCTTCATATGGACTCGTATTCTGCAAAAATACCTGGAGGTCAGAAGGTGCTCAGCTGGAGACAACCTGAACATTTTATGAGGTCAAAAGTTACAAAACAAAAAGTATCCCAACACTGAATATGTTGTAAAAGTCTTTGAGATAGATATTCAGCTCCTTTGACAGCTCACATTAGAGTGTGTGTATTTCATATTCACAAAGTGGATGGCATTAATGGCATTATAAATGTCTCTACACATAAGTGAAAACAATTCCACGCTGTTTTTCCCCTGTGAGACACTGCACACCATGCAGTCATAATGAATTATTAATTGATTCATTTTATTGTTTTTTTAATGTGTATAATTATCTTGAGAGTATGAAAAATGGGAATGTTTATTATTGTGGTGGGAAAAAAAGGTTGAGTTCGAGGTCTACCTCTAAAATAACGAGTCCAGCCCATGCAGCTCTAGTCCGGAGAACAATTCAAGATCGAGTAGAATTCCGAGACGAGACTGAGTAAGAGACCAAGACAGGAGTACTACAGTACTACTGACCAGACATACGTATACTATTCATATGTTATTTTGGCCACCATTATGCTATAATTTAAGTATATAATTCTGTGCCACCAAAGTGAACTCCAGAACACATTAAAAGTGTATTTTAATGATATTTGTAATGCTGTTCATGAGCTCTTCCATTATGCAATTACAGTAATGCAACCCAGTACATACAGTAACTGCTACAGTATATTTACAAATACATACTGTATACACATAGCTGTTCATGTGATTTTACATTACTCATTTGGTATACAAAATTACAAGTGTTCTTTAATGTCCTGTAGTATACATTACATACATGATTAATATGTCAAGTCATATACCGCTAGTATATTAGTACAACACAAAAAGCACTATGTAAAGTCAATATGTAAAGTTGTAACATAGCTTCAATATACTGGTACATACTTTAAGTGTACAAGTACTATATTTGAATAAGCTATATGATGGCTTTATAGTTAAACTATGTAAATGCTAAATTTACAGAGCACGCAAGCATTTTAATACTGACAATTCATAAATAATACAGTGGAATATTTAGCCTAGGGACTATATTTACTAGGTACAAACACTAGCTAACTACCAAGTACTGTTTTTATTTCAGAATGGTGTAAGGTGCTACAAATGATCAAATATCTACAACAGAATGTAATGAATACAAAACTTGAATTTGTTTCGCCATAATTTGTAAAACTACAGTTCTGTCATAAAATAAGCAGTTAGTAAGTATGTACTTTAAGAAAGTACGTTAAAAATACCAAACGAGCATACCCAAACTGAAGTACACTTTTCCAAATTATACTGAACTGTACTGTAAATTAAGTAGTAGGTGAAAAAATAGAATGTGAAACAATATACTTGGAGCATTCTGCATGTAATTCAAGTATACTATTAGCATTTTAAAGTGTATTACTTTTTCACTTTTGACTTCATAACCTAGTGTTATGAACAGTTTCGTGTGGTTAGTGGTGACTCAGCATTACCAAGGATTTAATAGGGAACATCCAGTGGTATTCACTAAGTGCCATGCAGTAAGAAGCAACCACATTAAATGAATTTCTTTGTTTTAAAAATGATGTATTTTATGTTTGTGCTTCCTTTAGGAACAAGTCACACACACAAAAACTACTACTAAAATCCTCTACTGTTACCTACCTCTTAAGAGGTGCCTCCTTCTGAAAGAAATTCAGATCTATTAATGTCTTCAAAGGTCGGTGATAACAAAATTCTGCATATTTAATATTGCAATATTATCGATACCCTCCCAGCCATGTTGGCTGTATTTATATGATTGAAGTCAAGTATTGTTGACTTTCTAAGACTTAAGTCATAGAATCTGAAAACTCAAAATGTTCACCAGATTTGGATTGTGGGGCCAGAAGTTCAGAAATGCTAAAGAAATGGCTAGAATTAACACTGTAGTTCAAATGAATTTATACTACAGTGCGGGTGAATGCTCGAATCGGATTGGTCGGAAGGTGTGCTTTAGTTTCATATAACAACCTGGACTGTTGTGTGTTATTCCTTACTTAACACTGTGTTTCCATTTAAATGAAAAATGCCAGAATTATAAGCGAATGGGCAAAAAATGATGGCAGTACATAAACATAACAAACAATTATGCAAAGCTTAACCAATTGGAGAGCCGTAAAAATCCATCCAAAAATCCAATCCAAATCTCCATCTGCTATCTGTTATATCATCAGCTGAAAATTCTTAAATAATAAAAATTAAGCATACAAACTAACAGGCAGCATTATTAAGCTTTAGATTTTACCTACTCTTTGTCCGACAGTGTTATTCAGCTCACTGTTAGCTAGCTGTATTTTAAAAGCTAGTTGTACCTAAACTGGAACGCTAAAGTATTAGCAAGTAGACATTGTTCTCCACTCTCTGTGGAGGGTCGACAACGTAATCACGCAGTTTGATTATCCTGGAGATTAGTGGCACTGCACAACTCATCACTTGACCTTTCACCCCAAGTAACAGTTTTGTGCTCCCATGTCTCAGACACATTTCCACGGGTCAGATTAGTTTTTAACCTCTAGCTCATTACGCCTGACCTCAGCACTGGCCTTAACACACTGCAGAGGTATCTAGACACAAACCGATGTTAGAGTTCCAGATCACACTTTATTACTGTTTACTGTGTTACCATAATACTGTATTAAAATGTTCTACAATAAGCTATTTAACTGTAAAATAACTTTGGAAAAGTTTAATTTGGGTTTCAGCTTTATCATATATCTATACTTAGATCTTGTTTTGGACAGTGAGTCGACTAATAAAGCTAGCCAGTTTATTACTAGCTAACTAATGCTGGCTAGTATGTTACACACCCAGTTTGCTAATTAGTGGTTACGTAATGCTAGCTAATATGTTATGTTCTAGCTAACTATCTAGCTGTTAGTTTGTTATAGTTTGTGGCTAACTAATTATAGCAAGTGTTACATAGTCTGTTAGTTTGTGTTACATTAGCTAGACAATTTTGACTCTGTAGCTAACATTGTTCGATAGCTAAACATCAAGCTAGCCAGCAAGTTACATACACTGTCTGTCAAGTTGTGCTATATTATCTAGTAAACTATGATAGTAAACGTATTCCTCAGAGAGCCAGTTCTGTCCATCACGATTTTTAAACATTTTCATTAAACTATTATAATTATTATAATTATAATTCATTGAACAGAATGATAAGATTGTCTTGTCTGAGTAGAAAACATACAATATTGCCAAACATGGGCCCTAACAATGCTATCTCTGCCACAAAATGCTATCCTTCTGTAGTGTTCATGATTACAAACTACTAATTATTTACACATGCATGAGAGTATTTTGAGTGCTTCCAACACTATGTGTGGACAGTTCAAGGTTTTCTGAGTGTGAGTTGCTATTGTTATTGTTTTTCCTGGACGTCCTGCTAGGAATTCTGGTTCAAGAAGAAAACAGAAGTTGACCTAATGCTTGGTTTGGCAACTGCTTACAAAGAACTGTTGATGAACTGAACCTGTCTTTGTTTACATGTTTTTGCCTTTAAGGGTTTTTTCTATATGAATGTGCATATTTTGTCTTGCTCTGAGTTGTAATTTGTGCTTTTATACAGTACAAATCATCACAGCTTTAGGGTCGTTGTCTTGATCCTGAGCTTGGGTTACTGCCTGCGTGGAGGTTCACACGTTCCTTCCACATGTCCTTGTGTCTGTGTAGGTTTCATCCAGGTTCTTCGGTTCCTGCCCACCTCCCAAAAACATGCTGGTTGGTGAACAGACTATGCTCATTTCCCCCTAGGTTCAATATAAATAAAGTCTGCTATTATGTGAGCAGTATGAATTACTCCATGAGATGGCTTTAGCATATTCAGTAACAATCCAGAGAATGTAACGTGACCTCAGTCACTGCCTTCACATTGCATCACTCACATTGTTGCTGTGTGAAGCACAAAGCAACAGGATGCAGCTTCCTGTTTTTGTGCAGTCATTCAGCAGCTACTGATCTGATGTGTTGCTTTTGTGTTATGCTTCCTTTTTTTTTTTTTTAGCAAGCTGAGTAGTTAAAGTACGTAAGCTACACCATTTTAAGGAATAGTGGTGCATTCAAATGAAATGAAACACACGATATGATCAGCTTTTAAAATGATCAACATCATAATTACACTTTTGCTGGGAAATATGGACGCCAAGGAAAAACTACTTAATTTTGTTGGCTATTGATTTAGATAGCACATCCAGTGTAATAGTTGGGAATATTTACATTTCTTTCAGATGTGTTCATAAAGTACTAAGACTCAATATGACGAAAATGGCGCTTTACTTAGCATGCTGCAGGCCTGAGACAGACATGTAAGATGGTGGAAAAGGAGTAGTAGAGAGTGAAAGTCGACAAGCGTGTATTAAAACCAGTATTGGAACATAGGCTTTGATTCCACTGCCTTATTTAGCCTCCGTGCTGCGATAGTGTTTTCCGAGGAGGAGTGTGTTTTGTTTCCAGGCTTGGTATGTTTGTTCCTTGGACTATGAAGCACTTTATTTGGATAGGCTTCTGTGTCCACTTTTAAATAATGTCCAACCATGTTTAGTGGAAAGAACCGAAAACCGTTCTGGGTGCTGTTTGTAATCTCTAAATAAGGGACGATGTGTTCACCATATGGCTATGAGGAAAATGTAACGTGACTTCTGAGGTGCCCTTTAAATGGTTGACATAATGGAAGATGGGTCATGAACTGTTTACTAGCCATTCCATAACAATGACGTTTATTTGTGCAGAAGCTGTTTGATTAACTCTTATCTCTGTTTAAGCCTGGAACCTCTTCCTAATGTCCCTCTACGAAAGAAATGGTTATACAGTGATATACAGTATGAATGATATAAACATATGTAGATAACTGGAGGTTGGACCACACACACAGAATACTCAGATTTAGAATAAGCTCTGTTCCTAAATAATGTAACTAACTCCAGTGAAAGAGGCATGGCCTCTGTATCTGTCTCAGTGAAGGAGGTGTGGCCTCTGTATCTGTCTGTGTCAATGAGGAAGGCGTGGCCTCTGTATCTGTCTGTGTCAATGAGGAAGGCGTGGCCTCTGTATCTGTCTGTGTCAATGAAGGAGGTGTGGCCTTAATGAATGTTAGTTCCAGTAAAGAAGGTGTGGCCTTTGTATCTGTCAGTCTCAGTCAAAGTGATGAGGCTTCTTCTGTTCTGTCCGTCTCAGTAAAAGTGTGGCCTCTGTAACTGTCTGTCTCAACGAAGGAGGCATGTCCACGCTATCTGTCAGCTCCAGTGATGAGAGCATGAGTCATGTGTCTGTCAGTCTCAGTGATGGAGGCGTGCCCTTGTTGTATAACTCTATATACTGAAAGAACATAAAATGATGGCTGATTTAAGCTTTGTGACTTTTTTCTTATGTCCATTTTTGTGAATAGATAACATTGTTTCAAACAGAGCCTAAAGGCACATAAGCAAGTCTGTTTGATATTCTGAGGCTTATTACAGCCTTTTAAGGTTAATGAGTGTTGATTTAGGCATGCAGTTCGCATGAAGCAAAATCGGTGGCTATAAGCGTCCATTACTTTTTAGTTACATTACCATTATAGCTCGAGTGCAAAACTAAAGAAGCAAACATATCTTGGCTGATAGTCTGCACTTGATCTAAGGGGGAGATTGTGTACATTTCTGTTTGAACGAACTCATGATTTAAAGTGATGTTCTTTGTCTTTGTTTTACAAGTTCCTCTGCAAAAATGATGTGAAATGTCGTACAACATTACAAACACCATTAAACCGAGTGCGCTGTTTTTATGAGCACTGTGAGTTTGACATCACCTTTGCTCTCCCTCATGTTTGTGTGTGTGTGTGTGTGTGTGTGTGTGTGTGTGTGTGTGAGTATGTGGACAATATGATGTAAATCTATCCCTTAGTCTCTGACTGTGATGGTGCATTTAAGAGGTGATCCTGGTCATGATCCCAGTGCTGGGGGTTACACGTGAACCTGAAGAGTCAGGAAATGACTTCAACATGACAGGCAAGGAGACCAGGAGGTCTTTGATCCTGTCTGGAGTGATTTACACGTCCTCTCAGGCCTCCCTGGGTTAGAGATTGATTTCAGTTTGTGTCTGCAAAGATGTTGAGGCAGCAGGGTGATTTTTATATCTAGGGACATGGGCATGTTTTATTTTATTGTAGACGGTTCTTTATTCAACCAAGGTTCATCATCAGTCGTACTGAATGGTGGGAAATTCTCTGACATTAGTGTTCTTACTATAACGTCATCCAAGGAAATACCTAATCACATAAGATACGACCTCTTTGAACAATACTTATTTCTATAAATATTTCTGTAAAGAATTTTACAAATATGTTTTCTGATCTGCACGCCCCTCAGCTAATTTTTGGTTTGGCTGTACTTTTTTAACTTTTAAATTATTCAGAAAATTCACATTGTTGCACCAGCTTCACTGCTTTTACGTATCTTAAAGAAAAAAACCTTTATAAAATCTTTATCATCTGTGTATCTAAGTCACTAATATGTATATGGTCTTCTGAAGGATAAAATATCTCATCTTCTGACTGACCTTTGATGCTGATTCAGTTTTATGCTCGTCTGCTGTTTTCAGTCAATAAGCACATGCCGTACTGTACTGAAACTCATTACACTGGCTGTCACAGGGATGAATGAGAAACAAAATGTGACAGGAATGTGTTATAATAGATTAAATACAACAGTTTTGATTAATGAGGCTTTTTGTTTAGAAAGAAGAGCTTGTACGCAGCTGTGTATCTTGTCTACTTGGATTGTGTGCAACTATGTTACCGAAATGGTAAGACAGATGAAGCATTCGGCTGTGAGTGTGTGTTGGTGTGTGTGTGTGTGTGCATGAGTGTGTGCATGTCGGAGTGTTTACTCTTGGCATATTTCTATAACTTCGGGATCGTTCCTCGGGGGGATTATGAAGATGGACCGTCTCTCATGCCCTCGTTTCGTCTCTTGTGCGTATGGCTGAGTCTAAATCAGATTGGACTTTAAATGCCCTCATTAGTCCCCTTTAGTCAACGATGCAATTCAGCCTCATTACACCTCAGAAAGACAAGCAACACAAAAATGCATCCTAGCTCACTAAGGTTTAGAAGAATATTTGCATTTATATTCATTCCTTTGACAGACAGCCCCGAGCCCTATTGAGCTAAACTCATCCAGAATGAATAAGTTAGCTGACATGAACTATTCCAAAATGTTAACACAACACAGGAGCCTTCTGTTTTCTTATTTCCTTTGGTTCATGAATTATTGACTATATAAAAACTTGACCAGTTGACGCTGCAGGGCTCAGCTGATTTCAGTTTGTGTCTGCAAATATGTTGAGGCAGCTGGGTGATTTTTATATCTAAGACTATCTAGGAAAAGGCAATAATGTTTGTTTGTAGTGGACCTCTTGTTCAGCTGATTCTCGAAACATGGAGTTTGTACATACGGTAAACCTTCTACTAGATTATTCCAACTATTTCTGGACATATTTTGCTCATTTCAAGCTTGATATAATCTTACAAATTTATTTCTAGAAAGAAGCAAAATTACAACATCAATAGAGTAAGAAATTTTTAAGCTTGAAATTAGTAGAACTGTCTGGCACGGTGGTGCAGTGGTTAGCACTGTCGCCTCACAGCAAGAAGGTCCTGGGGTCGATCCCCGGGTCACCCAGGGTGCCTTTCTGTGTGG
>JAQMYM010000009.1:17911792-17938861 GCA_030014255.1 Parauchenoglanis ngamensis | reverse complement strand
ATAAGCGTTTAACGAGGCGCACCTGTTCACTGAAAAGCATTCCAGGTGACGACTTCATGACGCTGGTTAAGATAATGATCACAATATCATCAAGCTCAATGGTGGCGACTTTGAAGAATCTAAAATATGAAACATATTTTGTTTGGTTTTTTTTTTTTTTACACTTTTTTGTTTACTACATAATTCAGTACATGTGTTGCTTCATAGTTTGAGGGATTCAGTATTGTTTTACAATGTAGAAAACAAACAAAAAAGAAAAACCTATGAAAGAGAAGGTGTGTCCAATCTTTTGCCTGGTAGTGAGATTGTATAGTACTTGAAAAAGTACTCTGGATTTATTCCTATACTAACTCAGCTCTAACATTGTAGCTTTATGATATTCTATTTGTATAGAATTTCTTTTTGGCTTATTTGTATTAGTACACTACTATTATTTGTAGTGTGACACTTTTTTGTATTTGTGCAAAAGCCTGTTTGTGCGAGTATGAGGACTATTAGTACTAGCATGGATATTATTTATACTAGCATGAGGACTATTTATACTAGTATGAGGCTTATTTGTACTAGCATGAGGCTTATTTGTACTAGCATGAGGCTGATTTGTACTAGCATGAGGCTTATTTGTACTAGCATGAGGCTTATTTGTACTAGCATGAGGCTTATTTATACTAGCATGAGGCTTATTTATACTAGCATGAGGCTGATTTATACTAGCATGAGGCTTATTTATACTAGCATGAGGCTTATTTGTACTAGCATGAGGCTGATTTATACTAGCATGAGGCTTATTTATACTAGCATGAGGCTGATTTGTACTAGCATGAGGCTTATTTGTACTAGCATGAGGCTGATTTATATTAGTATGAGGCTTATTTGTACTAGCATGAGGACTATTTGTATTAGCATGAGGCTGATTTATACTAGCATGAGGCTTATTTGTACTAGCGTGAGGACTATTTGTATTAGCATGAGGCTGATTTATACTAGCATGAGGCTATTTGTACTAGCATGAGGCTGATTTATACTAGCATGAGGCTGATTTATACTAGCATAAGGACTATTTGTACTAGCATAAGGCCTATTTTTAGTAGTACAATGGCTATTTATCCTATTGGATACACTGTTAGCAAAACTCTTTCTTGCTGTATAGCCTTCTGGTTCTATGTAAAACTATCCATAAAATCATCGATTCACTTTTTTAAGAGTAAATGCATTTTACTTCTCCAATATAACTTTATATAACCAGATTGATATAGTACCACACCCCTAATCCAGACAAGCATGTTTTTTCCACCGCTGATTGAACAGACCCATGACCACTCAGTAAAAGCCAGAGGGAGTGAATCAGAGCAACATGAGCAACATGAGAGTTCACAGATAGGTTGATGAGCACTTCAGGGGCTCCAGTCCAAATGTAGTCGAAAAAAACATAACCAGAGTTTTATCTGGTATTTTTTTTAATAGCATAGGAAATTGTGTACTTGCTTTTCTCTAGGGCTTTGCTGTGACTGACCTCAGTGTACTGGCCATTGCGCAATATAAACAACTTCATTAGTGCAAATTACAACTGCTCACACTGTCTGCATGATTCATGTGCTGTATTTGTATCTGTGCAGTATCCAGCACTTATGTTGTGCTATAATTAGTATTATTTTTAAAATTTCCTCGTTGTAGCTACATGTCACCCAAAGATTTAGCTGTAATGGATAAATTAATATAAATAAATAATAGACAGAGACAGAGAGAGAGAGAGAGAGAGAGAGAGAGAGAGAGAAATATATAGAAATTGTTATTAGGTTTTCATTGCATCATGAGATTGATGAACACGAGTAGCAATGCAATTTTTAAACTGCAAAAAAATGTACTGTACTTTTTTTCATCAGAATCATGGCTTCTGCAGTGTGTTTAATCCCACAAAGCCGCTCTGTTGGGGAGGAAGCTCAGATCGATGCAGGTCACTGATAGCCTGGTGAACTGGCTGTTGGATTATCTCACCATGATGCTGCTATTTGTTCGTCCTTTTAGCTGCACTTTAGACATCATATTGTGCGGCACAGGAGGCTCCTGGGATACGGCTCTGTCCTCAGTCATATTTACCCTTGACACAGCAGACTTTAGGTAAAACTCAGGTTCCTACCCCTGCAACAAACACTCACGACTCAGTGAGGGGAGTCTAAGGAAAATCATCTTGGACTTCAGGAGGGATAAAAAAAACCCTCATGCCCCATTCTGGGGACACATGTACAGTCAGGGCAATCTTACAAGTCTCTTAGCGCCACATCAAGAATAAATCCGAGGCGTCTCCTTAAAACTGGCCACAGCAGGCTTCCTACTGAGGAGGCTGGCTTCATTTATTGTGGGAACAACTACGGCAGATCTAAAGTGGCTTTCAAAATGTGCAATACCATTATTTAACCCCCAGCAGCTCTGATAGTAGTGTAGCTGCGAAGCAAATCACATGTTTACTTAAAAGCACACGCTCTATTACAATATTGTTTCTATAGTAAGAACTTGCACAGTGACGTGAATGGTGGATACGCGTCATGAACTGATCCAAAACTACATCGATTTGGTGAAGCTTTTCTGTTAGGAGACACTTATTTTGCATTATTTTGGAGTCCTGAGTGTCAGTCGGAGGCCAGAAATTAACCGGTAACCTTACATTTCTTCAGGTTGGAAGACATTGTGGTTTCTCGGTAACGTGACAAGGGGCGTTTGTTTTGTCAGAAAAATGTCCGAAAAAAATGAAGCTGGTGAGGAGATGAGTGTTTATAGCTGCTATAACAAGTGATAAGAGAACCTAACCTCATAGATGTTCCATAACATTAAATGTAACTATTAATGGATAAAAAGTGTGACGTTCCTGATTAAAAAAACTGGACTTGATGTTACAGGAAAAATAATCAACTTTGGGTTAAGAGAAGAAAACTCTTTTTCATATCTGGCCACTTTTTATAAACACCATGCCCTAAGGCTATTATCCCTTACTTAACATTTTATATATTAAATATTTTCATTTTACATGTTATTTGATGGTTTTTATTAGTTTATGCTACTTAAAATAAGTATATAAACAACTAATGAACATGTTCTAAATAATCGTATAGTATTTTATCGTTTTTTTTTTCCATTAAGGTTGTATTTCTCACCCCCCCAGTCAGCCTAAGCCCACTCACATTTGTCTAAAATAACACAACGTGCAACATCAAAATAACACTTTATCAACATGACATTTTCTTTTTATTGAGACTTTGACAAATATTTCAGACACATTCTCGAGTCTGCTCCCCCCCGACCCAATGTTTAAAGCAGCACAGATTAAAGAAAACATGTTTGTTCTTCTGGAAATAATGTGCCCGCCGTGCCCCGTCCTGAAACCGTGACATAAGAGAGAGAAAAACAAAGCAAAACAAAAATTAAGGCCCCACGATAGATTGCACACTATAAACCACGAACAATTTACGCAATCGGTAAATGAAGCTTTGTTCAGCTGATCCGAGTCTCCTGGCTGAAGCGGAATGAAAATAAAAAATGAAGAATGACATACTAATAACTGAAGAAGAGCACTGGTGACATGGCATTGTGAACACGAGCCTGGATTTCTCGTAACCGATCACTGATATGTGATGTCATCAGTGTGCGCCTCCTACTCCTCTTTAATTTGTTCGTTCATGCAGCCATTTTTGTACAGGATTTATGTGTTAATCACTTAAAAGAGGATTATTGTGCTTTTTTAAAAAATGCACAAATCAGCCTCTAAAGGTTTTCGGGACGTCACAGTGCTGTTGATTGCTCGAACCTGATTGGTCAGAAGGTGTGCTTGATTATTATTATTTTTTTTATAACAGCACAGGTAGTTCCAGCTATAACATGAATGACAGCTTAATTTTAATACCGTTGTTCTGTTTCTATAGTAACAGCTCCTATACAGGGACTTGCAAAATAATTGCATGAAAGAACATATTGTTTCACATGTTTTGACAGACATTTACTGCTGGAGATTTCAAGCCGCTTAAACTTAGAAACAAAAATTCATGTGCTGCCTTTATAAGTTAACACTGACGCTTGACAGCAAGAAGGTCCTGGGTTCGAACCTCCCTGGCTGGCGGGGAGTTTAGTACTTTCTGTGTGAAGTTTGCATGTTCTCCTCGTGCCTTGTGCTCTGGTTTCCTCCTGCAATGACATTTGGACTGTGGGAGGAAACCAACATTTGCAGACGAGGTCAACTCATTTTCAGCAGAGAGGAGTTCATACTCTACGGTTTCTTTGTAAAATTCGTATTTTTTTTGGTGAAGGAATAACTGTATATCGCTGCTATAACATAAGTGAGAACAGGAACTAACTTGGCTCTCGGGCGTTGTAGTTGTTGGCAAATCACTGTGGTATAAGTTTCATAATGCACTCTGGACTGTGCTGTTATATAAAAATAATGCGCTTTAGGGGCTCACGTGTTATTCCTTACCCAGCAGCAGCGCTGACTGTAATGCCGGCTGTGATTCAAATCACGTGCAAATATAATCTCTTTCTATTACATTGTCGTTTCTATAGCAACAGCTCCTTTTCTTTCTATAATTCTATTGTAACAACATTAAATGCAACTATAAATGGATAAAAGTATGACGTATTTTTTTAAGTGAATGTTGAGAAATTGCTGTGGTATTAAAAACCTTTGTGGAGGTGTTAATTACATCAGTTTACATGCCGTAACACAAAAAACAGCGTCGATCAGGACGATCCGCCATCTTGGAATTGTGGAGGTCACATGACAATCATGCATCAGTGTCAAAAACTGAGTTCAGTTTGGACGTGAAAAGATCTTCAAATCACATCTTCAGATTTAGCCGTGTTAGCGCGGACTAAAGGCAGGGACTGCAACGAAGAGCTACACGATGGCCTTCCTGTTCACCGATTTGGGAATTTTCAGGGCGTTCGGGATTGGCAGGAGGAGGAGTCAGAGGCGCGCGCTGATGACAGCGAAATCAATTCATTGCTTAAAAGAAATGTCGATCCAGGGACTACGAATGGAAGTTGGTTCGGAAATCCATCATGAAGGAATCAAGTTAACTCACCTCAGCCTGTCATCTGTTACCTTTCTGATCAAACGCCAGCTGATGAAGCGCTAACCTACATATGAAACTGAAAATGGACCATTTTTGCTCATCAATAGTTCATTAGAGAGGTTCAGTGCTGCCTGTGTCATGTGACTGGTAAGCTGGTAATTGGATAATCACATCCAATGTACTGTGATAGTGAATATGCACAATACTGATATGGTTATACCAAAACTATAAAATACCACCAAACACCAGGCACCGATATCCGGACAGCCTTAATATCCCGAGATAAAGGCTGTCCCATTTGGCAGGCAGCATAAAGACCGCTGTCTTCTACAATAACCTTTGTTCACACTGGCCAAATATGAAGGCAGCATTGCGTACTGTACGTCCATCTCTAATCATTTTGTGATACAATAGTGTGATCAGCTATGCAGTGATACTGATACTGGAATCAGGGATCATTCTGATACTGTTATCATTTACTCTCTCATCAAAAACGATGCTATGATTTAACACTTGAGTGTTGATTTAACACTTTTGTGTTTGACTTGTCATATATAAACACTGTATGGTGTTAATTCTACACTCTGGGTATAAATGTAACATTCTGGGTGTTAATTGAACACTAGGGATTTTGCTGTACAGTTGTCATGGTGATGACACAATGACCGTTCTGGATGTATTTCCTGATTAACGATGGCACTCAAATAGCGAAATGATCAGAAAAAAAAATCAATACGAGGATCTACAGCACCTTCCTACAATCCAAGTGACCCGATAAATGCCGCATCTCTAATAGAGCACGTGAGGACGGCTGACCCGAGCGTGCAAAAGAGAACAACGAGCGCGGAGTGTCGGGAATTACGCACAAGGTGCATGAGAGCAGATCCGTTCTTTGAGCACTGAGACGTGTTCGCTTTCTTTTGCTTTCGAGGTCAACCTGCGATTCAGATGATTTTTAAGGACCGCACTCACTGATATTGTTCTGGATGCTCACGTCGGCCGTCCTCGTGTTCTTGGTTAAACATGCTGTTTAGGTGTAATCACAGAACTCGTAACAATAAAACTCAGCATGACACTGCAGCAACCAACCTAATCACAGCTAAGGAAAGTATGCCGTGACGTCCCTGATTCCTAAATCCTCAGTAGTCAGTACTCAGTATGCTACTCAGTACCAAACAGCGCACTCGTACTCAGTACTGATGCATCCCTAACTGAAATTATGTTGCTATGGAAATGGAACATCAGCACATGCCAACATGTAATAAATGTACTTCCATTTCACATTTTCCTACATCATACAGTCAGGCCCTGACGTCTGAGTCAACACCAATCACTGATTTGTATTCCATCAGTTAGCAAACACAATCCAGTTTTGCTTAATTATATTAGTGAAGGATGATCTGGTTAGAGAGATACAAGCGAGGACCCGCAGAGTCCTGTATCTGCTTTCTCCTTGTGCAATGAAGACTCGTTCGTACAGATGGATGTGTTTTTATTCTGACAGCCTGCGACAGCTTAATGGTGCTCCTGTAACGCATGTACAAAAAAAACCCCCCCACCAATTAGCATGCAGGAGAGCTGCGACGGAGGACGGGGTTAAGTGGGGTGTCTGCTCTGACGCTCTTCTTTCTCAGCTAAAATAAAAGGCAAAGCGATGAATCAAGACAAGTGTGATTTAAAGATCAGAAATTTCCTCAACTGAAATTCGGATAAAAACAGCAGAATGTCAACGTAGGACTGCATGATGAGGGATTAAAGTGAAAAGCGCAATATTCGGACATTCAAAATGATGTGAATTTAGGTGTTTTTTTGCGCCATAAATGTATAAAATGTATGTCATTATTTCAGAACATAACAGTTTACTGCACTTTTCTTCACACATTACTATAAATATTCAATCAAAAAAAGACTGGGCCTTATCCAGAGCACATTTTGAGACAAATATAAGCACAGCTAGACGAAATAAAGAGATGAATATGTGAATAGAGAGCGCATTATTTACCACATTACAAAATACGCCAACGTTATCCTTTTAGCCAAAATTTGGCCAAAATCACTCGTGCAATCGTGATTGAAATCTGAAATTCAGCACGAATTAAAATAGATTGAAATATAAATTCAGCACAGCCTTATTAACGGAAACCGGCAGGGATGAGAAGACAACACATCAGGCAGTGGATAAAGCACGTGTAAGTGGTTAAGAAACCATAAATATGGACACTGTTTCTGTAGGAATGTAACATGGCGTATGGCAAAGGCTGAAATTGAAGAACATATTTATATAGATTTCAAGCTCATACACAATAAGGCCTGTTATGATAACGTCCACTCTTCAGGGAAGGTTCTCCACTAGATGTTGGAGCGTGGCTGAGGGGATTCGTGTTCATTCAGCTACAAGAGCATCAATTCATGTCTACTCTTGAGTAACGTCATAACCGAGTAAGATTTTAACATCAACAAAAAATGTACCTCGAAATGAATAATGACTAGACCACAGAGCTGCTGAATTCTCAATTCTGATTGGTCAGAAGGTGTTGATTAATTTTCTATAATAGCAGCTCGGACTGTAGTTTTGGCTGGAAGCCAAATCATGCATTTATATTAATGCATCCATTTTAATATTTTATCGTTTTTATAGAAACAATTTACACAGGGATGGATTAAAATTTCTATCAATCCGGAGATATTTATTTATCATTTTTGGAAGTATCGGTGCTGGAGATTCTCTGAAGGAGCGACTCGTTATAATGTATCAGGATATCAGGCATTAATTCAATGTAACTGTAAACAGATACAAAATGACATGTTGTTTAATTAGGAAAATTAACATAACTGTAGGCAAAAATGGCAGTGGAATGAGAGGACGAAAACATATCAGGTCATGCAGTTATGGATAAATAATCCATGACTCATGGGTGTGATGTGAAGTGGCCATCCCTGACATGTTCTGTTCCTTCCTTATAACTCTGTGCTGAAGATCAACACGCACCCGAGGCATGGCTTGCTGGGAAAATAATCGCCATTATCCATATTTTTTCCACTTTTAGTGTAGCATACTCTGACATGACCGAGCGTCAGCCAATCAGAGACGGACTGGGGTGAAGCATCCATATTTCTAATCATCCTCTACTTTACTTACTATTTGATGACTGATCATTTTGGCTAACTCAGACAGTTGGGCCTGACTTTATCTGCAAATTAAAAGCGATTTTACATATGAAGGATGTGTCCTGCCATGTCAGACAGCCTGTGGAGGTTTATTTTACAGATTTTGCTGCTCAGCTGGATGTAATCACACAGAAGAAGCTCATTAATATGGAAAATGCGTCTGTATCTGAAAACCACACACTGTTTCAAATATCCACGAAAGGTCTCCTGTGATTATATACCTGTACACAATGGCTTTTTTGCATTCTTACTTCCTTTGGCTGTTCAATCCCAATTTTCTCAAAACTCCCCCCTGATTAGCCCACATTGCTAAGCTAACAGTCACGGAGATGCATCCCGTGCTGTAGGACTACACTTCTGCAGTCGTCGCTTCTCTTCACTTTGACCAGAATTGTTAAAAATGGCGTGTGAGACACACAGAAAGAGAGATAGAGAGAAAGAGAATGACAGAGATCAATGTCAGTGTTTGGACTGGAGGTGTCCATCTGATTGTTTTGGCCCTTGTGGACTCGGAGATTTATTTACACGACCTGAATAACAAGTACGATGGACAGGACGATGGTTGCCGTGGAGACACAGGACAGATACGCGGACGAGTTTCTGTCTTCCTCGGATTGGTGGGATTCGTTGGAGCCGTCCATGTTGGAGTCCAGAATGCTCTGTAAAGGAAAAGGAAAGAAAAGCATGATGTGGAAAAGGTACAGCAAGTTTTACATTTTCAAACATGTACAGTGATGAGATATCTTAATATATGAATATATATTAGGTATATTAATACCTCATTCTTGAACATCGCATAGATGAGATTGTTCTAGAAACTACAAACCGCTACTTGGTTGAAAGCAGTTGGAGGGGCGGGGCATCGTGTGATGTTGTAATCGACTAATATCATGTATAGCTTTAAAAAAGCATCTTATTGTCTTACGTAGCCTAGGTTATGTGGATCACATTGCATCCAGCATAATAGGAATGTAACACAATGTCATTATGTGTATTTGCTTAGTGTTCAAAATATTTGTATCTGTTTTCATATTCACTTTAAAACAGGAAGCTCTATATTGGACGTTTCCCAGATTAATATCCCACCCTGGCTCCGGGTGTGTGTGCTCATTTCACTCTGTGTGTGTGTGTGTGTGTGTGTGTGTGTGTGTGTGTGTGCCTGTGTGTGTGTTCATTGCTTGGATGAGTTAAATGCAGAGCCTAATTTACCCTCAGAGATTAATAGAGTATCCCAAATTCAAAATAATTTTTTTTAAAATAACTGTTATTTAGGTCACAGTTGAAAACAACAGCCATCTAATAAACTGTCTGATGTGTGAGCACTTCAGTTCTGCGAGCATTGAGACCTGGGTACTTCCTTCTGCCAGGGTTCACACTTTGTTGTGAGTCAAGTTATTTAAAGTAAAAGAGCCATGGCCTAAAATAAAGAATAAAAAACAACGTAAACTTATTATCTTTGCCTGTTTTCGGTGCGATTTGTTTGTTTGATTGATTGTCTGAATCTAAGCAGGACCGTGCTAAGCCGATTTCCATGAAACTTGGTGGCAGGATGTGGCATGGGCCAAGGAAGAACCCATTACATTTTGCTGTGGATCTGAGACACAGGGCGGAGCCCCCAAGTGGCCCAACTGGGAAGGTGTTTGGGAGATCGCGAGTTTGACTCCCAGAGATGCCATCACGTAGTCATCACGGCCGGGCGCTCTAACAGAAAACCTCAGCCGCTGGGGTTGCACAAGTCAGTGTGGTCCTAGTGCCAGTCCCAAGCCTGAATAAATTGGGGAGGGCTGCGACAGGAAGGGCATCTGGCATAAAACCTGTGCCAAATTGAACATGTGGATGATGACCAATGATCCTCTGTGGCGACCACTAACAAGAGCAGCCAAAGCGATGATGGCTGGATCCGAGACACCGGGCGGATCCACAAATTTAGCCTCACTTTTGCTAACATTAGGCTTGACAGAAATCTGTGCTCAACAATGCCATACATCTTCAAATCCAGTAGATGGCAGCTCAATAGTGATAAAACATAGCCAATGTAGAAATATGATGACTCCACTGGGAATATAGCCAAATAAATAAAGTGGATGCGGTTGCAGATTTGCATATCATAGACTGTTGTCCTTGGTGGGGGTCTGTGCTCTCCGAGTGAGCTTCTAGCTTTAATAGTATTCTGCCAATTTGTGTTTAAATAAAAAGCAAGTATTAATGTTATTATTTATTATTTTCATCATCATCATTAGTACTGGTAAAACAAAGCAAAAAAGAAATTTGAAGTATGACATTCCCACAGCATAATAATTCGTGGATGAGATACTTATTTTGTTTTACTGATCATTTTTAAAAAAAACAAAAACATTTTTGCAGCATATTTAAACACAGAGCAATTAAACTAATGCTAATAATATTAACAGTAATACCATTTATTAATTCATGGCCACACCTTGCTACACAAAAATAACCACCACATCTCCTTAGCAGCTCTGGACCTCACATTTTAGCTGATAAGGCTTTTTATTGTCATCAGGGTCCTACTGCCCGGGCAAGCACACAGAGTTTACACACCAGTCAGCGGTGAATAAGCTGACTGAGGGCACTGGAAAGTTGAGATATCTACTATTTTCTGCTATAGTGGGACTGGGCTCAGTAACGGCGTCATTATTTCCTGTCTTCTGAGGAACCACGGCTAGCCTGTTTACCAAGTTTCTATCTCCGTAATCACAAGACCCTGCGTCAGAGCTGTCAGAATCATATAATCAGGATCATCCTTATTAACAACATTGCTGAGTCTGCAGAATATTCAGGCAGCTCCTCCTTCCCTGAACATCCTTGGCCCTGTTCCCACTTGGTTTTAAAATGCGTCTTGAGCATTCAGGTCACAAATGGACTGCCGAGACACATCACTGTTTACACCTGTGTTTATCATGCGTGTCCAGCTGACCGCTTTTGTTCAAATTTTGTATCACTTCTGCTAGAAGGTCAAAGGTCTTTGCGCAAAATTATATTAAAACATTAAACCTGCAACACACCTTCATTATTTTCTTGCACGCCAACTACATACATCGGTGCTCCTCTCCATTTTTTTCTATCAGGTTGCCCTGTTACCAAAACAACCTCTGCATCCAGCATTAATGATGTATGTCCGTGTTGCGGACGCATCGGGACACATTAGCGTTTACACTACAAAAGGTATGTGGTTCTCTGTGTCCCAGACCACCTCGGCAAGCGGTTTGAGTGAAAGCATCTTGGAGGTCGTTTACACTTGTATTTAGCGCTGTCCAGTTGTGATCAGATCTCCCAAGACGCATTTTAATACCAAGTGTAAACGAGGTCCTAGTGTCCATGACTACAACAAATAACTACGCCGTTACTGTCCAAATGTCCAGAGGTGCAAAATGAACTAACTGGCATGCCAATCGTTGAAAAAGTTTATTTATTCGATTATTAGATACAAAAACCTGTGCATTCCAACTCATAAAAAGAAATGCTACAGTATGTCAGAGATTATAATGTTAAAAACAAGAACACAAGCTTAATATATGTAAGCAAATCCAGGAAATACACTTTACAAATACACTATACTTTTATCTAGAATAGGTCTAAAATGTGGCAGTTTAGCCTCTTTTGTGAAGAGAAATAGTGCTGTGGATATCTCTTAACACGACTGTTATAGGAATATAATCAACAGCAGGCTGCTGTGATGAGGCCTGAGCCTCTGGTTTTTATGTTTCTTAAAATTAATGAGACATTTCCCATGTTGGAAAACATGGAGTTAGCGACACTGGAGACTCCTTCCATAAATGTTAAATAAAAGCCTCCTGGCCATAGCTCTTTTTACACTGATTACACAATTTTGTAATCCATTTACGTGGAGCGTCCCTGTGCCGCTTGTTACTATAGAGACGGTATTGAATATTAATATACATAGGACAAGAAATCATTTGAGCAGGTGCTCAGGACAGTCCAGAAAATCACAGGGACAAGACAGACCTCCTCTTACAGTGTACAGATGGGCTAACAGTGTCATCAGGGGTTTCTGCCACCCTGCCTACTCACAGTTCACACTTATAAAGTCTGGTAAATGGTACAGACTGTGGGACATCCTGTTCCCACAGTGTCAGACTCATTAATAACAGCCACACTCTACCACTTCCACCTACACATTCCCCTAACACACACATGCTCAATATCTAAAATGCTATATATATATATATATATATATATATATTTTTTTTTTTTTCAGGTTTCAGCAAAATTCCAAGCACAAGAACATTTTAAAAAATGCATTAAAAAAAAAAAAAAATTTTTTTTTTCCTCAGTCATATTGGTGAACGTCGATTTGTAATACACACCAAATTTCCAAAGGTATGTACACACCTGACCATTACACACTAGTATCTTCCAAAATCTTCCCCAAACTGAAGGTTGAAAAGACACAATTGTATAGGATGTCTCTGTGTGCTGTACCACTAAGTTTCCCTTCACTGGAACTAAGAGGCTCCAGCATGACAAGGCCCCTGTGCACAAAGCCAGCTCCAGGAAGACATGGTTTGAGAAGGTTGGAGCGGAAGAACTGGAGAGTCCTGAACAGAGCCGTGACCTCAACTCTACTGAACACCTTTGGGATGATCTGGAACACCGACTGCACCCCGGACCTCCTCACCCAACATCAGTGCCTGAGCTCACTAATGCTCTTGTAGCTGAATGAACACAAATACACTCCAAAACCCAGTGGAAAGCCTTCCCAGAAGAGTGGAGCTTATTACAACAGGAAAGGGGGAATAAATCTGGAGTGAGATGTTCAACAAGGACATATGAGTATGATGGTCAGGTGGCCATAAACGTTTGGTCATATCGAGTATAATCTGAGAGATTTTCTTTTGGTTTGAGCTCCACTTAAACCCTGCCTTAATGAGCTCCAAAATAAAACTATATTTCCACCATATTTCTGTGCAAACTAAAGAAAAAAGAAAGCTGCTGTCATTTTTTTTTTTGAGCCACTGCTCTTTACAGCTCGCACAGACCTCGCGCTGTGAACGGAGCAGCATATCTCCGCTGGCTCTGCAGAAACTAATCATTTAATTACTTTGAAAACTATTCTAAAACTTGTAAATTCATTGCACACGTTTTTCATCATTCTCGCCATTATTGAAAGAAAAACTTTTTTCGAATATTATAAAGGCATTGTCATGAATTGCTGCTCAAAGCGTCCCATTTGGACCCGCGGCAGCGTTCCAGAGAGTCCCAGCTTTACAGTAGATTCTATGAACATGTCCAGGAAATGATCCTCATCTTTAATGAATGTAACAAAGCCAAAAGCTGAAGTAAATCTGATCAAATTGTGTTCGATAGCTGTTGTAAACTGCAGCCTAAATATAACTGTTTCTCAATTTTGGTAAAGCATCATCGTTTTGAAGTTAGCGTGCTTACTCAGTCTAGTTAGATAGAAGACAGAAAGACCACGCCTTCTTCCAGTTTTAATCCGAATATAAAAACGGATATGAATATTTTGAGCACCAAATAGATAAGAATACATGTACACATAACGACCGCCGTTATTTACGCTTAACATTTTCACATGTCTATTTTTCTGTTTTATTTTATTTCTTGATACTGTGTTGTCCTTCTATACACTCAATTCTTTATTATTTGCTGCTGCGGCACAAGTGGAAGTGTGCAAACTAAGAAACCTTGGGCACACGACAAAGTTCTTGCATCGTGAATAAAAAAAAAACTGTGATGTGAATTACATCCGGCCACAGCTGCTATTTTAGAAACTTAATCAGCACCAATCGGATTTGAGAATGCAGTAACGCTTGGAACAAGAACGGAAGAAACGCTTGTGTTCTTCTTGTGTAAGTGTTTCTTTAAGAAAAAGTACCCGAAAGGCAGCGTTTCTTTCTCAAAACATCAAAGACGGATGAATGAGGCCGAGTCAATGTAAAAAAAACAAACAACGACAACCCGAACTTCGTGTTTTAATCCGCAATTTGTGAACATTTCCTGCCTTCAAATTGAATTTGAGGATGTTTTTATTGCTCGAACTGGTCTGTCGTCTGAATTAGCGCGCTGATGTGATCGAGAGTTTGAAAGAGCGAAACGAATAAATCTTTGAGTAAAAACGTGCTAAATATCTTATTTTCACTGCCACCAGGACACCGTACTTGCCATCAGGAGAAATCCTGAGCATGGACAAGAGACTTGTGGGATTCCTTTCATCACCTCTGTTTATATCAATCATCACCGAGCTGCACAGAAAGGATAAGACACTAAATATGGCAGATGTATTGCTGTCAGATCCAAAGGGACAGCCTGAGTCAATGGGACAGGACAGTGTCAAGTACACGGTCATGTGCTTTTTTTTGCGTATCGCTCTTCAGTCACTCGGCTCTTCACCCCGGAGTTTGCGTTTCGCCCGGCTCCCAACACACCCAAGGTAATCAAAGTTGTGCAGCTGGAAATGAGCTGAAATTCCCTACGCTTGACGTCTTACCTCATCTGCACATTCAAAACTGCTGGAGGGAGAACACTTCTCTGCACCGTCCTGGGAGACACAGACACAGGAAAATATGATTGCAGAAGATAAAAGCTCCGCTAAACATCCATCAAAACTGCATCGTATGAAAAGCGAAACACAGAAACTATCTATATCACATCAGCCATTCTTATTCCATCCTTAATATATTCTTAAGTTTCGAATTTGTTATCGAAGACCGAGACGAAGTGTGTGAGAAATCTTCGCATGAAATTGAAATCTATCGAAATATCCAAGCTGTAACAAATGGACACTCCTAACACATAGTCCTAGCTGTTCCTATGTCTTAATGACTAATCCTGCATTCAACTAAACGTTGTAACTCGTCACCAAAAAAAAAAAAAATCCAAAAGAATATCAACCCTCCTCATCCTCGAGTTCAGCAAGTGATTTGGCTGCTCATAACATCGACAATAAACAAACCGGTGTTAACTTTGACAAAAACACTGAAAATTGTAAAGTTTAGGCACATTTTAGTCTTTTTGTTTTGTTTTAGTCGAGATTTAGTCGTAGTTTTAGTTATTTCGTTATTAGTTAGTACGAAATTAGTTATTCGTCCATGTCTCTTTCTCCCCAGTTTGTAGCTCAAACACCCAGAGGTCTAAAATGACATAATTAAGAGTTTTGACTTCTCACTTCTGATGTAATTTGAATGATATGGACTCCGTTAATACACTCCTTTTTATGTGCTATATTATTAGTGCAGCCAATATAACTCCTCTGGACGTTTGAGAGACACTGTTCTTCTACAGCACATAATTAGCCAAGTCATTTTCTCTGAAATGTCATTTGTATCTCATGTATGATGTAAACCACTGTTACATGCAGGCAATTGCACAATTTGGATAGCATATGTGTGCAAAGTAAAGGTAATGGACATTTAACACTCAGTGTCCTTCCTAACAACCTCTGTTTCAAAACGTTCAAAATCTATAGCACTTCGTAATTACCTAGTGTACTCACACTTTACCTTGGAATTTAATGATTAAAATACCTCTTTTTTAAAACAAATATGTGAATCCATTTAACATCTCATGCCTTATCCACAAAACATCCGTTAAAGGTTATAATGTAAAATGTACGGTATAATGAAAAATGTACATTTCAGTGGATCATTCAGCCCTGTTTCCTGAGCACTCTCACCCCCATGACATATTTGGAATTGTACACAACACAAAGTCACATGTTCAAACTGAATTGTACAAATTTCCTGACGATCATGAGAAGAAGAAAAGCATGTCCTCCCATTTTTGTTTCTGGATCATTTAATGATACTATAATATTGACTAATGAGACCACACTGAAGTGCAATCCTTCTACCCAAATTATAGATTTAAAGTAAATTATTAGTTAAAAAACAATTATGCCACCAGCATGGATGCCAGTTAACCACTGAAAAAACTCAACCGTGTTTCTCATTTAAGATCAAAATACTACCAATGTCAGCAAAGGAACCTTTAGATCGTTGCCTGAGATGGATTAACTGATTTTGTTAAGGGTAAATTAATGGTTTTCTGATGTAGTGTTGAAAATCGAGGGCCACCAGCTAAAGGCACCCTGATCACGATATCAGAGTTTGTAGAACGTCACATAGTGTCTTTACGCCCAGCATATTCCTGTTTGGCGGGTTGCCAGGTTTGACGGCTTCACACCCTCAGCATTTTGACTAAATGTCTGTCGAAATTTAGTAAAACAGAACTGTCGGGTTTTATTAAAGCCATAATCACACACACCTGCCTCTCCGGCTCACAGAATTAGCTGTGTTACATTAGCATTGTGTAAATCATTAAACACTTATCAGAGGGAATATAATTAGTACAAAGAGTTTTCCCCCCTGTATATCCAATTACTGTGAAAATAAATCACTGGCCACCAAAAGAACATTCTGGAAAAAAAAACGTGTTAAATGAGATGACCGTGAACATGTTGGCAAATTGAACATACAATAGAAAATAATTAAAACTTTAAAATCCCAGCTTTCCCCCTAACCATATTCTGCTTTTATATCTGTTTAACATAATGAGAACTTTGTTGCTAGGCAACCGACTGAGGCAAATTCGGTAGCTAACAATATGCTAAGCTGGCAGGTCTCCAATAAGTCTGATTTATGATTTAAACGCACAGTGATAACAGAAAAGTTACAAAATCATTCGGAATGTCAACGTTTCTCTCAGATGTGGTGGAAATTTGCTTAAAAAAAACAAAAAAAGATTCTGAATAGTTAAATGAATGTAATTAGCGCTTAGCATTGCCCTCTAACACAGACATTCCGCCACATTGAGAAACCACATGACTGTGTGTTCTGCAAAACAATCAGAATATTAAATATATTCTATCATAATAATAATATTATTACTAAATGAACATTCCAAATTGGATTATTTTCTTTTAATATATTTGTATCTATTAAAGATCGCCTCATTGTACTTGTTTACACTTACATAAGACAAATTCATACCATCACTTGCGTTAAATCAGCTATAAGCAGTCGTCTCCTCACCAGCCTCGCTTTATTTTTCTTTCTCCTGAAGTTAATGGGACCAAAAAACACATGGCTTTAACATGTCATGTTAACAGGAAACGCAAAAGGTTTTAAAAATCTGTTTATCATTAGGAACCATAGAGGTTCCTGTGAATGACCTGTTACTATAGAGACGATACAGTCATAAAACGAGTGCAATCATATAAAGCTGTCTTGCAGTCAGAACTGCTGTTATGGAAAAATGCATCTCAATCTTCTGACCAATCAAATTGGAGACCTCGGCAGTGATATATTACAAGCTACATAAAAAAAATATTACATGCTGAAGTGAAAAAAGATCGATAAAAAGGGCTGATAAATATCAAGGTTTAATTAGTTCCTGTTTTTGCAGCATAAAAAAAAAATCACTTCCCTCCTCTAAAGGTTAGAAAAGACATTTATGTAATTCTGCATGTGGTGAAATTCATATCCATAGTACAGCATATTTTGTATCTATTAACTGCATATGGGAAATGCCTCTTCCTCTTTGTCACACAGACTATTATATTTATAGCTTCATCATTCACTTGTGTTATGATGATGATCCTGCACCCATTTCCTTTTACAGAATGACACGCAGCCACAAGGGAGAACCGGCAAGGACATGATGGTTTTATAATATTTAAAACATTCATGTTTGCGCATCTAAATCCATTTTTAGACAGGTAAAAGATGTTCTCTGGAGACGGAGGCACTCATGAATAAGGTAAAAAGAATGTGAAATGCAGTCGTCAATATTCGGGTTAAAATATACCCAAGTGCCAGTGTGGTGTTACAGCACCGTTTCCCTGCTGTTCAGAGATTACCTTCAGAACAGTTCAGCTCGTAATAAAAATGTACACTATATGTCATGATTTCCTTGCCATATGAAAAGTGTGTGCGCACGTGTGTGTGTTCGCTCAGTGTGAGAAGCAATCAAAACACTCTGAGATACACACTTAGATCCTCAGATTGCCATTAAAAGAATACAAATGAAACATTTTGTACATGTATATACATGTACATGTACATTCTGTATTTCTTTTTTTAATTATTAGTTTTAAATTGCATTGTGTCAAATCACATAACGGCTCAATTCTCGATTCTGATTGGCCAGAAGGTATTGATTAATTTTCTATAACAGCACCTCTAAAAGGAGTCGCAATTCACTGGTTTATATTAATGTACTTGCTGAAATGTTATTGTTCCTATAGAAACGAACAGGGACATATACAGTGGATGATCTACATAAATGGGTTAAAAATGTGTTATTGTGTGTGTATATGTATACATAAGGTAGATGGCAAGCTAGCCTGTAACTGTAATGAGCGATGTATAGTTTCCTCCTCAAAACCGTGAACTGTGTAGTCAGTGTTATAGATTTAATAACCGAATGTCTGTATGTTGATTGAACTAAAACGAATACTACCATACAGAGTATAAGTCAATTAAAGAATAAAGTGCATGTTGATTTGACGTCACGTTCTGAACGCGGAGTTGAGGTGGATGTTTTAACTGTAAGGGATTGTCTCCAGCTTCCACGTGTCTCTGGTGGATAGATGATATAGCAGGATGGACAATATTTAGGTTCAAATTTCATACTATAAGGCCTGAGCTGTCTTTGTTGTGTACTGAAATCCGCAGGATAAATTTAGTTACATTGATGGAAATCACAACCCACCCTCTCCAACATGATTATATTTATTATTATATTCTCATAATTATAATCCTACGTGATAGGTCAGTCGAATTGGTTTTAATCCAAACCTTAATAACACAAAACAAGGCGGCCTGGAAATAATGCCATTCGGATCTAATGTGATGTCGGCGGAAAGATCAGGAATAAAAAGCTCGATAGCTCTAATAAATAAATAAACCGAATATTATTGTATGCATTTGCATAATGTCCACATAATAAATCTGTACCTAGAAGCCGTGGAATTTATTTTACAGTTAAAGGCTGCAATCTGTGCATTAGAAAACAAAGAATTTGCATTTTTTCTGTCAGACTGTAAAACGAAAAGATCTTTAGAAATCAACAGACTGTCATGCAGGAAGGTTTCACCACTGCAGTGATGGCTTCATTGATATGCACTGAGCGAACGCGTAGCCTTAAGTTCAGAATACATGTCCTCCTTATACATTACACTCCCGTCATTTTCAAAAACACGGCAAACACACCTGGGTAATGTTTGATATCATCATTGTATTGTAAACTGTGATAACAAGTCCGGCAATTACCGTGCTGAAAACAGAATACTGGCACACACCCAAGCAGAAACTAATAAATACCCAACACTCAGATCCTCAGCGTGTGATGGAGAGGAAACAAAGCCACACATCTGTGCTGAAGGGCCCTAAAAATGCCAGTAAATTACTTTCCATGCTCGAGAAAGGAGCATATGTTTGAGTTTATTGCAATCTGGTGCCAGTCTAGATCAAAAGTCCATCTCGGTTATAATAATCTGGACGCGAATGCTGGATCAGAAGTGGAAGAGACCAAAGTCATCACATTCTCTGAAGTTACTTGGATAACTTTTATGAAGGATTTTGAATTAGACTTTAGAAAAGAATTCTCTATGCAGCATGCAGTGTTAAGTATATATTCATTCCATAACTGGAATATGATTTATAACATTCATTGAGGCTAATAACATTATCATTACCTTAAGTTAGAACTGGATAAAGATACGATTCTTAAGCATGTGCAGCTTGCCTAGGAACTAAAAATCATCAACACTGCGAAAAAAATGTCTTACATACGAGAATATCTTGAATATGGGATCTAATAATTCATATTTACAGATGACTATAATATTACTCAGCCCGACATTACATACTTTTACTCATTTTTAGCTACATTTTCTAATTCTACCGGCAGATAACTTTTCTTAGTTCTGGACATTAATGCTTATAATGGAAAAAAAAAAAAAGACCAACCAGTGAAAGAAATCACTGCTTGAAGCTTGAACTTAATACTAATGTCTAGAAGTACAGTAAGTATAATATAGTTGGTTTATAATAAGAGATACTAATTAAATCTGACTAAATTCAAGATATTTCCAATTGCTAAGATTCTTTGCAGAGAAGGAATTGGGAAAATGTGTTAATGAAATCCAAAATGTGGTAGTAAAAGTGCTCGAACGTGTAATTAAAGCATTAACAAGCCCTAATTTATTCATCTGATAGATGCTTTTAACTAAAAACCACTCAGGGTGTTTTCACATATGCCGTGCTTAGAACCCTTGGTGCAGTACTTTAGGCAGGTGAGAACACGGCAGTCTGAGAATCGTGTCAGAGAGGTGGTCTCACACTACTTCAGTGGTAACTTTAGTGCAGTTTAATTGCAGTGAGAAAAAGATTTGACTCAGGAAGTAATCCGAGCATCCTCTCTATTTTGGGTTTTTCGATGTGAGCTGCTCAACAGAGGTGGAGACGCAAACTGAGCCGAAGGACAAACAGTAGCTGCAGCGATGAAGAAATGCCATGTGTTCTGAATACTGAGTTTTGTGATTTCTACAAGCACCAAATTTTCCTTAAATATTGCCATTGGCTGTATGAAAGAGTTTCTAATGAGTTCATTTTCAGCCCTACAAGCTATTCTTTTCGGTTTGTATAATTCTGTGCAGTGTGAAACCAAACCAAACCAAACTGCAAACAAACCGGAAGAAATTCTGCTCTGATTCAGACTCTGTAAAAGTACTAAGTGTGAAAGCATCCTTACAAGTGAAGTAGAATCCCAGCGATAAAAGGTAGAGAGAGAAAAGAGATAGATAGAGAGAAAGAGAGTGAGATTATGTTTTTTGTGGAGTCACTGCTGCATTACTAAACCGTGTAACAATATAAATACAGTATATATAATACATAATGCCGCAAAAACACACACAAAAAACACCTCTAAAATGGGAATGAGCTTTTGTGCAATTAACTTTACAAGCAAATTCAACAAGGCAGCTTCCTTTCTATAGACCGCTGGAATCTAAAGAAAAAAAGCTTATTTTAATCTTTTAAGTAAAACCTTTACAAATGTTTGTAAATAACTATTGTTGATTATTAAGAAAATAAAACAAAAGTATATATTTTAAATGGAACAAAAAGACGATAAAGAATAGGAAAATAAATGTTGCTTTTTTTTGCAATCAAATTTTCTTTAAATCTTTTTTTTTATTTTAAAATCGTGAACCCAGTGTGATGAATTGAATCAAATCGTAAATTGAGTGAATCGTTACATGCCTAGTTCCAATAGTTAAAATTGCTTTCTAATGAGATCGCTGTGATCTACGATACGTGAGATAGTTGCCGTAACATTCGGGCAATTTGGTCGACTCTGGATCTCTAGTTCTGGTTCAAATGACACAAGTTCAAAAATGACAATTTTTTTCAAGTCAATTGTTTTAAAAGACCCAAATTCTGAGACTTTGTTTATTCAATCGATTACATTTTTTGGAGAGCTGGACTGTGAGAGCCAGGAAGCCTGATTATCATGGCCGACCTCGGTACACTCTATTTTACTCACCTATACTCGTGAACCAGTACACAGCAGCAGCAACTACTTCTAATGTTAGTTTTAAGCTGTTATACCCTATCCAATTTTTATATTAGTGTATACTAGTTACACCATATCAGTAATGACAGAACAAATCATATAACAGACAACTACACATGTGCACTCTCTTCATTTTCACTCTGAGTGGAATCCAGTTCAGGCACAGGGTCGTGGGCTAAGGGCTCCCTGGCAGGGAGTTCTCTGGCAGACAAACTTCTCACGTCAGACTTAACCCCTGCTAGTTCAGTAATGTTGCCTGTCGCTCAAAAAGCTGTTCACTGAACCACTACATTCCCTCTGAAACAGAATCACACAGTTTTGCTCAGCCACTTATGTGGGGTCTTGGAGTGATGCTGTTTCAGTGAGAATGTAGTGGTTCCAAAAATAGCGAGGTAAAGACCAGGACTGTCATTCCTTCACTGTTTGAATGAATGGCATCAAGAATTCCACAAAAAGCCAGCAAGCGTGAACTTTGGGTAGATTTCAGCATCATACACTGATTTCTCAAAGAAGTGAACACTGGGTTTGTCTCGGTGTTAGACGTGTGTGTGTGTGTGTGTGTGTGTGTGTGTGTGTGTGGGACGTACCTTAAGATTAGCGCACGTGGAGAGAAAACATGGATTGTCGTCTGATTTGACGTCATTGTTGATGATGTTGGGTTTAGTGATAATGGCAGGATGAAGGTTGGGTTTTTCAGACGGGACGACAGAATGAGATTCGGTGAACGGAAGGAAACCGCCGTCCGCTCCGTAACCAAACGCCTGGATTGCGTTTCCTACATGGACACACGACAGAGAGACAGCAGTCCAGTGAGAATTTTGAACACAGAGTCTGAAAATATGAGAGGTGATTTTTTTTTCTCTCATTAGAGCGTTATTAACCGAGGCTGCATGTCTTGTTAAAGCCACTCACTTAGACATGCATTCTCTCTGAAGTCACGCAGAAAAGCTTCACACTCTGTCTCCTGGTTACTGCTGCCACGGCAACTGCACCATGGCGATATGGTGATGTTGGCATGGTTGGCATCCATATAGTTTGGGGTCACATCTGATCCTGTCAGGGTCAAATGTCACAGAGTAAATAATAGCACGGTGTGTTATCAGGTATCAGCTGCTTCTCACACACACACAACTGATACAGCTATACTTATTGCTGCTCATGTCATCCTGCACTCGTCTCACACTGTTGTGTATTTGCACTTTATTTTAGTCTTGTGTACTGTCCTGGTCCTGCAGAAATGAAATTTTGTTCCGAAGTATACAAGCTACATAGAGGAATGACAATACAAACCCACTTGACTTAACAACAGGAACTTGTTTTGTTGATCGTAACTAGAACTGTAACTACGAATGACAGCAGTTAAAAAGTGTCTTGTATTGTTCTTTACAAATATGCAAAATGTTGGTGCTAGCAAATTGCTCTTGTATAAAAGGAAACACTTCAGCGTGCACCGTTCTTGGAAAATAACATCAACATCAAGGAGGTGACGGTTACTATCCTTTGCATCGAGCTGTATCACACTGTCCTGTCATTGATTATTTTCCTATAACTGCATGTCCCCAAGTGTTAACGAACATAGCTCTTGTGTTTTTAATACAGATTGCTGACAGGTTACAGTATTTTTTTATGTTTTCCTTCAGCATAACTTTCAGCCAGCCAGTAAAACTCTATAAATGATCTCTATAAACTGCTTTAAAAAAAGAAAAAAAAAGTATTACATAAAACATAAGCATGCTCACTAAGATGACAGTCACGTGGGTATATTGATTTTTTTTAAAACGGAATTCCATTTAATTTCATTCACTGTTTATCCCTTTAGATCTGCGCTTTGCTTATCTTTGTACACAGCTTTTATAGTTCTGCTGATATACAGCTTACATATATCTTCATGGTGAGCATGTGTGTCTAATCGCTTACCTATAAGCCCGACGTAGGACACCAGACAGCCATGGTAGTTGTCGTTAGGACAGCTCGTTATCGAGTGCGGAGTCGTCTGGCAGTTCATGTGGAAGTCTGCCAATCTGGATCTAATCCAAAAAAAGAAGCAGTACACAGATAAATAAATGTCAACACATCTGAGGAACACATTTGAGTAAACAGGAGCCGGATTAAGATAAATCCGTTCTTCCTCTGTGGCTCGATATAAACATAACACCTGTCTCCAATAAATCATCATCCAATGCAATTTTGCACATCATGAATTATATTACAGAATTGATACCTCTCTCGCTCAGATCTCAGTCCACTGCAGATGAAGTTATATGGGCGAGATTTATTTTCTGCGATATTTATTTATTGTAGATGCGGCTCACATCTGTCCTCGCTGATCTCGTAGTGATGCAAAAAATCAAACGGAGACAAATTTCTCATTTTCATTGTCGCCAGACCGTTCCCTGTTTAACCGCGTGCGCGTTTTTACTCGTCCCAGCAATATGCTCTGGATTTTATCTACATCATCATTCTGTTCAGTTACAATACTAACATTTACAGGTTTTTCTTTTTTCATTCATCCCAGAATCACTGTAAACGGCAACATCGTTCATTTTTCATAAGGGTCTGAATGTTATAAAATTTTAAATATATTTATTAACATTCCACAGACTTGAATGAGATTTACAGGAATTCACTGATAATAGGCGCTAATATTTCGTAATATTATAGAACAGTTCTTTTGTTAGTAACTTGGAAAGTATGAAAATATTTATAATTGCTTTTACAGGTTACCTTTATTTAACTAAAACTTCGTATCAACGCTAATCAACGGCAGGGTGCTAATAGCGGATCCGCTTCATGTCAGGTTGCGTCGGCATTTGATTATTTTCCTATAAAGGCACGCCCTGTTGTATTTTACTCCTTACATATCTGTGAGGACATCTGTGATGTAGATCTGTTTAAGAAAATCAGAGCTTCTCATATTACAAATGCATGCTTTGACATAACCAAGTCTTGAAAAGTCCAGAAAAGTGTAAAGATTTCCAGCCACAGAAATCAAAGAACACTGTAAGTACTGAATCAACTGTATAAAAAAAACGCATCATCTCGAAAAAGTCAAGCCACCACAGGTCTAGCGCCCCTGCTGGCTGGCTGCAGTACAGTTTTTAGCCCCGCCCATTCCCATGTACCACGTGTCCATGACAAAACAACCTATTTTCCATGTCACTTTTCTCCTCTAAACTTTCCATGTATAGTGTCTAATGCCAACAGTCAGGTTTTCCTTTGCTAATATCTGCACATTTTTATTTTCCCCCTGAAATTAGATTTTAAAAAGTGTTATTTTACTATAAAATTAGAAGGCGTGGCTACACACAATTTGACTGACACACAATTTACCGTAATATACCTACTTACTTGAACGTTTCTGAACATATGCAAGAAAACTGTCAGCCATTTCTGTTATAACGTTTGAAACATCGACAGCTTTCATAGGAAAAGGTTCGCGTATTCGTGCTAGCTACCTAGCCGTTTAGCCTCAAAAAACAGCTATCGAAAGCTATTTGTTCATCAGTAAACGCTTACACTAA
The DNA here is from genome assembly GCA_030014255.1 of Parauchenoglanis ngamensis. NCBI lineage: Eukaryota > Metazoa > Chordata > Actinopteri > Siluriformes > Auchenoglanididae > Parauchenoglanis > Parauchenoglanis ngamensis. The sequence goes on along the minus strand of JAQMYM010000009.1, from coordinate 17,913,534 downwards.
AAATAACATTAGTATGGATTTTATAAATAGTTAGTTTACAGTTTGAATGGAATAACCATGTGTCCCAGATAATGAGTTTTTAACTCACCCTGATGAGCTCACTGCCGGCTCATTCCGTGTTAGTCACATCTATCTGTGAGCGAGTTTCCAGTTCATATGATAAATGTCCTTCGTGGACGCATCGGTACTAAAGAAATATCTCCAGGTGAAACTATTTCAGCTCTCTGGATAGACGTAATAAAGAGAATTTGAGAACGTGAACGCAAACTCAAGATGGAGAACGTCCTTACTTCGCAGACTCTGGCTGCAAATTTGACAACATAGCAGAGGTATTTTGTCTTCATTTCTATGGACTGAAAGTGAATGGGAGAGCAAAGTCCATTTTTTATACAGTCCATGATGCAGAGTCCCAGACTGAGACTAGAAGGTTATAAACATAATAGTAATAATAATATTTTGAAAAAGTCCCCGTTTATTGCATGCCTGTACAAACATGAACACTGTATAGGGTGTGTGTGTGTGTGTGTGTGTGGCTTGAATGTTTCTCGTCCACCTGATAAGAGAAAGGGTCATCTTTATTTTTTTGGCAATACTGAAATGAAAATGCATGTTGTACTTGGTTTTGCACTTCATCTCTCTGGCACCAACATGCCATCAAAAAATTCCTCTATTACGGACCAAATGGTGGCTCGGAAAGTGGCCGCTTTCTGAAGGCTTTCTGGATTATTACCTTGTGCTTTTCACTCAGCTGAAGCATGGCAGACTGATCGCAGAAATGCACTGCTAATTTCACTGAAGTGACTGGAACATATTCAAGTACTGCTCACACTCAAAACTCATCTGTGGCTGCTTTTGGAGTGCTGTATGGAGAGTCCTGTTTTCGTTCCATCTTGCCTATGTGACTGTGAATAAACATCAGAGCACGCCACCAAGGTCTCTCTTTTTATTTTCTGTCATGAAATGCTAATAAAAAAATTTTTCACACGAAATTGAATTCTACCCTACTATCCTGCTCTCCAAAAGGATGGGCATTATAACTCCCATTTTCACTTCCTTTTAATTTTTTGTAGTTCTTTTCTCACATATATTTTGTTTTTTTTAGCCTAAAACTAGCCCAGATTGTGTATTAATTGTTAGCTAGCTACCCTTAGGATGTCCAATACATTAGTGCTAACAGCTAATACTGCATTAATGTCATGTGGGAGGATTCAGGAGAGTGGAAAAGGCTTCCCATTATTTGAGTTTAAAACCATTCTCACGCAAACACAGTATAAGCCTAAAGCTTATGTAAGCTATATAACCCAGCTGCTTAGTTAGCTAACATTTAGTCAGCTAAGTCAGGCAGAGCAACTAATGATATCTTTTTGTGACAATTTTAATATACACAGCTGTTTGAGTTCATAAGCGTGGTTTTTTTTTTTTTTTTACCTGTTTTGCTAATTTTCAGCTATCAGCAGTTTCATTTCTTGTTTAGTAGAATCGTGAGTTCATCACAGAGTGAGTATCAAAGATTGTTAGCATTTGGTTGTTTTGATTAACCTCTCAGAGCAGCATACCGGCCACGATGTTGAGTGATTTCAGCTTGTTACGAATCTGCTTTTAAAAGATTCATTAAAATTTTTTAATGGCTTCTTTGTCAGTCCCAGTGAAGGAGGCGTGGCTTGTGTCTCTGTCAAGCATGGTGACGGAGGTGTGGCTCGTCTCTCTGTCACTCTCAGTGAAGGAGGCGTGGCTTGTGTCTC
>JAQMYM010000009.1:17888772-17911100 GCA_030014255.1 Parauchenoglanis ngamensis | reverse complement strand
GGCTTGTGTCTCGGTCAGTCCCAGTGAAGGAGGTGTGGCTTGTGTCTCGGTCAGTCCCAGTGAAGGAGGTGTGGCTTTAATTCAATGGCAAAATTCTTTTTTGCACAATACTGAATCAGAATCGGCGTGTAATCTATCAAAACTCTCCAAATTCCAACTGTATTAAATCCTCGGATGCTTGAACTGTATCTGTTACGCTTTTGGACGTTATTGCAGCAGTGCTGCACATCAGTCAGCCCTCATAATATTACACACACTGCAGATCTGGGCTCTGATTGCTTTTTTAATAACCCAAGGATGAGCATGGTGAGTGTATTAACATGCACAAACAAACAAGTAAGCCAAAACCTTCCTAATTATGTTTGATTACAAACCTGGGGACCATTAATGATTACAAGATATTAACGTACAGCTTAGGGTGATTGATTATACATTTGGCGTTGTAGGTTGGAATGGGAGTAAGAATTGTACTAAGGAAATCAAGCGGGTCATTATGAAGCTAAACGTCTTAATTCTGCCAAAGCAGAATGGCTGATTTACGTAGTTAATTACCTGATGACCCTATTAATAGTAGCAAAAGATGATGTTTTGTGTTAATCCATCATTAATACCTTCTCTGTCTATCAATTTTTCATCTAGATATCTGTATTTCCCTGTCTGTCAGCCTTTGTCTGTCTCTACATCTATTTTTTATTCAGCCAGGATGTCTATATATGTATATAGTCAATCAGTCATCAGCATCAGTACTATATTTAGTGGAAACACCAGACGGACTGACTGACAGCCAGACAGATATTAAGAGGATACACTTGTTCCATCTCTCTTCCTCACCAATGTTAACAGTTCTGCTTATTCGACTTTCCCTCAGCATGATTTAGCTCTCGGCGTTTATCCTGTAACTAATGTGCTGGATCTGTGTTCATTTGTTTCAGGAATATACCAACAGGCTTCAGAGGAGTGAGATAACAAATGGCTTTAATAGCAGTTTTGCTCTCGGCCGTATCCAGTGCTTTGTTCCTGCTTACTTCACCGCTAAATTAATGAAGCGACGTTATGTTGTTTTTCTATTTCTTTGCTCTTTTTCCCCCCTGCTCCTCTCTCAGATGTGCTGTGTGTAGGTTCATAAGCACTCAGGGTGTCTGATGGGAAGGTCAGACTGAGTTCAGAAACACACCTGATCCTATTGATCCTCCACCCATTTATTACTCTTTATTTGTGATTCCTAGTACAGCCTGAGGGAAAAAAAATACTTTACTGATTTTTAATGCTGTCTGTCTGTCTGTCTGTCTGTCTATCTATCTATCCTTCAGCATTCAGTCTAACTGTCTAATGTTTAAGCTTCTTGTATTTCTTGCATTTAGACAAGAAATTTGCTATTCATGACAATACTGTAAATTAAAAAAAAAAGCTTTGTATCCTCCTCGGGCTATTGAGTGTGTGTACGTTTACGCATTTGTAGCCTATCTAATGTAAACCTCCACTTGGTCAACTTCATATTACAATTTACATGGATGACTGCATTTTATACCGTGATTATTCTGCTGAGTTTAAATTGCTTATTGTTGTTACGTTTACACCACTTAGCAGATGCCCTTATCCAGCGTGATTGAATCGTTATCAAAAACACATCCTTATTGTGGTTCTCCAGGATGGGGACTAAGGATACCATCGAGAACATTTTGTGAAAACCAATCATTTTATATTATTGAGATTAACTAAAGAATATGAAAATTACGGAAACAATCCGACACAAACAGATGAATTAAGACAAATAGAACTAATCATTCAATTATGACAAAAGAATCTGCGACGCATAAAAACCGAGGACAGGCCGGTCTCTCTGCGCAGAGCCACAGGCTGTAAACAAATGCTCTAATGCCCCTCAACCGACACGAGATTTAGTGCTCGTTATTATTATTATTATTACTATTATGATTATTGCCATCGAAGAGAGTCTAAGTAAAGTTAACTTCTGTCTTTTAGCCTTTACCCATCATAGGGAAATGATTCATAGGGACAGTACAGGATAAATCCTAAAGTTCAACTGGAAACGTTAGGTGAAATGAGAGTACTGAATAAAAGTCTTGATTATATTCATTTCTCAGCTGACTGTGTTTCTAACACACCTGACTCTAACACTTATACTATAAAGACACCCGTCTTTCTCACTATTATATATCCAATACAGTGTGTTTTTACTGACTAAAAGCAGCAGAGATGATAACAGAGTCTAACACACAAGGGAATGTACTGCAGGAGTCAGTATCAGGTGTTAATCAATGGACTGGATGATGGATTCATCACAGTTTTTAAAAATATGGAACGACTGTGGAGAATTCTGTATTATTTTTGTCTGGTCTCAGATTTCTGGATGTGACTGTATGCCTCTTATCCATCAGCAGGGTTTCGGCCCACTTTATATTCCTAATTTGAGAGCTATAGCTATGGGTATTGGAGCAGATGGTACCCATCGCATCCTGGCATGGTATCAGCGGACATGTCCTCTCACAATAGAGGAGTTACATTCTGGGGGGGAAGGAACCAGGGCCAAATATTTGAAGCACTATGAAGACTGACCATAGCTAGTGTTTCTATCAGTTTAGCTTAGCACAATATACACACGATACAAGGCAGCATTGCATCTGATTACCAGCTAAAATGCAAAATAAGTAAGGAATAAAACACAGGAAGGCATACTGTTATATGTAAATAATCAGCGTCGTGGTCTGAGATATTGGTAACACCCCAAAGTTCACTTTTTTCCTCTAACAGGATGTATTCTATTCCTCTTATATAACAACAATTTATCAACAATCACAATTTCTATTTATTAATGAATGGCCGGTTGTGTTTTTATCCATTTACAGTTGCATTTATTATTGTAAAACATCCAAGAAACAAGTTGGTTCCTGTTATCACTTGCAATATATCAGCTCTAAACGAGTGTAACCTCATCGACCTTTCCCCCCCTCTATCATGAAGTCAATAATACAAAAAAAAAAAATCAAGAGCACCGGAGTAATCAATAGTGTTTGAAAATGCAAGTGCCAGGTGTTTCTTGTTGCCCTGTTAGACTGAATGTTTAAATAATTAAATAGCTCTGAATGTGTACTCTTGGGTTGAGCTCTGGGTTTCACCTGTGAAGACTGCGTTTGTTGTTAAAAAGGATAAACCAACATGAAGACCAGAGAGCCGCCTATGGGACAAAAGCAAGCCGATTTGCAAGCAGAGACAAGGATGAAAATTGATCAAAGCCATTGCAGAACCATTAGGTAGAGCCAACACTACAATCTGGATTGTCCTGAAAAAGAAAGACGTTACTGGTGTGCTAACAACCACATGTCCAAGGAAAGCAACATCCAAACCCCCGAACAAAAAAACAAACTAAAAGAAGCTGTGGTAAAACCTGGAAAAGCACCCCAAGAGAAGAATGAAGCAGTTTGGTGATGTCGCCGGGTTACTGGATGTATTCCGTTATTGCTCACCTAAATGTTGGATGGTCTGCTACCGAAGCTGCCATGTTCTAAGCTGTTTAACACATCTGGATATATGAAAGCTGAAATTCTATCGTCTCGTATTCATCTTTCGATCTCGACCCCAAATGTCTTTTGTCAGAAACAAAAGAACTGGCCTTGCCGTTCCGGTTCGCCTACACATCCCTGTAATACACTGCTTAGCTTTTAAAGCTTAACTACTGAGACGAGCCAGTGTATGAAATGAAGCAGGAAGTGTCCGATTATTGTTAGTTCCACAAAACAGAATAAATGACACATTTACCATGACAATGGGCTAGAAATACCGTGTGTTCGCATGGAGAGAGATTACAATGGCAGGCCGAAGTTTTTGCAAAAATGGATTCGGGAAAAAAAGAGCTATTGAACAGCTTTAATATTTGCGGCTAATCCACACTGAATGTCTGTTGATGATGCAGCACAACAAACCACACTTCTTGCGAATGGTGCAATTTTCTGCAACCGTGTTTCCATAAAAACATACAAGACCTCTTTTGATTACTAAATAATACCGTAAGATGTGGAATTTACTAGTACTATTGTTAAGACTCACAGCTGCTGCCTTCATGTTGTGGTTCCCATGGTGGCAAGTGCTCATGTTTATCTTTGTTTTTGTTTTGGTCCTGTCTCTGACCCTTGTCTTGTCGATGGAGTATTAACTAATTAGCACGCTTGTTGTTCTTATACCTTGTTGTGTCTGTGAAACTTTGCGAAGTCTTACCACGCTTGGTATTGTTAAGACTTTCTTCCTGATCTCTGCCTGGTAGTTATGTTTACAGCTTGTCCTGCGTTGAGTCTGTCTGCTTGTGGTTTGACTCCGGCGTGTACCTCTGGCTCTGATTCCCGGACAGCCCTTAATAAACCTAACACCGAGTTTACGCACTTACCAGATCTCACTGCAGGTTACAACTCTGCTGAAAATTGAATATTTGAAATACTATAGTAAACTGCACTCCTTTTTCTTATTCCTGAAATATGTTTAAATCTATCCGCAACAAATGTAACGATACTGATTATTTTTATGCAAAGGTACGTTTTTTTTTAGCTCCCGTAGAACATCTGACATCAAAACGCATGTGCGTGCTGCTTTTAATTCCCGACATGGTTCACCAAAGCAACAGGATTAAGCCACAGAGATCTGCAGGTTCTAAAACCTTTGCTGTTTCTCCACCACACTCTTCTATAATCCCTCAGATGTGATGAGAATACGATATGACAGCGGCTTATCTGACGAAAAACCCGAGGTTTCCCTGCCACGCTTCGACCTCCAGCTTTTTAACCCGGAGTCCTTTGAGAAGACTAACGGTTCAGAGGAACGTCATGCCTCATAGATTTCACTACACCCCGACTCCACACAGTTAAGACACAAATGTACCGAATTTTAAAGAGGGAAAGAATCACATCACCTCAAACGTATGGAACCCTGGGAATGTTCTCCGTCGAGGCCGTAGCTTTCTTAGTAAAACTCGAGTTATGTCTGTTTTCCAGATTGATCACAAATGTGGCATGATTGATGTCGAAGGCGCGTGTTCAGGTACGACATCAAAAATACAGCATGAGAAATCAACGTCTGCTACTTCAAATGATGAAGTCATTTTCAGTTTTTTGATGGAAAAAAGAAAAAAAAAACCCTTCGCCTGATGTTTTCAGACATTACGTTTAAAAAAGCTGTTTTTGCCCGTCTCTATGTGCAATTTGTTAAGATTGTTTTTTTTCTGATTTAAATCCCTGATAGAAACAACCTTAGAACATTTTAATAGCTGTTTTCATGCCTGAATATTACACAGCCTACACAACCATTTTGCTTTTGTTAGTGATTTTCTTGTCTTTCAGTTCAAAAATATAATGACTTCCTGCTATATATCTGCCCAACCTGATATCAGTGCAAGAGTTGAGAAAATTGCTTGAATAAATGTTTACCTTTACTGACATCTGATTTTCAAAATCGCAACACTCCTGAGTTTCTTTTCCTCTTTTTTTTAAAGGTATCTAACTACTTAGTTTCTATTTTCCTCATCTCCTAGTTCACGTCTTGGTTAATAGTTTCCTAGTTAACTTCACTGACCCAAGATTCTTTGTTGACTGGTTCACTGATGGCCTTGTTTCCTTTGCTCATTGTTTCCTATTTTTGTTTCCTAGTTCTCTACTTAATTACACTAATTGCCTAGTGTAAGGCTTCAGCAAAGAGGGATACTTGCTTTCACACGCTGTTAATCAGTTTGCTGAGTCGAATCAGAGTGTATTGGCTCATTTGGCTTATGATGCGTTCGATTTTAGGTTGTAGCTTCCGACCAGGAAAAAACAAAGAAAGCGCCACTGAACGTGAAATTCCTACTTGTCGGCCTGCGGAAGTCTACGAGTAACTATGAATTTCTTTCCCGTTTATGGTGTGACGTCAAATCAACGTGGCTACACAGCATCAAAAGTAAACATAGTAGCACGTCTTATCTTTAAATGACACTATGTATATATATATATATATACACACACAACTATTTACTTTAGTTCAATCAACATACACACATATAAGCTTGTTAAATCAGATTGTACAGATCACTGTTTGCTGGCTCATCGCAGTCAGCTGGCCAGCTTGTTGCTAACATAAAATGCTTTTTTCCCCCTCACTTCGTGCGTCGAATGCACTGAGGTCGAAAACAATTGTCACTCCAACTTGTATAGTATATAGCCAAAAGTATGTGGACACCTGACCATCACACTTGTGTGCTTTTTTGAGCAGCCCATTCCAGATTTATTCCCTCTTTACTGTTATACAAAATCTCCACTCTTCTGGGAAGGCTTTTAGAGCGTGGCTGTGGGGATTTTTGTTCATTCAGCTACAAGCGCATTTGTGAGATCAGACACTGATGTTGGGTGAGGAGGTCCGGGGTGCAGTCAGTGTTCCAGTTCATGCCGAAGGTTGAGGTCACGGCTCTGTGCAGGACTCTTCAGTTCTTCCACCTTCACCAACTTTGGCAAGCCATGTCTTCATGGAGCTGCTTTGTGCACAGGGGCATTGTCATGCAGGAACTGGTTTGATCCTCTTAGTTCCACTGAAGGGAAATTGTAATGCTACATCATACAAAGACATTCAACACAATTGCGTGCTTCCAACTCTGTGGCAACAGTTCAGGGAAGAACCGCATAGCTGTCCACATACTTTTGGCTGTATAGTGCATGTCAAATTCAGAATTAGAGGTACGTAGGGCTGAAAATGTATTAATCATTAGTTAGAAATACAATGACGGAAGAAATGTTCCAAGTTGACCCTAGCCTCCATTTAAACACACTAAACTCAATTACATAATTATATTTGCAGTATTCCTGTTTGCTTAATTTTGTTTCCTTGTCCCCTGGTTTACTAACTGCCTAGTTCCCTTTTGTCATCTGCTTTCCCATATTTATTGTCTAGATTCCAAATTATACAGTATTCTTATTTTGCTTTACTGATTCCTGAGTTTCCTAGTGAGCTGCATGCCTACTTTGATGATTTCCTAGCTTACTGATTTTGCAGTTTCTTAGTTTACTAATGAAATTGCTTCCTTGCATCCTTGTTCCCTACTTCCCTGTTTACCTAATCTTTTATTCTGCCTATGTACCAGCATTGTCGTCTCATAGAGCATGAGTGTTAGTTTTATTTCTCCAATTTGTGTGTTTTGGCCACTGTCCACCTGTTTTGGATTTGCTCTTTACAATTGGTTTCCATGGACGTAATTATGTTTTTAAAAATCCATAGTAAATCCACAGTGTGTGCCGCTGCAGCTGTGTGTGTGTGTGTGTGTGTGTGTGTGAGAGACGGGTTGGATGTCCTCCAGTTTAAAGGTGATTCTGCAGACTGAGACCTGGGGTTTAACTTTACAGTGACCTTCGCCTATAAATCCCACACTATGAGGACAAACTGTCTCATCTCTCTCTCTCTCTCTCTCTCGTTCTCTCTGGGTCACATCACATTACAGCGATACAGAAACTTGTAAATGCAAGTGTTTTGCTCATTGTAAGCTAATTCCTAACAGGCTTGTGTGCTTCCATCAGGTATCTTATGTTACAAGTCATCAAAAGAGCAACAGTGAAAAACACATCCAGTAAGTCCAAAATGGAGTGTCACAATAGTACATCAATTAAATTTGCTTTTAGACAACAATGCTATTCAAGCTAAGCTTTTAGCAGCCACACTGTCTGTGTTTATATGCAAATACTGTCACCAGTAACTTTACCCTAAATACAGTTAAACCTAAGCAGTTGAAATCTCCATCTACAAAAATGCTGTAACCCCAAAAACAAGGGCCACTTCCTGCAGACGAGTTCGCAAAATTTCTCAGTGTTCTCCGAGAAGCAGAGCGAGACCACCTTGCTCAGACGAGAGAGACAGGAGAGAGAGTGCGGTTGCTGTGTTCTGACCTGCACAAATCAAACAGACTAAACGATGCTTACACCGCTGTGAGCTATTCTCAGGAATGCGTCCTCCTGCATGGTGTGCTGCTCAGACTCACATTCTTAGTGCTTTTTAGCAACATCATAAAGAGACTAAAATGATATCTGGTATTTGGAAGCTGCTAGTGGTCGATGTTGAAGAGTCACTGCTGACTCTGAAAGGAATTGTTTAGTTGACACAAAGCCGATTGATTTTCTTATTAGCTCACAGGATCCGGCTAATTAACATTCTCCACTCAATTTACCAGCTATTCTGAGTGTTGCTAATCGCCTGTGAGGATTAAACGAGTTTGTGCAATATCAATCATCGATTTCTGCCAACAGGAACCCTACGAGAACGATACAGGATGATAAGCTGCACTGTTGAGGTTTTGCTTAAAGGATTAACTGTTTAACACATTATTTGCTACTTCCTTTCACTGAAAAAAATGCTCGACACGTGCTGCCGGGTTGGCTTATAAAAAATGCTCATATACGGTGTTGTGTTGGTGCTGTTTGAAGAAGTAGAGAACATTCGTTTTGTAGATGTGTAGATTACAGCTGCTTCATACTGGTCTATTTTTAGTCCTAGCCCTATCTAAATCATGATCTTTGGCCTTTACGTGTCTATAAGTCCATACCTGCAGAGTGCATCCGATCGACAGATCCTGCGGAGCTCAAGACAGTTCGGTTTTGCCTTTTCCTCAAAAGAGCAGGAGGGTACGATGGTCTGGCGTCGTCTCTCAGCGCAGGCTTTGTCCCTGCATGAGCAGAAGAGCAGTGGGTAGCTGAGATCATTCTGCACGCGCTCAAAAAACTGGCGCAGCGCCCGGTGGCAGCGTTTACGGATGCACGGCTCAGATGAGAGCGTGATGGGCGCAGAGCGGCTGCACGCAGCGACGTAGGCCGAGCGCTGACGCTTACACACCGCGTTCAGGTTGCATGCCTTTGCAGCATCTAGACACGGATTACACGAATTCACAGACTCAGGACACACGGTGCCCTTAGAGGAGGCCGAGTCCATGGCTGCAGAGGGAGACAGAGAGAAAAACAGAAAGGGAGGGAAAAAATATTACAATGATATATTTGTTTTTGCATTATCAGTAAAGGCACATTGTAATGAGGTTGGGTTGGCATTCGGTAATGCCGTAAATGTAGTAAATAAATTAATTACGTCTCACATAAACACGTGCATTGCTAACTCGAGAAAAGTTCAGTAGCAGCGGGGAAACGATTTTGTGTGATACATTGACGCATGCCAAAAAACATTCTTTTTCATCCTTGTGGTTAGCGTCATATCCAGTCAACAATTCTATACATTTATTTACCGTTCATTCCACCTTTACATGCTGCTGATGGGTTCCAAGTTTATCCTTGGAAGACAGGGTGCATGATGACATGCCAATCACACTACACACCATTTAGCAGTGACGTGCCAGTTCAGCTGTCCACATGTTTGTGTTGTGGGACTACCAGGAAGAAACCCTTAAATACAGTAAACCAGGCTTAGGCTCAAACTATCCACAGCATCAACCCTAACCCAACTGGTCACCCTCTAACAAGATCAACGGCTTCTTGCTAGTGTAGTGAAATTGTTGAGCTATTGTTCGGAAAGATTGTAGTATCTCTAATCAGAAATCATTCATTCATCTTCAGTAAAACTTTATCTCAGTTAGGGCCATGGTGGAACCAGAGCCTGTCTATCCTGGACTGGAAACACTAGGTGTGAAGTTGGACCAAACTTGAATGGGACACCAGGAATGTTCTGGGAGGTGGGAGAAAACTGGAGGACCCTTGGGAAACCCAGGCAAGTTATAATGAAGGTAACCAGAGCCCAGGACCAAACCAGGTATCACTGAGTAGTGAGGTCACAGCACTACCCACTGTGTCACTGTACCACCCTAATCAGAAACAGATTACCCATAATTGCCCATTCATGAATACAAAAGGTCTGGCCATGAGCATAATGGATATAACATTTGACATTTCAGTCGGTTGGCGATTCATTCTGAGACACTTTTATAGTCCATGGTCAAAAGAGCAACGGGTAGCCAATTCTTTACATCAATGGAGGCAGGAGAGTCAGTACCTCCATTAGACATGTCAGCTCTAAGTCCAGAACATTTTAATAAAATTGAACTGGAAACCCATCAACGCCTCCATTATTATTCTTTTGCCTTTTGAAAAGTTCTTCCAGAGCTAGCAGAACATCTAGCACAGTTTAATCTTCTGGGGGCAACTTGACATTGGTACACGAAGTAAGATCATCTGTTAACCATCTACATGACAACCATAGTAATCTGGTCTTCAAACGTAAAATAATTGAATGCCACAGTTATGCAGACTTGAACGTAGGCACAGTGTGTAACAATACTTCATCATAACTTCACGGTCCCTGAGTCAATCCGTTTTGCATGTGCTCCTTGTGTCAGTGTGAGTCAGTGAGTCTCGCAGGTATTCCGGTTTCCTCTTACCGCCAGAAAACATCTAAAATCCCCCTAAGTGTGAATGTGTGTGTCCATGGTGTCCTGCAAAACACACCATTCAGGGTATATTCCTGCCTCACGCCCAGTGTTCTTGGGATAGGCTCTCCACTGCAACCCTGACCGGGATAATGTGCTTACTGAAGATGACTGAAATGAATGAATAAGTTATGCTGCATTGACTTAAGACATTCCAAGCATTTTGTGTCCGGGATTTAGAGAACTGCTTCTTTGGAGATGGTGGGGAAATACTCTCTCCCGGGGAAGGGAGAAATAACGCCAAAAACAGTAACAAACTACTCAGAAATTCTGATTCACTGATAAAAGGACAAGACTTTGCCAGTAAAGACTTCACCAGTAAATGTTGAGGTACATATACACCGAGGGCTAATGAGGCTAAAACATAATAATCACAAATAAGTGGTATCCACAGAGACTTATGTACTCAGTAGTACTCAATGGTGAAATTGGTTGGGGCATGAAATTGTCATTGGCATAATATATTTAGCACTACTTTAAATGCTGGCTTTCCTACTGTCTACTATTTGGAGCACGCAAAAAGAGCCTCATTTGACAGATTCCTATGTTTCTTGAGACTGCTGCCAAACCCTTCGAAAGGAAAAGATGGTTTGGAAGGCAGCTACACTTCTAACAGATTTATTTTGGCCAAATTTGAGAGTAGCATTGCATTTGTTGCTCTCAGTATAGACAATAACATCATTCTGTTAACTGAACCTGGAGTTGGACAAAGTCTGACAGTCTAGCCAGTTAAAAGTTATAACCATGATTCTAGATTGCCAAAGTCACTCCCACTATAAAAAATAAGCCAGCTAGCATGCTAACCTTATGTAGCTATGTTATATGAATAACTTACTAATTGTCAACTGAAGAGTGGTCTATTTGTTGCAGGGGTGGGCAAATCCTAAATCCGTCAAATTAGCGAGGCCATTTGGCAAGTGGACGTTTCACCTTTCTGCCCAGTTCCATGTTTTTTCGCTTGAAAAACTAACTTGATAAGACTAAAAAAAGTGAAATCTGATGTAATAATGAATGGTGAGATAGTTAAATTCAATAATACAGACTTAGAGCTACAAACCAGTAAAGTAAATCAGGGGTTTTCAACCGGTGGTCCGTGGCCCCCTGGTGGTCCATGACGGTATTACAGGTGGCCGGTCCCTGACCATGCATTCAGTAATGTACTGTGGTTTCATTTTTGGAATCACTATTTTTTATTTTGCTCTTTTAAACACACTTCCATGTATTAATTATTGTTTGTGAATAATCAAATTCATGCAAATATATACAATTCAGAAAAACCAAGGTGAAATTTAGGATTAAAATAGTGTTTATTCTTGGTAGTCTGTGCTTTGCTAATGCTGGACGTCGCATGCGTATGCATAAAATACAGATTTGCACCTCAACTCCCCCAGAACAGTGATCCTCAAGTTGCTTCTTAGGTAGAATAGTGGTCTCTGGGTCACAGTCAATTGAAAACGCCTACAGTAGATGGCTATGTAGCCCCCTTTCTCTCTAAAGAGAAATCCCTAAATTGGTTTTGGCCAGTTCTCACCCACCAGCCAGCTTTACCCTATCATATGGTTGCTACCTGCTTCCTCCTACTGCACTGCCGCTCATGCTGAATCACAGGGTGGAACATATTCGGAGGAAAGTGCTATCTACCGTCTTCCACACACATGAGCTCAGAGATGCCCATGGTTGCCTTTAGTGGACGTGATTGACAGGTGAGAGAGCGTATGCCATCCGTCCCACCCACAGAGCACAGCCAGCTTTGATTTCTTGGACGTCAGGGTTCAAACTTGCAAATCTGGACTTGCGGATTTACCATTGCACCACACAGGAACCCAAATGAAAACATTTATTTTGCAAAAGTCAACAAGGAATAGTTATTTTTTTCCTTTTTCTGGTTTCTGAACCTATTTGTCTTGGGAACTATGATTAAAAAACTGAAAGCCAGACATGAAATCTGCTTGCCCTGGCTACCCAGGATACTGATTTGCCCTCCTTTGGGATCATTTTCCACGCATGATCATGAACCAAATCCTGATCATATATAATCAAATGTCACGTATGAAGTGTCTTAAAAGTTACAACATATTATGTAAGCATTAAAATGTCTGCCAGTGTTATCTTTTTTGCTAATTGCTACCGAGTGACGCAGGTACCTTTGAAGAAAGTGGCTACGGAATGGAGTTCACGAGTGCAACAGAACAGCCAGATTTCTAACATTTCTACTTCACAAGTTAGTTCTGAGAAATGAGTTATTAGTGCTTAATTATACGGTGTGTGGGAAGAATATGCCTAAAGCCTTGCAGTGAATCTTCCGTGTATGTCGCCTCAGAGTTAAACCCGTCACATGTTCTGACCTTTTCAGTTGCTCAGATAACAACTCACCCGCACTCTAATTGCATTTTTCCTAAAAGCCTTGCCTTTGTTCTCTGAAGCAGCTTTAATTAGTTTTCGCCCAACGTGAACTGTTGGATAAGCGACTTTCTGTAGTCCCGAGAAACTGCTGATGTAATTCATTTAGACGAAAAGGTGTGCTTCTCCGCCGATCCTGCCGCAGAACATCATGTTTATTCACGCTGTGCTTTGAATTTGAAATACAGCAGCCTGCAGGTAAAGCGCACCTTTTTCATATTAATGTCATAAATCGAGTTCTACTTATTGTGTTTCTCCTCTGTGATTTGTGGACTAAATCACCTGTATTGCATTTTCACCCGAGTTGTTTTTGTTTTGTTTTATTCGAGCGCATTGCCTCGGGTTCAGACCCATAAAATCTAATCGGATCTGATTGGAGTGGCCCTGTCCCGCTTTCTGCCTCTTCCTCCATCACTGAACACCGAGAGAGCCTTCACACCGAATCAGGACGAGGCCGCATTTTGGCTGATGCTTGTCGAGGCTCTGATATAATCTAAATCTCATAGGCTTGTTTTACAAGGCCTTAACTTACTGTCAGTGTTTCCTTTCTTTTATCTTATCCTCTGTCTCATCTGCCCTTCCTTCTTTTCTTCCTCTCACCATTCTATTCTACCTTTCATTCTCTCTCACACACACACACACACGCACAATTGTATTTTGTTTTCTTTTGCATTTCTATCTGTTCTATCATCTTGTTTTTCCTTTCTTTCTTTCTTTACTATTTTCTTTTTTCATTTTCTTACAGTTCTGATATTACTATTATCTTTCTCTTTCTTTCTTTCTTTCTGGGTTGTATTTGTATTTTTAGTTTTTTTCATTTTTTTCCTTCTTTCCTTTGTGATTTTGTGATTACCGTTTCTATTATTGTTTGTTTGTTTGTTTGTTTCTCTCTATTCTCTCTATTGATATCTCTATTTGTTCTGTTTTTCCTTCCATTCTTATTTTAGCACGACCTTGGCATGCAACACACACACACACACACACACACACACAGACACAGAGCTGAAGGGGACATGTTTGTGATGCTGTGGGACTCTGCAGGACTGATAAATATTCCGTGCGTATACGTGCGCGATGGCCAATTAACACGGCAGCGGAGTGAGCTTGTTATGGCGCTGGCAGGAGGGGGTCTCTCCGTATCTCTGTATCTTCCATCCCTCTGGCGATTCACCGCATGTTTTATTTAAGCTCGGGGTATCAAACGGGGGCTTCAAAACTGAATCGTACAGAGACGGAGGCTTTTGCAAGGTCACGTTAGTGGAAAGTGGAGCCTTGTTTCAAGCAGAGCGAAGCTCAGCGCCAAGTCCCTCGAAATCCCGACACACTCAGAGTGGTGAGAGACACAAACACTGCCTCGTTTCATCTCTGAGAGGAGAGAATCAGGGAAGAAATGACTGCAGGGCCCGTTCACATCAAAGTCCAGGAATGTGTAGTGGAGGAAAGGACCTATCTGGGTTTGGTTCCTTAAAAGCAACATGCTATGATGAAACCGTCATACAACCGGGTCGGAAAGTCTGAGTTCATTAGCGTTTGCATTTTGATCAGCTATCAAACACGCATTAAATTTAGAGTTGCAAAAATGGGTGGGATGGTGGCGCCGTGGGTAGCGTTGTCACTGTTCACCTTTAATGTGATACGGCAACCAACACAATGTAACTGAAAAACAAACCGAAACCTTTTAGAAGAACAAAGGAAAAAAAACCTTGTTGCGTGAGTAACACACGCCTTAACTAATACTCTGTTAAAGCATTTTTGAAACACATTTAGATGAGGCATTTTCGCTCGCTGACTGAGTTGAAACACACACCTGAGGAGTCCAACTAGGCAAATTTCAATCTTTGCTACCTTTACCTAGCGCGACACTGAGGACAGGGAGCAGGGACATGCTGTAATATACATGAATCTGCTGACGCTTGTGTGACAAACACTGTGTACCTGCGAAACTAGGCTTGCCGACTTTGCTTTTGTCTTGTAATTCAGCACACAGGCTTTCTGTGTAAGAGATTACCAACTCGGCACATCTTGAGTTGATCATTTTATTCCACTCTTCTTTGCAAAAATGCTCCAGAGCTATAAGATGGCAAGAGGATCTCCTGTAGACAGCCCTCTTCCAGTCATTCCACAGGGTGGTATTTGGAGCTATCCATCATTCTGTCTGTCTTCATAAAGTCGCAGCTGAAGAGGTTTCCCGCTGCATGATCCTGCCATCACCATGCTTCACTTCTATAAATATAGAAACTAATTTGACACACCGATCTAACGTCTCTCTCTCCTCATTTCTTTTTTCTGTGCCGCAGCACTTATTTCCATGCTTTTTCATGAACCTATCGGTTGTCAGCCATGAAGCGTCGTAATCAAGCGCCACAGCCTGATGTGATGAATTCAGATAATCTGATGGGATTTGCTTTCCGTGTGTTTTGCACTCGAAGAGCCAGAAAGCTGGTTTGAAGTCTGTCTCAGTCGCAGCGAGGTCTTCCTGCACTAATCGATTAGAAACACTCCGCTCCTTTCAAACACTGTAATATTCCACTGCGCCGTGTGTGGTGCAGAGTTAAATGTCCTTTAAATGTCACCGTCTCTTATTGGGTAGAGCTGTCCTCGCTGTGCTGCTCACATTCCGTCACATCTCCTCACGTCTGTCCAAACACGTCTGTCCCCACACTAAGACATGATTAGTCCTGACTAGCGTTTCATTCAGTTCAGTTCAATTCAATAAGCTGTCCCTCTTCCTGTGTCCAACCCTCTGCCCCTGTCTTTGTCTCTGTCTTTCCCTCTATCTGTCTCCCTCTCTGTCGCTCTCTCTTTCTGTGTCTCCCTCTCTCTGTCCCTCTCTACATCTGTCCCTCTATTTGTTTCTCTCTGTCATTTCCTCACGCTGTCCCCACTGTCTCTCTCACTCTCTTTGTCTGTCTCTCTGTGTCTCCCTCTTCCTGTCGGTCTCTGTCTCCCGCTCCCTGTCTGTACCTTTCTATGTCTCCCTCTCTGTCCCTCTTTCTGATTGTCCCTCTATGTGTCTCTGTTTGGGTCTCTATGTTTCCGTCTTGCTCCCTGTCCTCTCCCTGACTGTCCCCCATCTCTCTGTCTGTCCCTCTAACTGTCTCTCTCTGTCATTTCCTCTCTGCCCCCCCCCCTCTTTCTCTCACTCTGTCTGTCACTCCCTCTCCTTGTCTGTCTCTTTCTGTCCCTCTTTCTGATTATCCGTCTATGTGTCTGTTTCGGTGTCTATGTTTCTGTCCTACTCTCCGTCCTCTCCCTCTGACTGCCCCCCTCTTTCTATGTCCCTATTCCTCTGCCCCTCTCTCTGACTGTCTCTCTCTCTCTCTCTCTCTCTCTCTCTCTGTCATTCTCTGTCTCTGTGTTTCTGTCCTCTCTCATTAACTGTCCCTCTCCCTGAATGTCCCTTTTTTCTGACTGTCCCTCTCTCTGTTTGACCTTCTATCCATATCTCTCTGTCTTCAACTGTCCCTATGTCTCACTGTCCCGCTTTCAGTCATTCTCTATGTAACTGTCCCCTGTTTCTGTCCGTCCCTCCCTCTGTCAGTCCCTGTCCTTCTGTGTGTGTGTGCTTCTCATTGAAAGGCTCTCTCTATTGGTCTCTCTCTCTCTCTCTCTCTCTCTCTTTCTGACAGTTCTTTTCTCTGACCTCTCTGTCCATCCCTCTGCCTGTCTCTCTGTTTCTCTTCCTGTCCATGTATCTGCCCCTCTCTTTGGGAAAGTGTATTTCTCAGAGTTTGAGTCTGAGTATGCGTCATTGTGCTTTTCTATGTTTATTCTCTATTTGTTTATAATTTATCATTTTGATTCCCATCGCTTCTGTTAGCTCCATTATATGGAGCATGTTTTGGTTTATTAGTGTGATTAGCACAGATCTGGCAGTGTGTTTTCCTCGCTGAGTGTTATCACAGCCCGGGAGAAAATGGCGTTTGAACAATTAAGCCGACGGCATGCACTCCAAGTTGCCGCAGGTGTCAGTGTTTCTGCAGAGGAGAGCAGATTTGCTGTGGGTGAAGTTGTGGGGCACGAGGGAATTTTGTCAGCTTCCAGAATAAACAATTGTACTGCATTGCTTCTATACCGTAACAAACAAGCCTGCGTTCAAACTTGCAAGTGTCAAGTTTCTTGTGTCGCTTGTAATTTGTGCCGTGTGGAGACTGCTACCTTAGGAATAAAGTCAAAATGTGCAGCCTATAGCCCATTATAAAATGCACACACGCCACTTTTGTTTAAAATATACTTAGATAATACAGTTTGTTTTACATGTTACATGCTAGACTTTGTACTAGCTTCACTGGCAGATTAGCAAAGGAAGCTAACTGTACTGTTGCCGCTGACCAGAAGCAACAACAATCTCTACTTCTTTCTATTTAAGCTTTATTTTTCTTCGTAATGTCTCTACTGGACCACATGTGCCATGTGACCACATTGTTATGTTTATGCTGAACTCAGCATCAAAGTCCATTTCCCAGAATGCACCGCTGCCTACAACTATGGCCACCATGGACATGGCTTTCCTGACTGCTAATCACGTACACCTGGACTCAAGCACCGCCACACACTATATAAGCACACTTTGGACTTTGCAAAGGATTTGTTCAGCCCTGCGTTTCACAACTGACATCAGAAAGCCTACGAGTCAGTGGTCTCGTTCATGGTTTTTGATCTAACCCTAACCCTTGGACATCCTGCTTGTGTATTGCTGCCTTTCCTTGACTACGGGTGCATTCCATTTGTACTGGGAAGTTCCGAGTCATAAAGGTCAACTCGAACACCCCCTGAAGTCGGCTTTCTTACTCGGAAAGTTGGCGGAACCTCATCACCCCCGACTTCGAAATCCAAGATGGCTGCTCTGCATGTCAACGGTAAGCGAAAGCTGCAAAAACATGGTTTATTTGCACTTCTGTCTTAATTGTGTTTTGTTAAATCAGACACACACGCAGTACTGTCCAACTTCTCTCTGTGGACATGTTTCTACAGCGTTAGTATTTGCACAATACCGCGTAATGCGTCGTTACCGCCTGGTATCGCTAACAGTGGCCAACCTGGCTAGAACTAATTGCTGTTATCGGTTTTCCGACTTCTACTGGAACGCGGTCAACTCGGACATTCCCAGCTCCAACTTCCGAAGTAAATGGAATGCAGCATAAGTTTAAGCCTAGCGTTTTTTGGATCTGTTATTTGCCATCTGCCGGTTTTTAATAAAGAAGCCGTTCCTGCAACTGTCATCGTCTCTGCCTCCTGACACATAGGATTGGTTGAAAGAATCATTCAAGCCAGTTATCACTCAAAAAATCCATCAAAAGAGAATTGCCCACTCGATATATGAATCTGGAATGGGTTGTGTAGGTGTTTTGAACTATCTGATATGACTTGACACTCTTGTGAGAAGGCCTCGATTTCTGTCAAGCTAAATGGAGAATATTTTGTTCATTAATATGAAACAAAATCGATCATTGTATGTTTGACCGCTAAAATTAGTCATCTATATTTTTAACATCAATTATCTATATTTATTACTAATGTCAACTTTTGTTTTTTTTACCAAAAATGCTTAAAACCCCAAAAGGTGAAACGAGTTTACAAACAAAATATCAAATCCAACACTGTACAAATAATGTTAATGGGGATGTTAATTAGAAAGTGATTGAATATGCTGTTTTTTCCTCTTCTCTGCCAGTCATGTGAATATTACAGAACCTCTTTGTAAAAGGATTATATTGAAAATGTACTCTTTACTATTTATTGTTTTTTACTGCATGATCACCTAAAATCTACCATCCGGCAGAGTTTCTGCAATTGCCACATGCTTGTAGAGATAGACTGTATGGCCAAAAGTATGCGGCCACCTGACCATCACACTCGTGTGTTGGAAAACATTCCAGATGTAATCCCTTCCTGCTGTTACAGTAACCTCTACTCTTCTGGGAAGGCTCTCAACTAGATTTAGGGACGTGGTTGTGGGATTTGTGCTCACTCATCCACAAGAGCATTAGTGAGATCAGACAGTGATGTTGGGAAGGTCTGGTGTTAAGTCGGTGTTCCAGTTCGTCCTAAAGGTGTTCAGTGGGGTTGAGATCGGTGCTCTGTGCAGGACACTCCAGTTCTTCCACTCCAACTTTGGCAAACCATGTTGTTTTGTGCACAGGAGCATTGTCCTGCTGGAACAGGTTTGGGGCTCTTAGTTCCAGTGAAGGGAAATTGCAACGCTATATCATACAAAGACATACAATTGTGTGCTTCCAACTTTGTGGCAACAGTTTTGGGAAGCCTCAAACCTAAACAACTCAAGCCTATACAGCCTCAAATACAGACGTATGTCTATCTATCTATCTATCTATCTGTATATCTATCCCTAGCTTAAATGAAGATCTGTATCAGTTTTAAACAGCATTCTCTCGAATAATATAAAATGAACAAAAACTGCACTCATGGCATTGACATGAATTATTTAACTCGTGTGTTAAACAACAAGCTTTGAATTAAATGCCCTCCATGATATGAGCAGAAAGTAACAAGTTCTTTAAACTTATGCATCACTGAAAACACACGTGACCTATAAAATAAGTGCTCCATGGCCAAGTGCATTTTTGTTTACTGACTAAAATGTTTCTCATCTGTATAAACCTGCACATAATACTATGTGATGTGTTTCAGGTGCTGTGTTATTCTGTGACGGCAGTACTGTGCTGCTCTTATATCAGGATCCAGATTACCTTTCATGCAGTGTAAATAATGAGAAATGTGACGTGGCGCATAAGGAATGGAAAAAATAAATGGCTTTTCATGACAGCAGGATTGAGGATGGGCTTTGTTCCATTCTATCAGCACATGTTATTTCCTATACTGGTATTCTCTCTCTCTCTGGCTCTCTTTTTCACTTTCTCTCTCTCTCTCTCTCTCCATTTCACACAGAAAATCCCAGGTGAAGTCTCGTCACTTGATGCTCTCTGCTATGCCACTGTGCAATCACTTTCAGAGGTGACAGCACAAGGGATAAAAAAAAAGCCCCCACTGGGGCTCTGAATCACACTAGCCTTTCCTCAGTGCTGCAATTATGATTCATATGCACTCATTTTATTCTCCTCTGGTGGTCTGATTGAATTGAGGTTGTAATGGTGACTAATGCAGACCAATTAAAAGAAAGTGAAGTCAGCACATAGGTCACTGGAGTTAAGTTAGGAAAGATTGACTCATCAAGAAAGTGAATTCCTTCGAGGAGTTGAATGAGTGCTTGAACATGTAAACATGAGATGGGTTGGAATGTAACCATGACCGGATCAGATTGCAACCAAGATTCTGAAGCTTGTGGCCAGAAAAGTGGAACACGTTAATGGCCTTTGGGATGAGGTTATGGACCTGAGGGTAATAAAAATGGCCACAGTTCATTATTTGTCAGAAGTAAGAAATTAAAAACTGAAAAATGTTGCTTGCATAAGTATTCAACCTCTTCAGGCTAGTATTTGGTGGAACAGGGCAGTGGTAGCTCAGTGGTTAAGACATTGGACTAGTGATTGGAAGGTCGTGAGTTCAATCCCAGTAGTGCCAAGTTATCGCTGATGGGCCATTGAGCAAGGCTCTTAACCCTCAACTGCTCAGTTGTATAAATGAGATATATGTAAGTAGCTCTGGATAAGGGCGTCTGCCAAATGACATAAACATTGCTGCAGTAATAGGGGGGTAATATGCAGTAATATGCTCCGACCAGCTTTGCACACTGTTTGGGAGTGATTTTTGCGTATTCTTCCAGCAAGATCTGCTCCATGTTATTCAGGCTGGGTGTTTGTTTGCTGCGATTTTCATTCAGTGCCACAGCTTCTAAACAGGACGCAGATCAGGACTTTGACTTGACCACTGTAAAAGGTTCACCACCCAATCTTTTTAGTTTCTTTTAGCAGGTCCTCTTGTAGTAATATCCCTTTGTATTTTGCTCCATCTATTCTTTCTTCAACTCTGACGAGAAGCCCAGTCTCTTAGGATGAAAGCATCCCCAGATCAGTCCATGATGCTGCCACCACCATACTTCACCGTAGGGATGGTGTTAATGAAGGTGTGTCCTGCATAAGGTTTATGCCAAACAAATTCTCAATCTCGGTCTCATCACACCAAAAAAAAAAAACTGGGTCACTCGCATGCTTTCATGTGGCTCTTCTTGAGCAATGGTTTCTTTCTGGTCACCCTCTCGTACAGTCCTCAATAATGTAATATATAAAACTATTTAATATTTCATAGGTGAAGGCCAATTATAAGTCAAATGTGTCCTCAATAGGACAGTATCTTTCACTGGGAACTTTTTTTTTCTTTCTTTGAAATATTGCCGACCTGTAGGTCATTATGTGAGCATGAGTTTGCAATAAAAATACTGACACAAATATGTATATTTAGCATTTGTTTGTCAGACAAATCTGATCAATCCTGGGGTGCCGAAGACGTCTGCAAGTAGCTTTGTTGATAGAGGATACATATCTGATGGAAACTGAACGTTGAATACTTCCACTCGGGTTACATTATTTAGTGTCACTTCTGACTTCACATCCTAAATATAATAATTAAGGTCAAGAATTATGGTCAGATTTGCATCATTTAAGTTCCTATAACCCTTTAAACTCTTGAATCAATCTTTGCACAGCTGTTTTCTCTTCATGTGTTATGCCACCTTCAGCCTTTTACAAGAACAAAAAACATTAAACTTCATGACTTCTGTTGACATTTTCCTTCTCACTTTTTTTTTTATAGCACAGAATCTTAAGGTTTCTTTTAAAAAGCTGTGACCCTTACTATAAAATAAAGCAGAAGGCAGAATTTCACTCCTACTACTGTTCATTCACACTGGCCTCATGAACACTTTAGCTGATTGTCCAGATTTTTCACACTTCAGAAACACGAGGATGTACAGTAATGAATCTTGGTTAGTGACTCTTGTGTAATGTGACCTATTTAGGGCCGTATTCTGCGATTACATATTTACGTAAGAAAATCATAACCGCAGAATGTACACTCAACGTGAACCAAAGAACAACACTGTCTGGCTCTGCCACAGAAAGCGTGCTCTGTAATGTCCGATATTTATGGCTTGAATTTATGAAATGTCCGCGACGCAAATCCCATTTATCAACTTTGATGCTCTAGAAAGCAGTCAATGATTCCTGCACCGGTTTAGAGCTCTATTAAAACCAGTAACAAATGAACCAAAAATGGCAAATCCAATATGGATAACGGGCAGGTCAGCTGATCGGCAAATGAGACCGGCTAGGAGTAATCGAACAAACAGTTAGTGCTGAATTTTAAAAACCTTTCATGTAGCCTTCAACCCTACCAAGAAGTCTGTTTTACATACCAGTATTCTGGATTTTAGCTAGACTAGTAAATTAAAGGTCATAATTTTCGATTTGAGACATACACTACCAATCAAAAGTTTGGACACACCTTCTCTTTCATTGGTTTTTCTTTTTTTTTTTGCTCTCTACATTGTAAAACAATACTGAATACCTTC
>JAQMYM010000009.1:17874989-17888163 GCA_030014255.1 Parauchenoglanis ngamensis | reverse complement strand
TAAGTAAAGAGAAACAACAGTCCATCATTACTTTAAGACATGAAGTGTCTTTTAAGTCATAAAAATAAAGAAAAAAAACATTGAATTAGAAGGGGTGTCCAAACTTTCGACTGGTAGTGTAGCTCATGATGATAATCACGACAGCGGTGGAAAGTTTTAAGTAAAACAAAAAAACTTCACTAAATCACTAAACATTTTACAGTCTGACTATTGAAAACTGAACAAATAGGGATGGTGTGCCATGTCACGGATATCGTTTAATGGATATCGTGTATGAACATTGCTGCTCACTGATTCTGCACACACATGTAAACTGGAACATAAACCAGGCTTGTGATCGGCCATATAGTGCATCTGTAGTACATTATCTTGCTTTGGATTCTGGGAAATGGAGTTTGTTGTGGAAATTCCGGTGTGAAATTCTGGATGCCGATAGAGGTACGACAAAACCAAGCTTGAATATAATGACTCGGCTTCTATTCGCAGAATAGAATTTCAGAGAAAGCAAAACCAGTTGTTTGGGTTTGAGCAAAATTGATCAATGTGTCTGAAGTATGTTCAAAATAAAGCAGTGCAACAGACAATTAACATGAAAAGCGCGTTAGTGTTCCTGAATAGCAAGTTGTCATATTTTTTGTTCTAATGAAAAATATCTTAAAAAAAAAAAAAAAATTACATTAAAAAATAAACCTCTGAGCAAACAAGCCAGGCGCTGATTTACACCTCGAGGAAAAAAATAACATGCACTGGCTGTCTCCAATTGTGCAAATTTACTGCATCAAATTGGAATATGTAATCAGATGCACTCTTGACTTCTCCACTTTTTCCCCCCACAGACTTTTGTGCTAGCGTGCCTTGAATGCATATTTATGACGTCGAGAAGCGTACGTGTTTCAGTTTGCACAGTGCTTAAACTGCTTATGCGCAAGTTTACACGAGCTCATGATGCAGAATGCAGAACGCAGCTTACTACGCCGGTGGGTTTGAGAGTGCCGTTTGTTTGTGTTGCTCATTTCAATTTTTCTGCACCGTTTCACGGCTGAGGAGTCAATCAGAGCTCGACACGCTCAGCTGAGACTGACGGGAACAGACGAGGGCCACGTGGATCGTCTCACACTTGTGAATTCGTCACTATTTACACGAATCCATTCATGAAGGTAGATGTTAAGGTCGAGTTAACGTTAATACGTTTTCGTATGCCTCGATTTGTATGAAATTAATGCAAATTTTGAATTCGTGCAGATTGCGCACGAAATTTCTCTCAGGTTTTAGCTGATGACCTCTCAAAATCTCAGCTTTCCCAATTTACATTCTTAGAGTGTCAGTTTCACTGTATTATTAGTTAATAGCATTAGTTTTACTGTAATCAGTCTTGGACTGTAAGGGGTTATTCAGTGTAAGCGATTCTGATCTTGATTAAGATTTAGACAATTAAGAATTAACAATATTTCCAACTAAATAGATGAACAAGATTACGCCTCAATGAGCCTACTCTTAAAAACAGACATATAATGCAGTTTTAATGAAAACCTCCGTCTTAAACCAAGAAAATAATGAGTATGTAAATATACAAGGCATTTGGTTTGTTTTTGTGGATCATTTATCCCTTCAAGCTCAGGATTAGGTCTGCTAATGAATCATCAAAGTTTACAAATAAGGAGATGCTAAAAATATTATAATCCAATGCCATTTATTACACAACCAAACATAAAGCTGTTAAACCTTAAAGCCTTTATTAGTAATGTTTTAATAAGTGCAAAAAAGTCTCTGCTTAATGAAAAAAAAAAAAAAAAAAAAAAAAAAGCCTGCTCAATCTCACACACACAGCTTAAAGTTTTATGTGACACAAATATAAATGTGATACAGAAAAGCTGCTCCCCAGGACACTAACCTTATAAGAAAACATGCGCCATAACAATATTCAGAATGAAACATTTTTAATTAAAAATAATCTCTCATACCTGAAATAATAGAAGCGAGTCGGAATTCATCAGAGAAATGCATTGGCTCGTAGGGGGACGTCTCGTAAAGTTCTTCTCCTGTAAAAAACAATCAGATTTTAATTTCCAGAAGAGTCTACTCGAGAGACGCTGCAAAATAATGTTCATGACTAAACGTGTGCTATGTAAGAAAGAAAACTCTGCAGGATGTGCTGTTATTGGAAATTAATCAGTGACGGGGTGGTGCGATGTCGCCTGGTGTAAAGAGAAGTTACTGTTAGCACCCCGATGTGGATTATTTTCCAATATCTGTTCGTCCCGAAGTGTTTTATTCAACATAGACCAGAGCAATTTTGCTGTATCAGTGATTTGCGTTTTCCATTAAAGAATGACACTTCATACTTTTCTTTAAATCCACTTATAGTCACATTAAACGTTGTGGAACATCCTAAAACTGCCTTTTTGAACTCTTTGAACTATCAAACTTTCTAAACTCCCATCGGCCCCTTAGCCTCACATGACTTTCATTGTGTGCACCTGTTTTGAGTTCATGTTTGTTAGTCACGGTATTCAAGGTCCTGTTTGTTAGTGTTTCATTGTCAAGTGTCCATTGCACTCATGTCAGTGTTATGCCAAGTGTTTATGCCTCATATGTGTTCATGGTTAATTGTTTCGTTTTATTACACCATGCGGTATTTACATCCTACTCTCTGCATTGCACCTGGTTACCTGAGAGTCACTGAGAAACAGAAAGCTTAAAGTGCCCTCTGTTCTGCATACTTTCCCATGGAGGAAACTTACTTTTACAAAAAACTGACACTGCAGACTCCATCCTTAAATGATAAGTAAATGACTCATAAAAAAAACCCTTAAATATTGTATGATGTTTTGTTAGATTACAAATATTCTGTTCATTGGTTTATTACATTCAGAACTTAGCTGAACGAGAACATTACTATAAACCTGTGATCTGCCTTACTGCTGGAAGTACTTTCAGATTTGTTGAATCAACACTCGTCATTGTCGGTAATGAGACCCACCACTGTCATGTCATCAGCAAACTTAATTATATGGTTGGAATTGAACATGGCAGTGCAGTCGTGAGTAAGCAGAGTAAACAACAGGGGGCTCAAAACGCAACCCTGGAGTGAACCTGTGCTCACTGAGATTGTTCCTGATGTATGGCTGCCAACCCTGACTGTCTGACTGCTGTCTCAGTGACAGGAAGCTGAGGACCCAGTTGCAGGTGCCAGCATTCACACCAGCAACCTCAGCTTTACCACCAGCTGTTGTGGAACTATGGCGTGAAGAGGAACCTGGCTTAGGTGTTCTCCCCCTCCAGATGTGGCCGGGCGAGGTGGAGTGTATGCAAATTGAAGAGAATCTAAGTTCACCGGGAGGCAGGTGTTGATGTGTTTCATGACAAGCCGCTCGAAGCATTTCATCACTATGGGTGTGGGAAATACAGGGTGGAAGTCATTCGTGCAAGCTGGGTTTGACTTCTTGGGCTCAGGAGTGATGGGGTACTTTTGAGGCATGTTGACACAACTGCCTGGCTGAGCGAGGTGCTATAGATGTCTGTAAAAACATCTTTCAGCTGTTCTGCACAGTCTTTCAAAACACGCTCAGGAATGTTGTCCGGCGCTGCCGAATGCTTCTTTGTTTTTTTTACTGCAGAAGTGTCTAGTCGCTGGATGATAGTGGAAGCAACTGTGCCTGGTTGTTTGTTGGTTGCCTCAAAATGTGCATAGAAATCATTAAGTTTGTCTGGTAGGGAGGGGTCTGTACGACCTGCTGTAATGGTCAGTTATGGTCTGGAAACCGTAAGCGTCATGTGTCTTTATTGTCCATGAAGTGGCTGTTGAGCTTCTGTCCATACTGTCTCTTTGCCTCTCTATTGCCCCGAGACAGGTTTCTCCTAGCAAGTCTGGATGCTGCTGTGTCCCCAGATTTGAATGCAGCATTGCGGGCTCTCAGAAGTGAACACGCTTTACCAGTCAGCCAGGGTTTCTGATTGGGATGCTGCTTGATAGTTTTGACAACAGTCACATCATCTATGCACTTATTGATATAACTGATAACCTGTATCATGCTATACTCTACAGCTCAAGGCAAAAAAAGTCAAACAGTTCAAGGGCTGTACTTCAAAGTATAGTATAGCAGAAGTTGGTTGAAAGTACAAACTTTCTGAAAGCTTGACTTGTGACTAAACATTGAAGTGATATTTCACTGGGCTAAGTAAGGAATGATACAAGACACACTGCGCTGTTGTACGAAAATAATGCGTGCCGAGGGCAGTGATGCTACACTCCCAAGTGCGTTATATTATCTGTCGTGTTATTCCACTTACTTCCACAACAGTGATTTGCCAATGATTACAATGTTTAATTTTTTAATGAATGACACATTATGCATTTCAACAGCCCTATAGTTAGGTTTAATGTTGTGGTTTAACAAGTTGGTTCCTGTTCTCACTTAAATAATAGCTGTAACACACAGTCATTCCCTGAGACTCTCTCTCTCTCTCTCTCTACTGGAAAACCAGAAGGCACAAATCCCTCTATCCAAAAGACTTTTCAGTGCTGCTAAACTTCGCAAAGCACCATGACTGTCACGAACATTTACAACCGAGACTCTTTCCATAAATATTAAATAAACATCTCCTAACGAAACCCATCCCGCATCGATGGTTATACATTTCACTGCGTTAAACAACACAATGTTATTCTTTTAACTTATCACTCGCAGCCAGAATTAATTTCCGAGCTGTGACGTATAAAAAAAAATTAATAATACACACCTTTTGATTAATCTGTGCTGGGGCATAACACTTTATTTAATGGTGTAAAATAGTATATGTATGCTCATGGGTCAATGGCTAGTGTTGATCGTTAATCGAAGCATTGCACAGCTTCTGGAATCATCTGGCCTTACTGCTAGCTAGGAATGAACTCCCAAATGAACACCACAGAGAAGAAAAACAACCGATGTTGATGTTTCAAGAAGCTTTCTGAAGCAATTCAACACTTATCAACCCTGGAAATGACCTACAATTCCCGTTCCCGTAGTTACATTTAGCTAGCTAATAAATGCACGCAGTGAGCAGCACATTTAACATGTAGTTAGGCTAGTTAGCAGGCTATTCTGTGCTACAAGAAGCTGTTTCATGCTGTGTGTTTATAGATCGACTAGAAATGAACACTGATCACAGTGTTGAATGGAACTAGAGAGCAAAACGCAACCCGAGAGATGGCATATGCAATTAGCTAGCATTAGATAGCTAGCTAGCTGTTAGTCAGTTAACTCTGTACAAGATTTAATCCTATTTTAAAGCAGTTCAAGTGAAATTTCTGCCTAGCCGTCAATGTTATAATACAATATCCTGACAACAGCATGCACAGAGATGAAATATTAGGCATTTATCCTTTATCCGAATGCTCGCTGCTCCCTGAGCGTTGGGACTTAAAACATTGAGGGTTAGAGGTAGTAAGTCACAAATTAGTCCCTCTGTGGTGAACTACATCACCTTTACCATGCAGGCATACAACAGAGATGTATGAACCCGAGAAACTTTTGGAACAATCCCATAATTCCACATTGGAAAAATACAGGGATTTCAAGAAGTTCTTTTCTTGCTTACTAAGCAAAAGCTTACTGAGCCTTAAATTTGTTCATGTGACATCACATGTTTTCTCTTCAGTTCTGCACCTCGGCATACTGCTTAGCTTAATTAAACAATATTTGAATTAAAAAGTTTTAAACGATATCATGGGTTAGCAACATTAACTCAGCTGCCTAAAACAGCAAATATATGCCTGCTATCTATTTAGCTTAGCTAACATTAACATTATGCCCCTTCCATTAGCTATCTACTACTAGGTCATTTATGCTATAGTCTAATTTAAGTCAGTAGATGGGTTATCTAGCTAGCTAACATTTTATTGTGCATAAACCGAGTACCCATGCTCATGCTTTTTATTCACCTTTACTGTTACGGGATGCCTGTGAGACAAGTTAGTTCCTGTTATCACTTTTATAACAGCTATAAGCAGTCTTCCTCTAACCAGCTTCTCTGTTCTCCGCTTTCTTTAAGTGAATAAGACAAAATGCAGTTGCCATGTTAACGGGAAACCCCAGAAGCACAAAGTCCTGTGTCCTGGCTGTTACAAAGCGCTGACACTGGAGACTCCTTCCATAAATATTACATAAATGACTCCTAATAGAAAACTTCAGCATGTCATGAAATAAAATTCTTTTTGATTAGACTGGTGTTACGTGGAGCACACGGGTCCCAGTAAATGAGCCGTTACTATAGAAACTATAACGTCTTAGAACGAGCGCATTAATATGGAAATTGCCTTAAAAATTGTCCTGTCAGAGCTGTTGTAGAAATAATGGCGCTTGTTCTAAGTAATAACTCGGGTCAACAGAATGGCTATGTGGTGATGTCATATTATCAAGGCTGATCAAATATTTAAGCTCCACCCTTGTTGAACCACGGTCACCTGTCGCATGGCAAAATAAGGAGGTCTGCTTGGGACCAGAAGCAAATAATAATAAAAAAAGGATGGTGTGAGATACAAAAGAATTTCTCCACAGATTTACACAATAACAGATTGACTACGGTAATCGAGAATTTAAGCCAGTTTGACATCAGATGCAGGAACTGTCCCACTTTAACGCTGCTATGGTTGCAAAATGCTATTAACTCAATCTGTGAAGAAAATGGCAATGTTAATGCTATTCTAAAGATTAAGTCCATAATCCAAAGAGCACTTCAGCTAAATTTCAACTTGTAGCCTTGCTGGAACAGCTGGATAAAATGACAAACTTTCCGACCTGTCATTGAGTGCCGGAGTGATTTCTCGCCATGGTAAACATCATAAACATGCATGCTGTATTTACTACCCTGTCCAAGAGCATATGAATAAATACTACATGATACTTGGGACTCGCGAACAGTGTGAACTGAAAAAAATGACAACAGGGATTTCATCCAGGCAGTCGGAGTTAAAGTGCTGAATCAATTTAGTGTGAAAAGGAATAAACAGGTTGGGTTAAGCTTCAGGTTGCAAATGAATTCTTTGTAAAAAGCAGGTTAATTTTAAGCACATTTCAATCACGTATCGCCCTCGCACTCTGCCGCCTCCACTCGAACCTTCCTTGTTCAAATTATAGCATTTTAATTATCATATATAACAAGCAATTATCTCTCGCATCGTTTTCATATCAAGCTCTAATTAGCATGTGTATTTATACACTCGTTTTGCTTTACAAAATCTCATGGTTTTCTTGTACCGAGCTCAGCTGATGTTTCACATCTTGCACCGTTTTGCTCGTCAACTTTCATTTGTGTACTTTTCGCGTTTTGCCCTTCCTGAATTCATGTATGACTGTTTTGGACTCTGTCGTCCCTTCTGATCCGTCACCTTCATTACATCACGGTTGGAGAAAAGGCAGTGTGGGCTTTTTTATGTAAAGTGAGAGAACATTACAGCACCAGTGAGATGAGTGCCACCATCAATCCGTGTCTGTGAATCAAAATATTAGCAGTGTTTGTGATGCAGATGGATCTTGGAAGCTGTGATCATTGTGACCAGGTTGTTAATATGAAGCCTTTTCAATCCTTAAGTTTATCATGCGTTATTTATTTTGAGGAAGAGAAGGGGATGAGTCACATGATAGCATTTGTATGCTCCATTAAATGGATTTGCCTTTCGATTTCTCACAATGCCACATTCATCAGTGGCCCAGAGCCAAGGGAGCAAAAGTAGCCATGTTCTCTGGGTCGGAGGGACATAGTCCTTCTCTCCTGTCAGTCAGAGTGACACTGGCCGATCGCGGGCATCCGTGAGCTTTATGTATGTGGAAGAGGGCGGGTAGCACTTCCCTCTGAGTATGATACACTGCCCTGTAACGCAGCATGAGCAGCTGTTCAAAACTTTACTCAGAGGAAGCACGTGTTATCCCTAACTCTCCCTGGCTGATGACGGCCATGCAAAAATGGCTGGTGGGTGGGAAAAGACTGAAGAAATATCAGTTTAGAAAAAAATTAGTTGGGTTGCCATTGCTGTTTTGGGTAAAATGGAGGCGGTTACATGAACACAATTGTGAATTGTCTGTTTCCATTGAGTGACGTTATGCGATTAAAGCTGTTTTCTTCTCTCACAACAGATTCTCCTTTTGCAATAGCTCTTACAGAGTGCTCTTTTTTCCAGAAAGGTAGCATCGCATTTGCTTTTCATGTCCCGTCATGTGACGTAAATGCAAAAACTTTCCATTTAAATTTTGCAAAACACTGCTTTATCGTCTGAAAAAGAATAAACACCTCATGAGAGCTTAAAAAACTTTATTTGCCATACTATAAGAGTTTTTCCATAATTCATGAGTTTCTATTACTTTTTCTTTTCGCAATTTTATATTGCACATGAACTAGGTTAATAAATACACTGCTACTGTTTGCTCATTTTAGTAATTCTTGGTATCTTTACTTTTGGTAAACAAACGCAAGAGAAATTGTAAATCATTAGAGCTTATAATCCTACTGCTATTCTCATAGGAGATATTTTGTCAATAATGTAACTTTTATTTTACTTGTATTTTGAGGTGTTGGGGAAAATTCCTTTTTTGTCCCTGAAATCATTCTAAGACGATGACCGTAAGTGTAATTGTTGGATTGTTGCTGTTGTTCTGCACAGTGTTATTTACTTTTCTTCATGTTACATAATTGTTCTGAATGCTTCATCTGTTAGTGAAATGTATTTAAATGAACGGTAACTACGTCCATTATCTTAGAAGGTCAAGATTTCTTTGAACAACATTGACAGGCAAAACCAAATAATTATGGTGCACAACCGGCTTTTTTTTTTTGTTGTTGTTGTTGTTTGTTAAATAACTGGCAACGCTGCTAAACTAAGAGCTAAAGTAGCCTCTCTTAGACCATGTGTATTCCAAAACTAGTTACAATAATACAGCATTAAATCAAGCTCCACCTCTATATTGTCTGAATTGGCTTTAAACCACCAAAAAGCTGATATAAAAATCTGTTCTTGGGTGCGTGCAATTTGCCTTTAAATATATATATTTTTTTACATAATAGTAGTTCCCGCTTTCTCTTTTGAAGTTATTACTTTTTATCCATTTGTAGCTACATCTATTGCTGTGGAGACTTTTCCAGAAGACCTTCCCGTGGTAGAAAACTGACTCTTACAAAACACTGACGCTGGAGACATGGATGTTCGATAAATCCATAAGAAATTCGAACATATTTGAATGAGCGCATTAACATAAACCTGTGATTTGTCTCGCAGTCGGAACTGCTCTCAGAGCCGCCGTTATAAAAATTAACCGACACCTTCAGAACGGAGAACACAACAGCGCTGTTAACTTACCGCAATTCCATTACTGTAATTGAATCATACGTGCGGCATCTTGCTCTTATTGGCCTTTATCTGATTTCTCCTGGCTCTGAACCCGACAGGTGACCGATTAAAGGAAAAACCAACACAGACTGTGTTAGTAAGATGGTTTTTTTTCCTTTAATCTGTCCACAGACCGTCAGAACAGCTTCGACAGCACAGATTCTACATATGTCTGGAAGCGTGCCAGCACAATGAACACCGTTCTTCCAAAAGATAATCCCTCACTTGGTGTTGTGCTGGAGAAAGCTGTCTAAGACATCGCTCTAAAATCTCCCATAGCTGTTCAGCTGTGTTGAGATTATAGCAGATGATTTATATCCGGGATCAACAAATTGCGGCCCCGCAGGTCAGATGCAGCGAGTTTTTCTGGAATCTGTAGAGAGCACTAAACACTTTGCAGCCATCAAGTCCTCCTCAAGTGTGTAACTGCATGCAGCCGATACTCTCTTGTGCTGAACACGTGTGTGTGTGTGAGAGAGAGACATGATAGCTATAAAAAAAGACTGTTGGCTATTAGACAAAAAAGATGAGTGCTGTTAGGCTGAGTTTCAGTAAAACAGCGAGGAGTGAGAAAGTAAGTGAGGAGGAATTGGTACTGAAAAGCAGAGGCACATCTCTGGATCGGCACTTCAGGTTTAAATTAGACCACCTCAGTCCCGAGATTAGTGAAAAGCATGTCAAGCTGCGGTACATTTCTGAAATAAATCGTACTCGTACAATTTTCTTCTTTTTTTTAATCTTCCCTGAATAAAAAGACAGAGACGATCTTTTACCGTGTTACATACAGCTCTGCTTTTTTACGAACATTTTTCTGTGGCTGAAACTCAAACGGCGATATTCAAGGCCAACAGTATCAGGATAATGCAACAATGTGATTGTGTTTAACAGATTGTTTATTTTGTTAAAACAGGGCTGAACAATATGGAAACGAATGGCATCATACAGTTCACCGGAATTCATTCGATTCCAAATAATCAATGACATTGATTATTTTCCTAAAACATTCCAGCACAAATGTTTTTATCCCTTACCTAATCCTGTCAATTTCCTGTGAATATTGCTACACTGCGATCATCCTTACTAGTAAGAGACGCTTGGGTCTCCGCTTAACATTTACGATCCCTCTAAACGAGTCGGCGCTTTTTACGGGATCATCCCTGATCAATGGCTTTATCTGCATCCTGCTTCCTGCCACCAAACGTGCCATAATCCGTACACAGAGCGCTCCTTTAGAGCGGATCAGCTCTAAAGGGAAAAAAACAGCGACGTCATGACCGATAACCTGAGAGATAATCATGTGCCGTTTGCAATATTTATCGCAGATATGTGTGAAAGATAATCATGCCTCCTGTTTTAATGCAAATGTTGAAGTAAGACGAGCAGACAGGCCTGGAAAATCTAAAAAGGAAGCAGTTCAGGTGTAATAGTCATGGTTTGTATAAAGAGACGATGCGATAAATGGAAATGATGATGGATAACAGACGAAACGACGCCATCGCGAGCTCTGTTCATGCTGCCATCTCGTCATTCCTCTTCGGAATATTGAACAGAACGGGGTCAGATGGAAATACGGGTCCGATTTGAATTTCACGTTTGCAAAATTTGAGGACAAACGTTTACAAACGCCTCCGTTAAAGACATTCAAACTGAATTTTTCACACCTCCACATCACCTCCGTTAAGTCAATCGGGGCGTCTAGTGTATTTCCAGAAGAGCTCGTTTTAAAATAACAGCTTCTATACATTTTTATACCAGATTTTCGGTGGGCCAAAAGTTTACACTTTGTTAGTATTTGGAGGCATTGCTGTTTAATTGCTTAACTTGAACCACACCCTTTGGTAGCCTTGTTCCCCGAGCTTCTCAGGGCTTTGCTGGAATGCTCGCTCATCCCTCCGGACAGAACTGGTGCAGCTCAATCAGGTCTGACTGATTCCTTTTTCACAAATTTTCAATAGGATCCGGCTCAGGGCTTTGTGATGGCCGTTCCGAAACTTTCGCTTTGTTGTCTTGAAGCCGTTTTGTTACAACTTTGGAGGTAAGCGCAAGGATCATTGAGCTGAAAGACCCAGTTGCTAGCTTATGTTTTGGTTGTTGCTTCAGTATTTCTAGATAATCCTCCTTTCTGTGGAAGTGCACCAGTCCCTTTTCCAGAAAAACCACCAGAACGTGATGCTGCCACCACCGTGCTTCACACGGATTATGGGATTCTTTGCATTAAATGCCTCACCTTATTTTATCCATAGCACAATCCATTTTTATGGCCAAACAGTTACATTTCTGCCCTTCAAAAGACCTGGTCTTTCTGCCACAGTAGGGGCCTCGTCATTTCATGACATTTTTTTAAGCCATGAAAAGGTAGGAATGTATTAATCATACACTGGTACCTAGTGCCTCCAACTCTGTCACCAGTTCCTTTGTTGTTCTCAAAGGGTTCAGTTGAACTTTTCAGACTGAGGTTTATTCATCACCAGGAGTTCCTTTGTGCCTTTCCTGAATGATGCATTGACTATGTGGCCCCACAATTTTTCTATTTGCATGCATTTGTTTGGAAATTGCTCCCAAGGAGAAACCGAACGCGTACAGGTCAACTATTTCTTTCTGCGGTCCCGGTGGAGTTGCTCATCTGACAGGACTTTACCTCTTTCTGTGCAATTTTAAAAATATCTTTGAGAGCTGGATGCCTGCTTAGAAATGTTTGAAGTGTCCCCATAGTGCTATATTCCTTCCTGACTTACACTACTGAAAGTGTTTACATAGATGTGTGTTATTTTCTTATGTGGAAGAAGTGTCATTTCCGGACGTCTGGACACACTGGTCAAAAACATCACCTCATCCCTAACCATGCTGGAATGTAACCATGACAACAATTAGAAATAACGTTAGGGCTCATATTTACACTCTGCTATACTGCTTAATACATAGGTACACACACAATCACTCACACACATACACACACACGGCATCTCAAGCAGCAGAGTGTGTAAAACGATTTTGACATCGCCCTTGGCAGTGACTTTGTCCGTTATTCTATTAAGAGCAGTGTGCCGTCTCAGGACATTTAAGAGTTCAGCAGATGGAGAGACCTTGAATGATGCCAAAATTAGATTCAGCGCAGGGACACAGTCGCTTAAATGCCCCTATCTGTCATATCCACCCATTGCGTACACACGTTCCACTGTGGCGTTCGCTGAGTGCTGATCATCATTTATATGATATTGTGATATTTACGTCGTGCAGTGTTACTGTGTTTCATTCAGGACGAGGCTGCCTGGGAAGTCTGCTGTAACGGTGTTTCTCAGTCCTGCTGTTTGGTGTTCTCATTCCTCAAGTCACACAGTGCATTCTTGTTCTGGCTTGTTAATCGGCTGATGAGCTGAAACCGTTTTCTGGAGTGGGGGAAACCTCAAAATGTGCAGGACTGAGAACCGCTAACCTATAACAAGGTCAGCTTTTTAAAACCAGCTTGATATCGGACTGATTTAAAGACCAGTTGTGAGAATTTAATCCTTTTTTAGCACCACAGCATCAGCTGAATGCTTGATTTTGATTGGTCAAAATGTGTAACAGCAGCTCCGACAGTGGTTCCAGCTGCAAGACAAATCACAGGTTTATAATAATGCACTGATCTCAAACGTTACCTTTCTAACACTGGGACTTGTATGGCAGATTTTTTTAAAAGTGTGTGATTTATATTGGGGTTAACACTGTCGCCTCACAGCAAGAAGGTCCTGGGTTCGATCCCCGGGTCACCCAGGGTGCCTTTCTGGGCGGAGTTTGCATGTTCTCCCCGTGCATGCGTGGGTTTCCTCCGGG
>JAQMYM010000009.1:17845628-17860230 GCA_030014255.1 Parauchenoglanis ngamensis | reverse complement strand
AGATGCTGGGATTGGCTCCAGCTTCCCCGCGACCCAGATGGATAAAGCGCTATAGATAATGGATGGATGGATGGATAGATGGATGGATATACTACATAGTGGCCCTTTAAACCCATGGAATTCTCAGCGCTATGGTTACATTCCAGTGTCACTGTTTCAGAGCTGAGATTAATATTTACTGGTTTTCATGCTGCTCTTACTGAGGTTTGTTTGAAAAAAAAAAAAATCACATCACTGAAGCTCTGTAGCTAAAATGTTGGTGTCGGTTTAATTTCTGAGCATATAAAATGAAAACAGTTCTCCCTTTTAGTTCCTTAAATGGAGACCATTGAGAACATTGTTTATATCTGCCAATTCCTCATTCAACCCTGTTTTTGTCTCATGTTTTAAAATCCCCCTTTGCTCTAACGTTATCATTCCTCTTTTTTTTCTCGTTCTCCCTATTCTATTGCTCACCCTCCTCTCTAATATTTCCCACTCTCTCGCTCTCTCTCTCAATCCCTTTCTTTCAATCTGTCAAATACAATCATTTTTTTCTCTGGCTCGGTCTTGGTCTCTTCCCATGCCATTTAATCTGCCTCAATCTCTTTCAGTCCATTTCCTCTCATGCTTTCACTCTCCTTTTTTCCATCCATTTTTTTTTCACATCCCAGTCTCTTTCTTTCTTTCTTTTTCTCCTCAGCCTCAGCGCTCCATACTTGCAGCAAAGTGACGTGGCCAAAAGAGTCTCAGCAATTTACATCCACAAAGAGGCGGAGCAGAACCACTGCGGATGAAGTGAAATGGGCGGAGCTAGGTGCTATGATAAAGGTGAGTTTATGTAACCTAATGTAATTGAGAAATGAAGAGTAACAACAGACGATGGGACTCGGGACGCTTCATTTTCCTAACTGTTGAACTGTGAAATGATCTCTTACCAGACATCATATCAGTATGAAGGTTCAAATTATTATGCATTTTATTGTGTCGAGTATATCTGTTGTGGCAGTTTGGGAAAAGCCATCAGATCACGGTCACTGTGACTGAGTTTTGACAAAAAAATGGCAGAAAAACATGCTTATAAAGCACTTTGAGCATTTTAAGGAACCATTAATAAATTTCACCAAAATGTTATCTGTTTTTCAATCTCGGCTTGGCTCTTGGATCTTCATGCAAAGATCATGCTGCGCATGGAGTCAGTCTAACAAACTCTGTCGAAAACCTTGCTAGCTAAGTGTGATTTCCTCACAGACATTCACCAAGTCGTAGGATGGCTATGTGGCATACCAAAACAGACATAAGCCTAATCAGGTCAGTTTTTAATCAGATATCAGCTGTTAAAATACCCAATACTCCAGCAGTGGAGTCGGAAAGAAACGTTCATGTAAAATTCTCCCTTTTCACTTTTGGGAGTTTAAATGTGATCAGAATTTTATTGCTTTTTCAGATGCATAAAAATGGAAATATACATACACTTTTTTGGCCAAAGGTTCGTGGACACCCTACCATTACACTCATTTGTGCTTGTTGAACAGTGTGTGGCTGGGGAATTGTGTTCATTCAGCCACAAGAGCGTTCGTGAGATCAGGCAGGGTGAGGAGGTCCGAGGTGCAGTCGGTGTTCCAGTTCATCCCAAAGGTCAGGGCTCTGTGTGGGACACTTGAGTTCTTCCACTCCAACCTTGGCAAACCATGACTTCATAGAGCTTGCTTTCATGCTGGAGCAGGTTTAAGGCTCTTAAAAGCCCAGTGAAGGGAAACTGTAACACTACAGCATACAAAGACAATCTGTACAATGATGTGCTCCAACAGATTGTCAGGTGCCAACATACTTTATCGTGTAGTTCATTTCAGGAATGTCTGTAGTTTTCCGAACTACACAGAATAGAAAATGTCCAAATTCCTCCATGTGAAAGGTTTGTCCAGGCCGTCATACGCATCAAGAGAAAAATATTTTGACCTACCAGGGTACTGGGTGAGTTTGATTACTGCATGAATGACCTCTAACAGATGGTGAAGGTAAGCTAGTGAACGTAAATCACCGTGTGAATGCCAGCCTACACATGGCTGCTGATTCACCTGATAATAAAAGTGTGTGGATTTACTTGGGAATATTTGCTCACACAATCTGATTTCCTGAATGATGCTAAACAAACATTTGACACATTGAATGGAACATATGCAGGAAACATTGCTCAGACATGTTGAAACAATTTCAGTATTAAGGAAACACAGTGCCGCAGGGCTCGATATAGATACAGAGAATGCAAACACACTGCCTGTACTGCTTATAAGTAGAAGTGGACCTACTGGTTGCCAGCGTAACACGTTTTGGTCAACGTGAAGTAAAAAAAAAAAAAAAATCCCTTATATGTGAATGCAGGGTCAAGCTTTTCTCCTGGCTTCTCTTCTGTCGGTCTTTTTCAGACCAACACTTCATTTCTCCTTTCATTTTGCCCCCTTTTCTGTGTCCTTTCTGCCTTTTTGGTCAATCTGTGCATTTCTTTAGCAGCTGAGAACCCCAGCATGCCTTCAGTCAGACAGAATGGCTTGAAGATAACAATTCTTTGAGTGTATCCACACGAGCGTGTCTGCGCATGAGCCTCCTAAAGTTTCGGATTGTGCATTTTGTGTCCTCTCGGTCGATTTGATTGAGTTCTGTGGTGCTGTAATCATCGCTGTTTGGTCCACTCGAGGGTGCCCTGTATTTTTCACAAGTCTCTTGCTTTTTCGGCTCGACAGAATGGTGGAATCGAGAACAAAGGAGTCACTGGGAAAACATCTTAATGACGCCCTGTGCTGATGCTGCTGCAGCCCGAAATAGGAGTCCAACCGTTCGGTGGATTGGAAAAAAAAAAAAAAAAAGAAGCAAAAGCACAGAAGCCATTGTGTGCCCAGAGACACCAAGAAAGCCAGATGCTGCTGAAATAAGCAGGAGGTTATTAGAGTGTACATGGAAGACCTTTGAATGAACATCCCACTGGGCTTCTCTTAATGACACACACTTCATAGCATCAAATAAACATAAACCAGCTCTAGACCATCTCATACAAACATGTGTGTGTACGCAATAGGCATGTGTCAGAATTACGGACGTGCATGTTGGTCATTTTGGCAGCTGGGTTTGACTTGAAATGCTCACAACAAATATACCCCATAACCTTTTTTGCTATCATTTCAGTTATTAGCTTCGCTCTCACCAGTTACGTGTAACGAGTCCCTGCAAAGAACAAGATCCCACCTCTACTTCCACAATCAGCCCAAAGTTTCTGACTAAAACGTCACCGTAACCAATCTGACTCTTCCCCAATCCAACTTCGGACAATCAGATCACAGTTGTTGTCCCAAGACGTTGTTGCCCCATGATGCTGTAGCCAATCAGATTACAGTTTTTCCCAAAACGTCACCAATCAGTTCAGTTTCTGCAAAAATAACACTGTAACCAATCAGATCACAGTTTCTGTAAAAATGCCATTGTAACCAATCACAACAGTTTCTACCCCTGATATCACTGCAACCAATCAGATCACAGTTTTTGCCTGCCATCAAACTGATGCTTAAATTAGATTAGATTAGATTGTGAGATCAGCAAACAAAAGCAATACATTTTTTATCTACACAGTACCTGGTTAGTCAGCCTTCATCACTGGGTCACGTAGTATATCCGAGTTGTGCTTATCCCTACAGGCTTATCTGTATACACACATGTTACAATGAAAGGGAGCTGTGTGTGTGGGTGTCTGTGTGTGTGTGTGTGTGTGTGCCTTTTACCTTCGCAGGCTTGTTGCTCAATGATGTTGAAATGGCAGTGCTGAGAGTGTAACTCACTGATTACTTGCGTCAATACGACTCATTTGTAGCGGCGCTGCCGAAGCAGATGGGTTTATAATCTATAATTCACGCTGATCTTAATGCCTAAACTCCTATAGCGATTCACCAAAGCAGTGAGGAAGAGACGCTAACACAATCCCAAAAGTAAAAGTGCTCTACAATAAAGAGAAGTGCAAATGGAAGCAGGTACATCTTTATTTTCCTGCACTGCATAATCAAACACACTCCACATAATTTAGCTGCACTTCAAACGCTCTGAGTGTTTTACAAGCAGTGTTTCACAATGCACTGTTGTTTGCACTTGCCTTCTCGAGCCTTCTCTCACTTTCCAGATGCAGATTTAGTGTAAATATCGCAGCACTTTATAAAAGTGTGTGAATTTGCTCCAAAATACACATCTATCTTCACGAGGGGTGTAATGTAATGACACTTTCTGTATCTGTATCTCGGTCTGTTAAGTACTCCAAATATCCATATCCAAGGGGCATCTTTTTTTGGAAAAAAAACCCACTCGAACAATTTTTTGGCGATCCTGTGGAATCCCGTTCCTGATACATATATCTAGTCTAGGCCAGATGCCTTTTGAACCCTTCTGGTAGGAACGACCAGATCCTATTCAGATCTGCCTTCCAAACGAGGTTCTGTTTTCTGGTAAGCAAGATTGCGTGTAACCAGTTGACCCAATTTTCAAATTGAAACTTGGTGAAAGGGTGTAGCATGAGCCAAGGAAGAACCCATTAGATTTCGGAGCGGGTCCGAGTCACGGGATGGACCCACGAATTTATTTGTACTTTGATAATGTTGCGAAAGAGGGAGATCTATGCTAAACAATGCCATGCATCTTAAAATCCAGTAAATGGCAGTAAAGTTCAACAGTGACTAAACATAGAGAGGCCATGCATTAGTGACACTTTCCCACTTTAGCACACCGCTCTTACTCGGATTGAGTGGCTGCCTTTAGAATCCTGAAGTGAACCAAACGAAAAAGCCATTTGGACAACAGTGGTCCTCATTTTGTGTGTTACCTTGGCATTCGAGCTGAATGCTAACGGTGCCACTCAGACTTTCTGCCACTCGGAAGGTTTAACTGCAGTGACCTACAGTGATGTCATGTGCATACCCTAATACATTTACTAGAGCAAAACAAGTTTATTGAGACTCTGTGAGAAGGAAAACTGCAGCACCCAAGAAACCTCCATCCTGAACACTTGATTTATGTATTTTGCAGGTGTAAATAATTCTGTCAAAGGTTACACTTTTGTTGTTAGGATATCTGGAGAATTGAATGATTAAGTGTTTCCACACTGTTATCCAAGCTGTTTTGGAGTGTGGGCATTCGTGTGCTACTGACCTAACAATGCTTTTGTTGTTGATTAGCGAGCCTAATGGCAGGAAGCACATATGAAGCTAGATTTACATGGCTACCATATATCCAGACACGTCAAGTGGTTGCGGTTGCAGATTTGCATATCATAAAGTTGACTACTGCCCTTGGTGGAGGTCTGCGCTCTCTGTAAGTGCCCTGCTAGTTTAGTAAACAGTTTTTTGCTCATTCTGAATAATGTAAATCATTTGTATTCTGGTACATCCCTAATCTGCATAGGGAAAAGTGCACATAAAGACGAGCTACACTCCTAGAAAAAGGTTCTTTAGAGAGTTAATGGTCATCGGCGTCCTAAAGGGATCTTTCTTGTTCTTGGCTTTCTGAATAGAATATTTAACTCTTTCCCC
This sequence comes from Parauchenoglanis ngamensis, assembly GCA_030014255.1. Taxonomy (NCBI): domain Eukaryota; kingdom Metazoa; phylum Chordata; class Actinopteri; order Siluriformes; family Auchenoglanididae; genus Parauchenoglanis; species Parauchenoglanis ngamensis. The sequence continues at coordinate 17,854,690 of JAQMYM010000009.1, read as the reverse complement.
AGAGGGACAATTGAAGACACCTAAAAGCAGACGTATTCGAACTTTTTCTCCCATCATTTTTTGAGAATTTGCTTACTCGTGGCGAACGTAATGGATTTTGGCCAATGTGAAGTAAAAAATCACTGCCATGTGAATGCAGGGACCATCTTCTCCCTTGGCTTCTCTTCTTTCTGTCTCACACTATGCACTTCATGTCTTGTTTGCATTTTGTCCCTTTCTCTGTATCCACAGCATCTTTTCAGCCAATTTCTTTCACAACAGAAAACCCCACTGTAGATCAGGTCGCATATGCACAGCTCCCTGTATCACATTATCTATGTATCTTTCAGTGGAACCACACACCGCCACTGGCTTTCAACAACACGGCATTGAGATCTGAGCATGCCTGTAAGTTGAGATCTTGCTGCTTCAGTGTCCTTCCTCCTCAATGTCTGGACGGTCGATAAAGCATCCAAACAGACGTCTCTTTTCTTAATGGCTCATTATTTTCATTCCTTCCATAAACATTTATTCCTTTTCAGATAAAATCTGGCATACCTGTTTGTATTGCACGGTACTGGTAGCTCTTCTTTACAAACTTGCATCTATCCTTTTTTTGTTAGCGACTAGCCCTTATTAGCAATTATATAAACCAGAATTCAGAATTCCAAAGTCTTGCATTACTTGACGTGGCTGATTGCAAAAACAAACCGAAAGACATGAAAAACTCATTGTGGTAAAAGTGTAATGGTGGACAATCTAACATCATAAGACATTTTAACTGAACTGCCTTAAAATTGATCACAGCGCTAGGGAATTCTTGATTATGACTGATCCCTAGGTGCTGAATAACTTTTAACAGAAGCTCTGACGGGTCTGTTTTTATTAATGCACCCGTTCAAATACATCATCCTTTCTATAACAGGAAATTATACATTTTCTGCAAAGTATTTATTTAGCGTTTGTGGAAGGAGTCTCCAGTGTCAGTTCTATGCAACAGTCTGATACGGAAAAGTCTTCATCAGGGCGGGCTTTCCAGGATCTCTGTGACATTACAGACTTACGTTTTCATCTCATGAACCTCAAGAGTGAGAATAGAAGCTAAAATTTATAGCTTCTATAATGTGAAGAACTTCCACTCGTTTCTCATTCCTTTCACGACATTAAATGTCTACAAATGGATAGTACGTATGTTGTTCTTTAATAAATAAATTGATCATCTGGATGTCTTTCATCACTTCCTGTTGTTAAAGGTCAACCACCTGATTCTTATTCTTCTTCATCTTCTTTCCAGGTTGCTGGTAAAAATGCAAAACGCAGAAGGTGCTCTCTAGAGGTTTGTCCATTCTGGGCTACTGTAGTGGTGCAACATGGCGGCGCCGTGGAAGAGGACCCGCTTCTTATGTAGATACAAAGGGCTCGTTCTAAGCTTACGAAAAACACAACGATTTGTAGTTACAGTTGCTTATACACTAATGAAAACATACTTATGAATACTATATTCCATTTCTGATCATAGATCCCCCTAAATCCTACATCGTGAACCTTTAACTTTAGCTGAATTAGCTTGCTCACTGAGCTGGTCATTGTAGTATAATATACTACAAGAATCTTAAATGTGACAGTATTAAAACAGCAAACTGGTCCATTCTGGACCTCCCAGTAAAGGTGTTTCAGTCGAGTGGCTACACACTCTTAACATCCTCTAAATAACTCAACAGCTCTCTAAATGTCCAAAGTACTTACAAAGAGTTTCTGACTCACTGCAGTGTAAGTGGAACTTCTTTCAGTTGTCTGTTTGCTTCCACAAGTCTAATATAGAACACATTACACAGCGTGAGTTACTTTCTAAACAGAATCTCAGAGTCATGAGCCTACTTCAGCAGAAATAGCTAAATAACATTACAGATAACACAGTGCCCCTGTGAATGTAGAATCCTGACTAGGCATGTTCCAAGATTGCTCTTTTAGTATATCATGATAATCACCCAACCTCATGATACTGTACTTAAAAATAGCTTTAAAAGTCGCACTCCATTCTGCAAGCCGTCTTCTGGGAACAATTTTTGGCAGGCATTGCATTCAGGATATCATTCATGCCATTATATGTTTGTTTGTCACTGCTCATTATTCATTATTGTTTATTAGGTTATCAGTTAACCTGATGATGGATCCTAAACTAATAGCAGATATTAGAACACAACCAGTCTACTGTTCAATAATTAATGTATTAAATTACCTAGCAAGTCACTAGCTGCATAAGCTGCCTACATGTGCAAAACATGAGCATGCGGTTCTTGTTGCCATGGGAACTGAGATGCAAGTTGAGAACTGTAGAACAATAGTGAGGACTTAAGAGACCTTGGAAGTAAACGGCAGCACAAACTTTGCTCAAAACTAGTGGCGTTTGGAATCAAACACAGATTATATCGAAGTGTCCATAATATCAGGAATATCATGGCATATTGTTAGACATGACCAAAACATTTATCAAAACGTTTACCTTCGTTGAGGCTCATGTGGATGGTCCAATAGCTCTGCAGGCACTGCAGCTCCTTCTTCATGCCCCTCTTGCAGTGGCAGTGGTGCAGCGGGCTGTCCTGCAGGACCTCCAGTGCCACCTGGCACTCCTTATTCTCCAGCATGGCGCTGCGGTCTCGGCCCACCAGGCACTGACGCATGATGCGGAAACGTGAGCTGCACTGCGCGTTCTGGTTACACATCTCGTTGGCCCGTAAACAGTCCATCGGGGCCGTCCAGTCGCCATTCTCCAAAGCAACCACCTCATCTGGAAAAAGAAAGACAAGATATCCAATCATTCTCTAAAACGGTGTGTTCTTATTGTCACAAACATTGTATCCTAACAGGAAACACACTCTACCCTGTGTACTTCACTGAGGTTGTAAGGCAAGAACAACACTAAATGGAAATGACAGCTCACTATGAAATGGATCCCCATTTTTCCTCTTAATATGCAACAGACCTCTCACTCAGGTCAGGGAGGCTTTCCGTTTTAGCTCAGCTATACCAGCCTTCCTTGGCTCTGCCTCTTCTACATACATTACATTGTAACCGCCAAGTGCAAAAAGTGTCTGGTGTCTTAGACAATTGGTTTATCAAAACAGTATTTTAGTTGGGCGTAGGAAATTTGATAGATTCTTAAATATATATGTTTTTCTTGACTTATTTAAAAAACTATTTGAATACTGAATGCAATTGAATATTTCCATTCATAAACTTATTACTTATTACATCACTGATGGTATCTTGGCATGCCTTCTCCTTTCTAAGTCTCGATTCCTCTAAACTTTTTTTTTTCTTCGCATTCTCAGGGTGTTTCCTCGCTTCACTCATTAGCAGTCTGGAGACAGAGTTCTGGGAAGCCGCTTTGTGACAGTGGCTGTTGTTAAAAGCGCTATATAAACTAATTGAAAAATGAAATATAGCTAGTTTCACATTTTGTTAATGACTGCAATTTGTGCAGAAGTAGATTTGAAGTGAGTCCTGGGATTGTGACTGTAATTTGCTCATCTTTTCAATGCTGTGGACATTTCTCTACCCGGCCAAATCCCTGAGCTGAAATAACAGGATTTACTGTGGGTGTTTATTCAGCATCAGCAGAGTCTATTCAACACGGTAGATGTTTATTCAATGCTAATATTGATGAGCTGACTGAACACTTGGGATTTTGCTGTGTATGGGAAAGAATTGTGTAATGGTGGAATTAACCAGATTCCATTCACATTTACCTCATTTGGCACTTTTATCCAAAGCTTACAACCGAGGCACGATGCAACTGAGCAGATGAAGGTTAAGGGTCTTGCTCAAGTGGCAGATTGGCAGTGCTGGGATTTGAACTCCTGTCTTTCTGACCAGATTTGGCTTCCACTGTCTAAACGTTTTAGATTTTACCCATTTGGCTGATGCTTTTATCCAAAGTGACTTACAGCTGAGCAGGTGACGGGCTAAGGGTCTTGATCAATGGCCCAACAACTTTTTGAGATCCATAATCCAATCCCTTAACCATTGAGCCATCACTGGCCTATTCCAATAGGGACTGTGTTTACATTCACATTAAAACTCTAATCATTTGTGATTTCAGTACTAGATCCTTGTTACTAGATCATTTGATTTCTCGGGTAAACACCATGATTGAGTACTTATTTTTATTAAAAGTCATTATTTCAATTAATCCAATAAACATGCTATAAGGATATTTAGCACATATACATTGGCAACAAAGCAAATTCCCAATAAATATTTACCAGATAAGCAAAGCTGTGTTTAAATAATGGTTGGACAGTGTCTACCTAAGTGCATATGTCACATTAAGCAAGATAACTGATTAGTGATTAAGTCAATTATAAAGTTAAATTATATATATGTAAAAAAATACTAAAAATTAGGACAGCACAACATGATTGAGAATAAACCCTGCTAAAATCAGCTAATATGAATGACTGATAATTTGCAGCCTGTAAATTAACACTAGCTAACAGTTCTTATTAGCCTGCTAACCAGACACTGGTGTCTAACTTATTTTTGTTGTTTTGAGTTGTTTTAATCATAATACTTACAAATATAAGTTATCAAATGAACCTTTAATTAATGAGATGTGGTGAAACATGATATTTACAACAGAGAATGAAGCAGAATAGTAGCTAGTAATGGGGACTGGTGATTTGATTTACATTAGCACAAACAGACCAAATACTGGTGCGTGTTAAACTCTAATAAAATTTAAATCCATATATATATTTTTGTATGACTTCATAACACTTAATATAACACTCTTCTGTAAGAGCTTTTTGACGCTAAAGTGCTTGTGTTTTGCTAGCAAGGTATGGTAGTTTAGCTATGTTTGCTATCAACTGCATGCTAGCTACCCTGCCTTTGTTTTCTAAATGGATTTGATCACTAAATTTGTGCTGAGCATTAAAAGTTTTACAATGTTTTCAGCTCAGCGCATTACCTAGCTAAATCCCAGCTAGCACAAAAAAGTTGACATGACATATTTAATTTATTTCTCAACAACACATGTAATAATTACCAAAACTTTTTTGGAGGCATTGTTTAGCTAGAACTGAATACGACTGTCAAATTGTTTGTTTTTTCTATTTGCAAAATGCAAATTAACATTGGTGAGATACTGGAACTTCTATAGTTTGAAACAGTATGAAATACTCGGGTATTTTAAAGATCTAAAATACTTAATACTCTTTAAAAAAAAAAATTTAAAAAAATTTCCCCCATTAACAAGGTTTGTGATATACTGATAGTCATAAGTGTTCTTAGTTACCAATTAGTTATCAAGTTAGCATAGTTCAATTAGCATAACAGCTAACAATCTTAACTAGCAATTGCATGTGAGCTACTCTTTGGAGTGGTCAAAATAGCTCAAATTAATTAAATTCCTCATTAAATCTATGTTAGGTGTTTTCTTTTGAGATCATGATTTAAAAGCTATGCTCACTAAAACATGACACTGAGCACACAAAAATAAATAAATAAATAAATAAAATCAACATAGCTAATGGTGACTAATGCTGTGGTGACTGATTGGTTGGTTCTTTGTAGCTGAGTGTTAATTAATGTTAGCATACCAACTTCTCTAAATAACATATGTACATGATTTAATTTCAGTATTTCATCTTTAAACTTTCGGATTGTAACTTAAACGTTTACTTTGTGGTCTGTAACCGGATATTTTTTTTCCCCTTTTCCAATCAGATTGACAAGATGTCGTTCAGACTAATTAGCATAATGATTAACATTAACTCTTCGAAGATCTGCTAATTTCTCTGTAAAGGCAATGTATGTTGCTAATAAGTCACAAAACCCTTTTTAGTTCGTGCATAGGCTCTCTTTTTTTTTTATTTCAGTGAAAATGAGATTAATATAAATTAAACAAACAACCAACGAGTGATAAAATGAGATGACTAGATAAATAATAAATATCTAGAGGAATGTAATATCCGGTAAAGTAAACCAAGCAGTGACATAAAAGTAGACTAAAATAGGATATTCTTTTGAATTAAATAATAATTTTGAAACATAAGACCGGGGTTTAAAAGCGTTTATTTAAGTGCAGCATCTAATCTGAATATTTGACTATAAGCCTATATATAAAGTGACGAACCATATTTGCATCATTTACTGACATCACTGACATTAACGTAAAAAAGTTTCCATTTTTGGCGTTATTCGGTGTAACTTCCTGTTCAAGCAGATTCCGTCATTTTCTTTGACTTACCCGTTAAAACCAGGAGTGCCAGAATATTGAATAAAATCATGATAAATCCGACTGAAGGTGCGGTGATCCCGGGTTCTTTAAAAGAAATGAGACATTTCCATCTCTAATCGCCTTTTAATTAATTACTTTACATCCAAATTCCTGTAGCTCCACTTGACATCCAGTGAAAAGGAACACTGATTTCCAAAAAAAAAAAAAAAAAAAAAAATACAAATATAAATGAGTTAGGAATATTTCTTTCTGAGATGATCACGGAGTCCAGCACGACATCCTTGGGTAAAAATCCGATGGTGCTTTCCCGTCCATACGGACACAAAATTCAGATTTTTCCCGTTTAAACTTTACTTTGTGCCATGTTTTATTCCCAGAACGTCACGTCACAACTTCTGAGCTTAATTCAGACTAATTCCTCATCACTGCGCATCTGGACTCACTGACCAGCCACAATAACAACAACTGCAATAATAAAAAGCTTAATGTGCAAATAAGTTTGGCGAATTCATGCAATAAAGACTGATATATAAGTCTGTTCTTGCTGGCAGGATAATATCGAGTGTAATTTTTTTTGTTCTGTTGTGTCCTCTCTCTCTCTCTCTCTCTCTCTCTTTCTTTTGCCTCTGTGTCTGTCTCCTCTCTCGGTTTTGCTCTTTTTGCGCTTGAACCGAAGTGGCGCGTGTCGGAGTCTCTCGCGTTTATTGCACTATGGAAAGCCAAATGTTCCACAAGCATCTCAAAAGCGTGTTAAAGACGATCATTATGCTGGTCAGGGTGGTACGGTGGCCCTGAAGTGCAAAACACAACGACAAATAGGGAATCGCAATGGCAAGTCACAAAACGTAACGGCAAAAACCGAAAAACACAACGATAAAACCGAAAACACGACAACAAATCTCAAAACATAATGGCAAAAGCAAAAACACGACAACACGAGTTTGTAAAAAGACGGACAGTTCGTTCATCCGATCAGTGACGAAACCGTTCCTACCTTAGTTTTAGTCGTGTTTTGCGATTTGCGATTGTGTTTTAGTTTTAGTCGTCGTGTTTTGTTCTTTGCGATTGTGTTTTAGTTTTAGTCGTTGTGTTTTGTTCTTTGCGACTGTGTTTTAGTTTTAGCCGTCGTGTTTTTCGCTTTGCGATTGTGTTTTAGTTTTAGTCGTTGTGTTTTTCGCTTTGCGATTGTGTTTTAGTTTTAGTCGTTGTGTTTTGTGATTTGCGATTGTGTTTTAGTTTTAGTCGTTGTGTTTTGTTCTTTGCGATTGTGTTTTAGTTTTAGTCGTTGTGTTTTGTGATTTGTCATTGTGTTTTGCACTTCAGGGGCACCGTAGGGTGGTGGGTGGAGTCGGGAGTCCTGGAAGCGCTGCGCAGGAAGTGAGAACACACCATGGATTTGACACCAGTCCATTACAATCTATCACACACAAACACTGGAAAATTATAAGATTTCAGAGAATATATAGTACTATGTATAGTTAAGATAAGATGTGATTTTATTGCTTATACTTAATTTAAACTAACATCTAATAACTAGACTGAATTGTGTAGAGTGAGTGTGATCAATTCATGTAAAGTAAAACCAATAAAATTATGAAATATTGCAAGGATGTTTGCACTAAATTGAACTAAAACTATAGGGTAATTTGGCCCCGAAGAAGCAACATTTACTTTATAGCATGTCGGCTAGCCGGCTGGCTAGCTCTCATTAATTTGTACATTCCCGTTAAAAAGGTGATTTCAGTAAAATTGGCGTCCCTTCTTCCTTTTCATCTTCATTCAACAAGCCTTCATGTTCTAAGCCAAAAGTTATATTCTGGAAAAGTATTGTTTGCCATGTCTGCTGATGTCGCCAACACCTCTGCAGGAACCGTTTCAAAAGTGGAATAATGGTAAACACAGACAAGTGGAGTTGTTTTTAAATGATAGAACCTTGTATTTTATTTATAATTTTAAATGAAAACATTTTTTAAAGATTTTCATTGCTGGTCTCAGACCTTGGGACAGCACTGTACACATTAACCTACTTATTCACAACGCACAGCCGATCCTCCTACCAGCATGTTCTGGGTAGAAAGCAGAGGAACGCCTGCAGACATGAGAAGAATATGTACAGAAACTTCACAGCAACAATAACCCAAGCTCAAAACAGGGAGTCTGAAGATAATTCCTAAGAGATTAACACAGAGTTTTAAGATGGCTTTGCACTGTACAACTTTCAGTCTGTGCTGTTACAGACAAAACTCTCACATTCTTTGGTCTTTGGATGCGTAATGCGACATATTCCCCAGCAGCTAAAGAGCCATGGAGAATGTTCTGGTAGTGTCTGAAATTTTTCACTTATTTATTTATTTTTTTTTCATTTTAGTGATTGCTGTTCAATGCTCAACCAAAAAACCATCAATAAGATAATGGAATAGTATTATGCAAAACTCACAGGAGAGCTATAAATGTTCGAGTAAGCAATTGTTCAAAATATTGACTTGCTCATATTAATTAATTTCACAACACCAGCCTATATGCCTGGCCCCTCATCCAGTAAGGTGCAACTTCCATGCATACTAATTGGAAGAAAAAAATGCTTATTGCCTCAAGCTGTCATTCCATGCGGACCTCAAGACAAGAATGGCTCCAAGCGGCTTCCTATTGGCCAAAGACTTGAGCAGAATATAGTATTTTTTTATTAAATTGCGGGTCTGTACTCGGAGGATCTTTGTCATATAAGTAAACAGGAGAACATGTTTTCATACAGTCTGTTATATATATATACACACACACTACCAGTCAAAAGTTTGGACACACCTTCTAATTCAATTATTTCTTTATTTTTATGACTTTA
>JAQMYM010000009.1:17809847-17822015 GCA_030014255.1 Parauchenoglanis ngamensis | reverse complement strand
AGTCTCTTTTAAAGTCATAAAAATAAAGAAAAACATTGAATTAGAAGGTGTGTCCAAACTTTTGACTGGTAGTGTATTAATAGCTTAAGCTAAACTAACCGCTACCTAAAAGTGCTAACAGTAATCTTACCCAACTTGCAGTATCTTTTAGGGAGTAGCTAGCTAGAAAAGCTAGGCAACACACTAAAATGAGGTCAACCAGGCTATAAGTATAGTATAGTATCCATGGAAAAGAACAAGGAAGTAACATTAAATTTACATGCTAGCTTTAATGCCTGATGAAATAATAGTTCTCGCTTGTGGACTACGACTTTTTGACCTGACTTTGTGTTATCCTCTGTGGCACTCTGTATTCCCCTCTAACACTGTAAAGTTAATCTCTGTCTGCTCATAAACGTCCATGGGTAATGAAACTCGAGTAATTTCTTTCATTAGCTCATCTCCATGTTAATATGGAACTGTAATTTAGTGCTGTGGCTGGAGTGAATACATTTTACAACGACTCCCATAAGGAACATGGCTCAAGATAAGCTCAGGGTATTACCGACATTTCATTTAGACCTTGTGTGTGTGTCATTTTTTTAGTCTCAGAGACCATAACGTACAATATTAAAAATGTTTGTATGATCCTACTGCTTTATTAAACCTCCAGCAATTATTAAATGAATAAAACAAGACAGGAATGTTAGAATGGTGCTCCAATATGAGCTAAGCTTGCTGATTGAACTAACCGGGAACAGTTATAATGAGCATGGCCTAATATTTTAATAATAACGTTCCTGTGTCTATTCTACTGTCACTGAAAGGAAATAATCCTTGAAAAAATCCACCCTGAAAAACTTGCATGAATTATTATAATTAAAGTAGTCTTCAATGCCATCTAAGATCTATTTTGTAACGACTTTTTTGAATGTGAACTGATGCTTGAATATATTTTCCTACATTACCCACAGCTACCTCCTAATCGTGGTGTCAGTGGATTTAGCTCTTGCTTCATGCTAACACCCCTGTCAACAACCTTGCGCTCGTCATCCTGTAGCTCACCAACTAGTCAAGCTCAGTCTTTGCCATTACACCACACACATGTAATGTAGGGGCATTGAATTATGGGACTTTGGTGTATTCACTGCTTCTACATTGGATTTCACATTAATATGATGTCCCTGGAAAGCGGCGAGGGAGAAAAGACGCTCTTGCTCTTTTGTTTTTAGGGGCGAACGGTGACACCTAACCGTTAACACTTATGATTATGATTGTTGATGTGGCTCTTGGTGGCATCATCATGTTGCATAAATAATTCAACTCTCACACCTGCTCATTTATGCTGCCTGTCCTGCTGCATCATGCATAAATCATGTAGATACCAGCCAAGAGCTTCAGTTAATGTTCATATCAATCATCAGAATAAAGAAAAAGTCTGATTTCCGGGACAGTAACTGTGGCATGGTTGTTGCTTTGAGTATTTCAGAAATTGCTGGGACTTTCACACAGAACAGGCTCTAGAGTTTACACAGAATGGTGCGAGAAAAAAAAAGTGTGGATGAAAACGTCTGGTTGATAAAAGAAGTTAGAGTTAAATGGTCAAATTGGTTTGGGCTGCCATAGTAACTCATATAACCACTCTATACCACCATGCTGAGCAGAAAAGCATCTCCGCATGCACATAACAAACCGTGAAGTGGATGGGCTACAATAACAGAAGACCACATTGGGTTCTGCTCCTGTCAACCAGAAACAGGATCATGAGGCTATCATGGACACAAACTGCACAACTGAGTGTTAGAAATAAAATCACCTGTTTTTTTTTTCTTCCAGTCTTCTGGAACTGTTCATTTTTGGAGAACATTGATAGCTATAGATTCTTGTTCATGAGTGGAACCTGATGTAATCTCCTGCTGTTGTAGCCCATCCAACTCATAGTTTGATGTGTCAGATGTTCTAAGATGCTCTTCTACTCAACATGATTGTAAAGATCGATTATTCGAGTTACTCTAGACTTCCTGTTAGCTCAAACCAGCCTGGTAATTTTCTTCTGATCTCGCTCATCAACGTTTTTCAGCCCGCAGACCCTCCACACAACAAATCATTTTCACGTTCTAGCAATTGTGTTAGTTTTCAACACCGTTTTCCTACCAGATCGCATACAAACGTGCACGCGTCATGCTTCACTGGAGTTACAGGAACGGCCCAACATGATGATGATGATGATGATAACTATTGGAAAGTGGAGAAGGAAGGACGAGAAAGGTGTGCTGGCGATCAAACACTAATTGGCCAGGGAGTGAGACAAGGGCATGTGTAACCTCACAGAAACAGGGAGTAAAAAAATCTCAGTTTGTGCAGAACGAGTGTGTGAGTTGAGAGTGGTATTTAGAGTTGGCGTATTTAAACACTTTGCTTAGGGTGATTTTTCTGCCCCAGTTCCTGCAGACCATCCATCTGTGTAAAACTCTGCATGCAAAACAGGTGTAAGTGGGAGTATTTCTTCGAAAAACAAACAGATTTGGAAATCTCGCATATACACTGCTCCGAAACTACCAATTAGGAGGACGTCTTGTTTGGGTCGCTGCTCAGGGCATTCTGTGGAAGCGTTTTTTTGGGGTTTTTTTGTGTGAAATCGTTTAATTTGTGTAATTTCGTTTCTCAGTGCTTACACTCAGGCACTCTTTTTTTTTTCTTTGTTTTTTCTCAGACACAACTTATCCATCTTGAGAATGAATCGATGAGGAGTGGATGTGAGTGGAGCTGTGATTTCAGCAGCATTTAAATGGAGATGTATGTACTGATGCAGTAAAGCAACAAATCCAATTGCTTGGCTTGATTCCTTCCACCAATCCTATGGCATGTGTGTTCCAACGTTTTTATTCAGTCCCCGACTAACATTACTGGCTTTTTCTACCATACTTGAGTTATAAATGTGATTTCATCTTATCCAGCCATTTATGACCTTGTATTAAAATCTGGATAGAGGTAGGACACTGTTCATCAGCACTTTCTAAGCTCATGCACCGGTGTGTGTGTGTGTGTTGTGCGTGTGTGAGTGACCTCTGGTAGCTCTGTTCCTTTTGCTCTGGTTCACGGTGTTCCCTCTTTTCTGATAGGACAAACAAAGCACACATACGAGAGCTCTCTGTGCAAACACGCAGGTGCCGCCGCCACAGTGATGTCCTGAATCAGGTTTTACATTAACTATAAAAAAGACATCTATCTGACTACATTGAACTATTGGCAACTATTAGTAAAAGTAACTATTGGCTACTTTTTTTGAACTATTTTAAAAAATTTGTCATTCAAGTCCAACCCTACAAAAAAATTGAAAACTTAATTTGAGGATAAAATTACTTAGTACTAGTGAAATGATATCGGACAGATAGTTTTACTTGACTAGACATCTTGGAATAAGTTTGTTAGAATAGAAATAGGTTTAATAATCTCAGATTTAGTGTCTTGTATCCGTCTAATAGGAAGCGCTTGATTATTTTGACTATATTCAAGATATTTTTATTAATGTACTAAGATGATATTTCAGGGCAGTGGTTAAGGTGTTGGCCTAGTGATCGGAAGGTCATGAGTTCAAATCCCAGAGCTGCAAAGCTGTCGCTAATGGGCCCTTGAGCAAGTCCCTTAACCTTCAGCTGTATAAATGAGACATTTGTAAGTCGCTCTGGATAAGGGCATCTGCCAAATGATGTAAATGTAATAAAATGTAATATTTCACATGGCATAATATAAGAAAAAGATAGTCCTTTTATAGCCAAGAACAAGACTCAGTAAACACTCAAAAATAAAAATAAGGACTGTCATTCTGTTACAGGTTCTTGAGATGTTTCATAGAATGGCTGAGCGCTAACAAGACTCGTGTTTGAAATAAAGCCACGTTTTTCGAATAGGTGGTATTCTGCTCGATAATTAGCGCACCTCGGCTGTAATTTCAGTATGCCGGAATGTTTCACCGACACAGTGAAGTTGTCTGTTTTTTTCCTCAACGTTTCTCTCAGCGAGACAAGATAAAAAAGCTAGTGAAACCCCTCTGATGTTTGATTTCATTCGCCAGCATCCCAATTTCCTTAAGTGTTGGGAAATGTCTGCTAGTTTTCAAGCAAACATCAGAAGAGTTTGAGGCTTAATTATTGCTCAGGCTTAATGAAATTCGAGCTCTGTGCAAATGACGGCTCAGGCTCTCCGCAGGGGATTGATGTGAAACTTGACAGCACTTTACTTTTCTAATTGCAACATGTGCCTTCTCTTTCTCTCTGTGCAGTTTCTGTTGCTCAGAGTGACAGCAATAATGGAAAAAAAAAACCCTCATAAGTATAAGTGCTTTCTGTATATGGGTTCTAAATGAACATCTTTAGCTCATTCCTTTGTAAGGGTGCATTCACATCTAGCAGTCTGTCCAAATCAGACTGAAATTAAAACTTTGGGATTTGGTGTGGTTTGATTTCTGACTGCACATAACAAAACAAATGTCAGCAATGTGGGGATGGAAAAAGGTAAAGAGACTTTTGCCGAGTGTGCAGGGAAATCATAAAAATGAGCATTTAACGCAGCCTTCGTGTGTTTGGTGGGTTCTATTGGGTATCGTAATTAAGTCTTCATATGTAAGAGTTGCTAGCTAGCTTGAGTAGTACTTATTGCTAGTGTTGTAGTACTCGAGTCCGGGCTTGGTCTCGAGACCACATTTTTATTGACTCGTTCTCGTCTTAGAATTGAAAGAAATTCTACTGATCTTCAGCAGGTCTCTAACTACAGCAGCATGGGATGGACTCGTGATTTTAGAGGGAGGCTAACACAGTGACAATGATAAACCTTTCCATTTTTCATAGTCTGAAAATATTTATACATTTAAAAAAACCAATTAACCATTAATAACTGATTACGACTGGTGTGAAGTGCCTCACGGAGGAAAAAAACTGTAGAATTGTGTTCACTTGTATTGAGAGCTATATAATGTTATTAAATGTTACACTTCATGACTATGAAATCCTAGTATGTTGAAATTATTAACACACTCTAATGTGAGCTGACAAAGGAGCTGAATATCTATCTCTAAGACTTTTACATCATATTCAGTGTTGGGATACATTTTGTTTTGTAACTTTTCACGTCATAAAATGTTCAGGTTGTCTCCAGCTGAGCACCTTCTGACCTCCAGGTACTTTTACAGAAGTCCATATGAAGAGGGAGGACGTTTTATGTTACATTTTTTTTTAATTCCCTGTATGGAGCTGGAGGTGTAGAGTGTGCCAAACTGCCCCATAGCCGACAAGCCCCAGTCTTCCTTACAGAAATTTCACTTTTGAATATTAACAAAGCTGATGGAAAATATGTCCAATTAAATCCATGCTCTTGAAAACAGACGTTTCTTTTTAGGTCCCGATCTTGACTCCCAAAGACTCGGTCTTGGCTTAAACCCTAAAATCCCTGAGTCTTGGTCTTGACTCAATCTCAATATACGTGGTCTCGTCCCCATCTCTACTTAACACATACCGTATATACAACATAATACAATAAACATAAGAACAATGGATACACCCTAAAGGTTGGTAGAAAATAAAGATTACTGATATTGTCCAATTCAGTAAGAAATTGATCCTTGAGTATCTCATATAATCATAAAGTGCATCTATACATGTGCAAATTAATACGTACTATGATATGGAATTAACAGTATCCATATGCTACATAGCCTGATAATGGGGCTGATATAAAGCTGTTTAATCTGATAACAGCTTTAATCCTTTATCAGAGATCATAATCTGCTGTTTACATGAATAATCTGGTTGCTACACACACACACACACACACACAATATAGATAAAACTTCTATAGGATCCTCTCATATCCCATATTACTTCCATGACATAAATAGGTATTTTCACCTGATAATGATATGCATTAAACTCTGAAACAGTTCATTTCACTGAAGCTTCACTATTAGAGCATTAATGAGTGCAATCATTTTCATTTTGCTCTCGAATCTGAAGGCTTGATCTCCCCCAATGGCACTCATTTAGTGCCTTTTTGTATCTCTGTCTCTCCATTTAACACCGTGCCAAGATTGTTGATTGCTACCTTGAGCCATGGGTTCTGAGCAGCTGATTACAGAGGAAGCGCTCAATGCTCATACACATCAGTTCATCTGAGCTGTGTTTACACACTGACAATAACTCGCACTGAAGCTTTATGCTCATTTTATAGTGTTTTTCTGTTTTACAGGAGCAGTTATGTGATGCATCCTCATATTATATTCAGTTCTATTCCAAACATCCTGTTCGGTTTCTTTTTATCAAATTGTTATGGCACAAGATTTTTTTTTTTTTATTGTAACGCAAGAACACTCGTAACACACAGAGTAAATTGCTGTTGTCTGTTAGGGCAGTGACACACCAAGGTCGGTCGAAAAGTCGCACCATAAAGACGACAGCTGACAGGTGACACGCACGTATATTGAGTAACTGTAAAGAAATCATTCTCCACACCAAGAAAAGGCAATGATTTGTTTAAATAATGAAGAAACAAAGGAAAACAGAAGGCCTATATCACTGGAAAAACACAAAGTATGTTGCTAACTGTAAATCAGGATCAGTGTAAATCAGTGATTTATCAAGGCAAATCCAAGAGTCATACTTCAAGTTTATAATGGGGCCAAAAGTCAGGCACCCAGGGATAATCCTTAAGAAATGAGATCAAATGTTAAAAGCAAAAAGGCAGCAATACAGAGTTCACGTAGACAAAATAAACACAAAACAGGTGAACTCAGTGACCATCAACAAACCAATGATAGGACAGAGCAAAGATGGGTCTAGAACAGAAACCAAACCAAGCATGAGCACAAATACAGTTGGTTGGCGAAGAGGAAATGAAGCTTCAAATTTAATCCCACTGCAAATCTTTCTAAACACTGCTCAGTCCTTTTATCGCAAAACCACACCTACCTCATGAGAGCAAAACACTCAGTTCAGAATCCTGACAACTACAAATCTCTGAGGAAAATAGCTAATGCATGCTTAAAAAGTCTCTAGAAGTTACCGGATGATGTCCTAGACTCATTTGCATACTAATTGAATAGTCACTTGCATGTCAAAATGTGCTAAATAAAGAGAGAGGAAATAGTAGATTATAACTGCAGGACCATCACTAACACACTAACATGGGATCACAAAGGTGCAAGATTTGCCGCTAGGTTCTTTTAAAAAAAATTAAAGTTCCAAAAAGGGATCTAAAAAGTCGTTGAATTGGGTCAACCATAAGCCGTTTCCTTCCAGGTTCAGACACTTGCGACTTCCCACCTGCTAGCCTTCTTTCTTTAACACACAACAGTTACCAATGAGGGGGAGGGTGAACACTAGCATGTGCTTCCTCAAGGACACATGAAGCCAACTACGGCGTGTTTTCTATCTGCTGCTCATGCTGTGTCACAGAGCAGCGATAAACACTCAGAGGAGAGCAATACCTAGCGTCTTCGGCGATAACGAGCTCACAGACCCCCCCAGCTGGCTAGTGTCTCTCTGATTGATAGTCGAGAGAGCACTGAGGCCTGTCAATCGTGTAGCCTGTCAATTTAGAAAGCTGCACTAGAATTCAGGTGCCTTTGCTGTGGAAGGCTGCGTTTGTTTAGAGGTTGACTTTCCAGCAGCTAGTTTGTGCCAAAGCTGCTGATCTGACTTTTAGCAAATAACACCTCACTCTGTTAGGAGCTATGCTCCTCCAGACATCCACACTGCATTAAAACCACACTTTTTTATACTTATATAACTGTAATTGACAAATATTGCATTGCCTTTTAATATCTGATGAGATCAGCTCTTGCTAGAACTATTTGTCCCAAAGATGACAGGCTGATGATTCAGTAGGCCAGAGGGATGAACAGAACATTTCTCTGCTGATTCCACATGAATGATTCACATAAGAGAGTGAGGTATTTTCTTCCTCCACTGCAGAACTATAGGGTTTTTCTCTTTCAGACGATAAGAGAAATTGCATTGCGACTCCCGAGACTCTGTACAGCTACTTATGTTTTTTTTTTTTTTCCCTCTTCCAATAAGTCTGACAGTTAAACTTCAGCTTCATGCTTTATCTAGAAGTTCTTATACGGTATAGAAATGAAAGCAAATATGGATGCATTCTGTAATTCCCTGAGGAGAAACGTTGATTTGTGCTTCTTGGAAGCAAAAGGAATTTGTAAAGAATTCAGATTTTCAGGCTCTCAGAGGCATATGTGTGGCCTGCTTGAATGAATAACCAAGGTTAAATGAACTCATAATTACTTGATCAGCTATCTGTATGAAAGACACTTTGAAAAAAAGCCAGAAAATTAAAATGGTACAATTTAGATTCACATTTAAAAGTGCTTTGAAAATGGACACAGTTAGTGAGGCCGGAGTTCTTTGACCTTCAGTAGGACAGAGTGCAAAGTAGAGATTTTCCTTTGAAATATAGGAACTGAAACTTAAAAGTATTAGGTGAAAGGAAGTAAAGGACAGATGTGCAATTAGATATATTAAAATGGCCACTGAATTTAGTTATGGGACCGAAACGAACTGCGTACTTCCACAATTTGGACTCTTGTAGCTCTTAAAAGTCAAACTTAAAGGTGCAGTCATTGATTTTAATCCAATACACTTTTTGTCAAATTCAGCAAATATCTCCTCACAGTCTGCTGTCTGTTATGTGTGTGGGCTAAAAAAAAAAAAAAAAAAAAAAATCCGGTGCTTGTACATCCCTGGCTTTGCAAAGAAAGTGGCTTGGACCGAACCACACAACACTATTACAGCCAATCAGCAACATGGGCTGTATTCCAGCCAATCACAGGACAGAAGGAAGGGGAGGGGGGAGATGTGAGTATCATTGTTAATGTCATTGCCTTGGCAATTTGTGAGGCGATCCTTCTGAAGAAGCGCTAAAGGGAGGAGTGTATTTGTTGGGTTCAAATATCAACAATCATCCCCCTTTAAATCAGTTAAAAAATGTCTTAAACCTTATTCATTTTTTAAGATTTTTTTCCCTGACAAATATCTTGTTTTGCTCCTGAAGGAGTAACAGGACTGAAAGTAACAAGGCTTAAGTTTTGTTTTTTTGTTTTTTTTTATATGATGGCATAAGAACATTAAGGACATGTCAATCAAGTGCTTGATTTATATTTTTTTAAATTAATACTTTACTTTCAATCTATAAATTCAGTAATAAGGTTATACTTTAAAAGTGCCCTCGTCAGTCAATTATAACAATGTCATTCAAATTAACGAAAAAGGAACGAGAGGACTTTTCTTTATCCTGTGATCTTTAGGAAACTTGCATGATGCAGCTTCCTGTTAAACAGGAAGTGTAAACTTTTTTTTTTTTTTTTTTTTGGAATAGTCCATGTATCTCATAGGGGTGAATGTTTTCAGGTAACAGAATTGAGTGAATGAGCTAAAATTGGCATTTTCCATGAAGTGTAATGGATGACGAAAGGATGCAACACATTAACGCAAAAATTGTAAGTATTTAAATGATTAAATTTCAATGTAAAGTGCAGCTATGGTGGCCAACGGCAGGCAGAATATGTTTTTGTAGATATTTAATTAATTTTTTAAATAATTTCTCTGAAATATGTCAGAGTTTTTAACTTTACCTTTACATACATTTAAAAAAATATATAATCAATGACTCACAACTGTTGCTAATACCGTTAGTTTGTTATTTACTCCCTGCTTGGGAAAAGGATTACAGACCTCATCTTTGCAAGCTTTTATATTGTAATTTCGATTTCAATAAGATCTTGGATTTCATTTTAAGACATGTTTTATTTTTAATGAACAATTTTACATTAACGCTGCATCTTCATTCCTCGGCGCCTGTCTTCATACTTATCCTTAGAGTAATCGTATGCTTACATGTAATATTAATATTGCACATGCTCTATTATTATGCAAAATGTTGCGTACAGAGCCGTCTGCTTGCGTAATAAGGAAAGAACAGGCTTATTGTGGACCTACTTTAATTAGAATCACACAATACATGCATTAGCATTTTGATGAGAGCTGTTGGTTGTGCAGGCCGAGAGGAGTGACGGGTTGCTGCAGAGCATCGCGTGTGGATTGAGAAGCACATTAATCATCACAACCGGGCCTTTTTGTGCAGGAGAGCACGGTTCTGCCTCATTATTTCAGGTAAACGAGAAACATGGAAAGAGAGAGGGAAATGAATACAGCTGCTTTTCTCACCGTGGCGACTCTCCGTGATGGAGACACGCATCACAGGCTGCTTCATTTACCTTCACTTGATTATTGATTTGATATAAATGTCACACTGGCTTTGACTCCCCACTTTTATATTCATAATAGATCAATTCTCTTCATGAGAGGAAAAAAAAAAAAGCCTGCTTGTGTTTCACAATGTGTAGCTGCATCACTTAAGACTGGTGTGTTTTTCTGGTGTGTTATTCTGTTTGCGGAGTTCAAATCGGTGTGAAATGGTTCGTTTTCTGTTTGTTCTGTTTGCAAAAAGATTTGTAAGCTGAAAAGAAATGCTGAGTTCGAGAATGGAAATGTATTTTATCCATTTATTTGCTGCTTATTTCAGTATCCGGGATAAATCCCGTTCTTTTAGTAATTGAACTGCACCAGGCTTCACTAAGTGATCCTCAGACATGTTCTGCATGTTTAGTCTGCTTTTACTGAAAGTTATAGATACACGAAGTGTTCTTGAACATCTGCAAAATAAGTTCCTGTTATTGCTCCCTCACCAGCCTCTCTCTTTTATCTCTCAAGTTACTAAGACCAACCCCAAAACGAATAAAAAAAACCCAATAAACAAAAATCAACTATTTACGTTACCAGAAAACCACAAAGTCCTGTCCTGAAGACCTTCCTGTGTCGTAAAGAGTAAAGTTACAGTTACCTCGGACTAATACTGAGCACTTCCAAAAATATTAAACATCTCCTCGCAAAATCATTCACCATATCAACAATTACACACATTTTTAATCCGTTTCTGAGGCTCTCCCACCATACAAGTCCCTGTCTGAATTGTTCCTATACAAACAATAACGTATTAGAAAGACTGCATTACTATACACCTATAAATACTTTGTCCTGTGGCTTTGACTCTTCTCTAAATCAACGCCTTCTGACCGATCAGAACCGAGAATTTAACAGCATTGTTGTAGAAACGTTAATTAAAACCTTACCCCAAAGACTAAATAACTGGCTTAGGGCAGTTTTATCATTGTTCAGTGGTAGCATTCCATCAGGATTACACGGTCAAGAGGACCGTGTGTTGCTGTGCTTGTTTTTAAATCACTAGTTATGAAAATGGTCTCTCAGAGGTCACAGAAGTCTTTCTCATTATCAGCATGACTGAAAAAAAACAAAAAAAACAAAAAAAAAACAAACACAAACCCGACAATGAAAGCATGGTCAGAAATGAGGAGGCTATTTTTATGGCCTGGATCCCAGATGGTCTGCACTACACACAGAAGGTGAGGTTAATTCCCTCATGATGACACTCGTGAAAATTCGATTTACGATGAGGAACCGTCTCGACGTTGTTCCCAAACACACAGAGTCTTTTACACTATTTTATACTTTATACTGCACTATCGTTTTTAGTCATTTACATGCAGAACAGAGAGACTTTCATGAGCTCGGAGAGAAAGTGACTGACTCCAAAATGCTTTGCTACTCCCGATATACTGTAAGTGCACTATATAAAAATAAAAATGCCCCATAGGGAGCCATTTGTGCTTCAGCAAATAGCTCTAAATGTACTACATGCATCTTAGAAAAAACAGAGTTCTGCAAGGTTTCCTCGGACAGTTAATTGTTCTTTTAAAAGGGTTTATACATTTTCTGAAAGGCAAATCCTCTGTTATAAGGTTGTGCATAAAGGCTTTAAGGGTTCCCTCAGAGGAATAAACCTAAAGCTTGTAAATGTATAGGATATGTATTAAAGGGGATACCATCTATCTGATGTCTGTATTATTTATATCTGTGTTCAGATTTAAACCAAAAGTGGGCGTAGCCTCAACTGGAAGGGTTTTTTTTTTAAATAAATAGGACAAGAAATGGATTTTTTTCTCCTTCTTTTAAATAAGATGACTTGGGGACACGGCGGCACGGTGGTGCGGTGGTTAGCACTGTCGCCTCACAGCAAGAAGGTCCTGGGTTCGATCCCCGGGTCACC
>JAQMYM010000009.1:17765518-17781256 GCA_030014255.1 Parauchenoglanis ngamensis | reverse complement strand
AACACTACTGAATCAACAACGTCACTACCTAAACAAGTACATCACTACTGAATCAACAACGTCACTACCTAAACAAGCACAACACTACTGAATCAACAACGTCACTACCTAAACAAGTACATCACTACTGAATCAACAACGTCACTACCTAAACAAGCACAACACTACTGAATCAACAACGTCACTACCTAAACAAGTACATCACTACTGAATCAACAACGTCACTACCTAAACAAGTACATCACTACTGAATCAACATCGTCACTACCTAAACAAGTACATCACTACTGAATCAGTCTTGAACTGCAGATGATATTTTTCCCCTTAGGAAATTCACTAGCTTCAGACTTGGTGTGTGATTTATTATTATTTTTTATTTCCAGCAAAATTCCCACCCTAATTGAAAATTCCCACCCACACGAACTCAGCCACATAAAAAGACTTGAAACTAGCCTAAAATGTTCTGACAAAATGTTCTGAGAGATGGATAGTTCTTTTTTTTTCTCCCAAATTCACAAATATAAAATTCTTTTAATGTTGGATTGAATCTTGTAGTGTTCATGGTATACAACATAGCGCAAGCATTTGAGGTTTAGAACTTCCTACAACTTCGATACCTTTGTTTCAGTCAAAATGGTGAAAATCATGCTGCCTTCACATGCTGTCAGAATTATGGTAGATACAAGTTCCCGACTTTGCACATGAACCCCCTGAAATAGTAATCTCGAGCATGTGAAGGTTGCATTACTTCTTTGTCTGCTCTCTTGTCTCTTACTGGCTAGCTACCTCTTGAGCATTAGGTCCTGCTAGCTAACATTGTGTGCTACTAATAGCTAAACCAATAGCTGGAACAGGAGTGTTAGGTAACACAAGCATGTTTATAACAAGAACATAGCCTGAACTTTTGAAATGATTGCTTTTTGAATCTACATTATTATTTTCCTTAAAGGATTTATACCTTTAGCATAACCGCTCACTTTGCCAGTGCTGACTGGATAACGAGCGGTAACCACAAGTCTCGCCCATAGTTCGTGCAAGAAATCATATGAAGCAGGAATAATCGTGCCACCCACACGCACACCCACGCACATGCAGCATTGCATTTTCACTGTGCTTTCGTCATGCTTTTCATCGTAGTTTTACCCCCATGTGCATGTACTCAGTATTTATAGTCATGGTTTTTTTTTATTCTTTGTCTCAGAGTATGAACTTTTGTGACCTTAGTACTTTAGTAGGTTCTGTTTGGGTTAATAATGAATGGAAAGTAGAACTTCGTAATAATTGTTGTCTCTTATTCCACTCATTCACGTTCTAGTTTAAGATTTCTGGGAGACTCCAAGATATACAATAAACTTTATATATCTTTAAAAAGAAATGTTTGTGCATAGTATAGACATGTATTTACACTTTTTGTCTCCTGTTTAAAAGATTCATTTAAATGTAAATTTTGTTTGATTTTTTTTTTACTTGTCTCTTCATATTTTATTTATGTTTTTTCTTATTATTTTTCCTTCCATTCCTTTCTTCTCTCTCTCCGGCCTTTTGTAACACTAAAAGCGACACTTCTGGTATATGGTAAGGTGTGTTAGGATTTATTTTTAATATCAGTTATGATAAAGATATGTGTGTGTTGTCTCCACCTGTCATTTTTCCTCTCTATAGAACACCATTGTTCTTTCATTCGGATGACATCCACTATACGCCTTCACAAAATAAAATCAACAGCTACGAATGTAAATGTGAACATGACGGAGGACTGCTGCCGCCTCTCAAATGTAAGCAGTTGTTTCCCGTTTATATCAGGAGAATGGTATTAATGATGTTGAAGATGAATTCAAATGGACTTAAGGTGGGTTGTTTAATAAGGTGGGTTATTTTATCCCCTGTTGTTTCGAGAAGCTCACGGAGAGGAATGAAACACCAGACAGATGCTGCATTGTACTGAACATCCTTTAATTTGGGTTTCTATAGCAACCATCTGCGAGTATGTCCTCTCTCGTTAACTCCATGTGTGTGCCATTGCTGGCTGCCTCAACACATTGCTCTTGTGTGTGTCTTGTGTGTGTGTGTGTGTAGGTGTGGGTGTGTCTTCAGGGGGGAATGCTGGCAGTGGCACACTGTTATTCCCTACGGCATCATTAACCGTGTGTGTGTGTCTGTGTGTGTGTGTGTGTCGGTCGCTAGCAGCTGCAAACAAAACCTTTCCCCCTGACAAAAAACTTGGCAATCATGTTAAGCAGCATGGGACTGGACATGAACAACTCTGTTGGTGCAATTTCAGTGTGATGCTAGTACTCCGGGAAAACAATCGCTGTTAAAGGTGTATCACTATTAGTACTGTAAGTGTGTTATAATGTGTATCTATACCCAGGTCTGCTTGTACATATTGCCTGGGACAAAGCATTTATAAAGGGTCCCCAAGGATACACACACATACAACATTTGAAATGTAAATGTCTGTAATCCAATCAAACTATAGCTCATTCTAATGTGATATTCAATATTACTTTAAGAACCTTTCCACATACTCCCTTCTTCACTTATGCAACACTTCGGCCTTTTTTTTTTTTAGCGAGAGCTCATCGCAGCAGACTGCATCATTTTACAAGATAGAAGAAATATAAATTAGCAAATGATGCATAAACCTACAATTCTGATCATTATAGATTCACTAAATAATTCAAAGCAGTATTTCAGATGGTTTTATTATGCATGTTAATGGATTAATAAACCCTCCTGGGTCTAGAACAACTTCCCTGGTTGTGCCCCAATGATGGCGGGGCAATCTGTAGCCAATATTACATTTTATATATCGATAAATCTGCTTATAATATCTGCTTATAATAATAAGGAAGTTGGATCAAGTTTGCACATTTCACTCATCTCAATTTTCTTAATATGTGCAATGAAAGTGAAATATTTGGAGAGTGGTTAGGAACCAAGCCCGGTGTTGGACGAAATTTCAGCCTGGATGCAGGACAAGCCGTGCCAACTGGAACCGAATCGGGAAAGAAAGAAAATGGGACCAGGCAAAAAGCAGAAGACCGACAGCTATTCAGTATCTCATTTTATTTGGCCAATAGAATAACCTCTTCTTTTAAAGTGTAGTTTACCATGTTTAAACTCGTTTGTAAGCCATAAGAATTTTGCAACATGTGTTACTTTACAAAGCATTGGCTTTTGCTAGGTTCTTCGTTCCAGGCGTATGTTTGCATTTTCTGGCCCAGAACTTAATTCTGACTTGTTCAGCACCATCCTGTTTCTCAGGCAGGTTTGGTTTGGATGGGGTTGAATGTAAGAAAACCTGAAGGCTCGTCAATGTTTTATTGTAGTTTGCCTCCCAGGCAGCAGAGGGCGCGAAACATTACAAAGTGAACCTTTCTTGGACTATTCTCACAAAAAACTGGAAGTGCATCGATGCAGGGTATTCCCGCTATATGCACATGCACAATTCCCGCTATAATTTGTTATTGATTGTTTACTTACTATTAATATGCATACATTTTTGAATCATTTTTTTTGTATGCACACATTATTTGAAAGAACATACTACACTGCATGACACATTTCAAAATTTATACTCAGCCATGCTTCTGAAGCGTTTGTACAGTCTAGTTTTAGGAACGTTGCGCCAGTGAACCTTTAGACTCATTAGCCAGAAAACTACAAACCGTGGCAAGTATGGAACATTTGAAACATGGCCAGTTGGAGACACAGAAACTACAGACAACAATAATTTGGAAACAGGGGAAGTAAGGAATATTCCAAGCTTATACACTGGAACTAGAGCACACAAGAACTTTGAAACACAGAAACTAGGAAAAACAAAACCCCATACATTTAGAAACACGAGAACGCGTTACGAAACACCGGATCTAGTAAATAAAAGTAAATAAGACAACACAAATGAGCTCATTATACAGACTATTACACACAGTGCAGTAAAACAACACAGTGCAGCATGATATAATAAATACAGTGAATACAGTGATAGATGAGCTATATGTTATCCGAGGAACGCAGCTTGATTAACCATCCAGTTTAAACACTAAGTTATGCAAGTGAGCAGAGATTTTTTTTAATCTTCTAGCTAAAACACTCAGGTGGTCGTTCCCACTGTGCGTTGAGCCTCCAAGTCATGATTAGCCTTTAAAAAGCAAAGCATTTAATTGAAACCATACTGCTCTTGCTGCGCTCACTTTGAAATAATGGCCAGCTTCGTATGAAAAGCAGCTTAAAAGACAAAACTGCTGGTTGTGTGCTAGAGCACAACATTATCTCGTCTATAAAGACCTCTTAGTGCTTAAGTGTGGCATTATGGGCTTTACTAATGGGAAAAGGCACACGGTGCAAAAAGGGGGAAATGTTGCAAATATTATAAGAAGGCTGTAGAAAGTTGTTGGTGTCAGGAAAATGGTTTTAAAATGAACTTAAATGCAGGATTTGAAATAAACGAGGATGGTGAAAAAAATGGGCAAGGTTCAAGGAAAAGAGAAGAGGAAATAGTTTTCTCTCCTTGAGTGAACGACCAAGAGGTTTTTGTTTTAATCATTTATCTAGCGCTAATAAAAACAAAAAAAAATCAGACAATGAAACTAGAAAGCATGAAGATTAGGAAACGCTGCAACTAAGAAACTAGGAAACAGCTTCTAAAGCTTCAACTTTCATGCTAATAGTGCTGTCAAAGCTTTCATGCATGTCATCTCGTAGATGCGCTAACTAGCCAAGCCAGGTCTCTTCTGTAACTTTGAGTCCAGCTTTTGCTGTCTTCCCTGCTGGAGTGCTCATTAATATGATGTTGAGGGTCACTAAAAATAGTGAGATAAGAAGCTCTTGCTCACTTGTTTTTAAGAGCTAGCAGCAAAAACTGTCATCCTTTATTTTTCAGGACACTGAAATATTTTTCTCCTATTAGACACCGTTGTAACTGCCCCGGCAATCGCAACGTCCCCTGTGATGTCAGGGTGGCAGATCAGCTCTAGCTTCTCACAGGAATCCCAACTGACAGATTGGCACCAGAATCAATAACCACATCATAAATATTTTAATAGAAACATTTTTAATATGTTTCATCGCTTCCTTTAATATGCTGCTTTTTATAGCGTTAGATATTTATTCAGAAGCTGATCTGTAGTCAGTCGGGTGTTACCAGCTGAGCAAATGCCCCCAAAAGTAGATCATGTCACAGAAAAAACGTTGTGTGAATGGAACTTAGCTGAGTTTGTTTATCACAATGCTACATTCTTGTGATTAAATGATTCCTCATCAAGAAGAGGTGCTGTTTTCCAGGACATTATACGAAGGTGGCTGATCGTTGCGACCTACAGTACCAGTCAAAAGTTTGGACACGCCTCCTTATTCATAGGTTCTTCTTTATTTTGACTATTTTCTACATTGTACAGTACTGAAGACATCAAAACTATGAAATAACACATACAGTATAGGACATTCAAGATTCAAGGTGCTTTATTTGCCACATGCTCGGTTATACAAGTACAATGAATGAGTGAAATGTAACCCGGTATGCTCCATGGGTCATGAGAGCAATATACTAAAAGAGATAAAGAAATTCAAAAGAATTCAATAACAAATAGAACAGATTACGAGTCTGTGCATAATATATTTAAGTGCAAAATAGGCGATATATTAAAGGCAAAATTACACCTAGTGTAAACACAGTGTATGGGGAATGTGTAAATATGCTAACGTAAACAGTGTACAATGAGGACGCAAATATGTGAACGCAATGTATGAGTGAGTGTGTAAATATGATGAATGTACAAGTAATAGTAATAAATAATCCAGTGTAGGTCAGGTAGGCAAGACAGATAGATATATAAATAGTATTTGTAACCTCAAAATTAAACCTCAGATTTGTGTGGTTTTAAAAGTACGTGCTGATCTGAGTGAGGGATCTATACATATACAACATATATGAATTTACGTGGTAAACAAAACATGTTTCATATTTTTGGTTCTTCAAAGTAGCCAGCGTTTATCTATTATCTTAACCAGCTTCATGAGGTAGTCACCTGGAACGCTTTTCGATGAACATGTGTGCCTTGTCAAAAGCTCATTAGTGGAATTTCTTGCTTTCTTAATGTGTTTGAGATCATCAGTTGTGTTGGTATACAGTAAATAGCCCTATTCAACTGTAGTAATCCATATTATGTCAAGAACCAAGTAAAGAGAAACTACAGTACGTCATAAGTAATAAAAATAAAGAAAAACCATTAAATTAGAAGGTGTGTCCAAACTTGTGACTGGTGCTGTATGTAATATATATGATATCTTGGATACCAGTTGTAGTCTACATCTTTAGTATACACTGTTTGGCCAAGAATATGTCAACACGTAACTATCACATTCATATGAGCTTGTTGGTCATCCCATTCCTGAGTTGGTACCTCCGTTGCTGTTATAATAACCTCCACTCTTCTGGGAAGGCTTTACACTATATATTTGGAGCGTGGCTGTGAAGATTTTTCACTCCCCCACAGGAAATTGAGTAGGTTAGTCAGGTGTTGATGTCATCCCAACGGTGTTCAGTGGGGTTGAGGTCAGGGCTTTGTGCAGGATGCTCGAGATCTTACACTCCAAACTTGGCAAACCATGTCTTCATGGGGTTCGCTTTGTGCACCGGGGAATTATCATGCTGGAACAGGTTTGAGTCTACCTGAGTCTCGAATGAAGGGAAATGTTAGTTCTACAGCATACAAAGAAATCCTATGCAACTTTGAGGCAACAGTTTTGGGAAAAAATCAAATATGGTTATGACGGCTAGGTGTCCACATACTTTTGACCATATAGTGTAGTTTACTGGTTGGATGAAAGATCCTGACAACAGAAGCATCCGTCATCCAAAGGCTGATATCAAAAGACTTTATTTGCCAAGATGAGACCGTTGCCAAGGACTCGTATACTCAGCTTTTGTTGTCTTAAACAAGTATATCAAATTAGACAAGACAAGTTTAGAAAGCTAGTGAGGGAGAGTGAGGTTAAGAAAACCAGGTACGCGCTCCAGAAATATGCAAAACGTGGAGGAAAAACTTTAAGCAAGAACCAGTTCATGTTCTATGTCAAATGACAAAAAGGCTATTAAAGGTCTTACAGCTCTTAAAGCTCCACTCTGCCTTTAAGCTCACTAAAATATTTAAGTTTTACAATTGATGGTGTAATTAAGTTTTTTTTTTCCTGGCTCGCTTTATCACAGAAAGAGGTGTCACACAGGTTTTTCTTCATAATGTCATAATTACAGCCACCCGCCACTGCGTTGGCGCAAACACTTCCATTCTGTTGCTGAATGTCAGATGGATGGAGCGGAGGTGTGTCATACACACTGTCATTTGGAGACTAAAATGATTTAGACAGGAACTAACAAAGAGCACAAAGTGTACTTTTTTCTTTTGTTCTATAAGGTCAAAATGAAGCACTTTAAAATTTTGGTTTCTGTAATAAACATTAACAACACTTTCAAAGAAAATCATATTTACGGTGATGTTCACATCATTTTGACCTGTTAAATATGCAAAACAGTGAAGCATTGCTGTAACTAATTGACTGTAATGTTCCAGTGGTGTGCACTACAGCCTTAGAAAAATTATTTTGCTCTTGGGGACTGGTAGAGATGTTGTCTACTTTACACCAAGTTTTCCTCACAGGAAAGGAGAAACATTTTAGGAATCTGGATTCATAAAAGGTCAAAAGAAGCTTTGAGTGTTTTGTTTTTCATGCACGGGTACTTAGCTGGATGTCACTTTAGATTTTGTCACAATAAAACAATGAACGCTACACAATATTTCCTTTACTCTAGACGTAATCGATCAGCCAAGTCATATTTGGTGTCTGAAGTCTGCATCTTTATTTGCCAAGGCTATGAGATTAATGTACTAGCTAACAAGCATTGATATTCTGTCTCAACTGAAACATCACTTTTAACTAAAATATTTTGTAAAATTGTATTGCTAGTCCCTATACTCTGAGGAAAACAGGTTTATTGGTTTTTCCTCAGAGGGAACTTTAAATTTTTATGTAAAACCCTGTAACAGTGTTTACCTGTCATAGATAGCTCCAAACATAACATTCTTAGGAAGCTAAGAACCCTTGACCTTTCAAAAAGCTGTTAAAGAACCCATTTTTTCCAAGTTCTAAGAAGAAGTCCACCTTCAATCTTCCTAAGGCAGAGTCTGGGGGTTACAATAAGCCATGCTATCCATCCATCTATCCATCCAGCCATCAATTATCTATACCGCTTATCCGTCAGAGTCACGGGGAAGCTGGAGCCAATCCCAGCTGACTTCGTGCGAGAGGCGAGGTACATCCTGGAAAGGTCACCAATCTGTAACAGGGCTAACACAGAGACAAACAACCATTCACACTCACATTCACAACTATGGGCAATTTAGACTAGCGAGTTAACCCAATCTGCATGTCCATCCTAAATTTCAGGAACTGCACACATGATTTGAGGCAAACACAACTGAAAAGATTTTGGGTGAAATATATTTTTTATTACCTGTTACCCACATTAGTGTTGAAGCTCCAGTTCAACTCTTCCTTACAATCTTTTATTTTTATTTCATAGCAGACACTGATAATTTCGTCGGCCTGATTTTGTAAAAGTGTTTTGATGAAAGAGAAAATAATTGGTAGGCCAGACCTCCGGACTTGCCCACAGACTTTGAGACTGTTGAAGTACTACTTTAAGGTGTGTTTTAAGCCCAATATGACCCGAATATCATCTCTGTAATAGAAATATGATTTATTACAATGGTTATGGTTCATTAGAGAAACTAAGCTAAGTGGATAAAGTTTCAAGTCAGAAGAATCATTAAAATTGGTCAGTTTGACCCAAACAGAAAATCAGTGTTCATGGACAAAAATGAAGAAACTGCAATTACCACTCACGGCCCTCTTCCCAGAGTGGAATAAAATTGTCTCCAGTCTGGTTATTATGCATACACATGGGGATAGGATTGGATTATCACTCCTTAAGTGCACCAGTAGGAAATTTCCCATGATATGCTCGTTAACTGACTTTACTTGGGTAGCCTTTTTTTTTTTTTGCTCTCTCTCAAATCAAGAAAGATTAATGTGCTATTGATTCGTGTAAGTCAACCTCTGACAGAATACAATTAGCAAAGTTATCTGTTATTTGAAGTAGGTATAGAATATACTGAAGAAGTACACGTTGGGTTTGAGCTGAAAATAGACGTTAGCCTTCACCTCACGTCTCTCTCGGTCCTCACCACCCACTGCTAAATAAGCCCCAGTGTAGTATTGTTACTAACTTGCTATAGCACTGTTGTAACAGTTATAGCATTTCACATTGTACCATGGCTGTATAAAATACTCATCACTGATTGGCTGGCATTTCATATCGGGCACCTCTAGATTAAAAATGTAAACATGTAATTATTTATAGGCTACAGGGAATGGAAATCTACAAGTCTACAATTACACCATCTGAAGCCGTAACCATAGCAACGATCACATAACGGTAAATTTGGCAGTGGTTTAGAAAGTTCTATAATGAAAAGGAAACAACTTGTATCATTCCATTATAGCATTAATAAGATGAATTTAAAGAAAGGACTACCAGACCTGCTATTGTAAAAAAGATTAATCAACATCTACTGACCAATCAGAATGGAGTGTTCAACAGAGCATTGTTGAGTATTGCAATTGATTTGGCCAGTACAATACCACAACTTTTTAGTAATACTGTGATCAACCTCCGTGGGCTAAGTTTCCCAAAAGCATCGCAAATCTAAGATCATCATAACTAGGTGAGAGAGTGTTCAGTATTTGAGTAGGCTTTGACTGAGCCATTGTAACACTTTCAGGTTCTTGGAATGTGAACCTCTAACCCAGTCTCAAGTCTCTTACAGTCAAGAACATGTTTTTATTCTAGGATTTCTCTGTATTTGGGTTCAATTCAATTCAATTCAATTTTATTTGTATAGCGCTTTTAACAACAGACATTGTCTCAAAGCAGCTTCACAAAAGTATATATATATATATATATGTATAGTTTATATTCGTATATAAAGAATTTATGTATAAGAATTGAAAAGTTGGTTTTGAACAATGTACTTAAAATATCAAATCCATATCCATCATCTCATTTTTGCCAGCTCTTTACAGGGTAAAAAGTACTTAATGCATACTCAGAAAGATGACAGATTAGGCTTATTTGCTTAATTTTCATGATTGTTTGCCTTTTAAAAATATGAAGAATTTTCGATTTTCAACATAGAATAGAGCATAACAGAGTTTTATCAGAATAGAAAATAATAGATTATAACTTCTTTCTTTCTACACATTTCCAAACCTCTAACAGCAAAAATAAGCAGTGGTAGTTAGGATTTGTGAAATTGACCTGAAGGAAATGACTTTGGATGGAATAAGTTGCTTTTATTACTTGTAAATACAACCAAGAAGAGAGATTAAAAATGTGGAGTACAGAGGTGTCAACACTTCTTTGTGATCAGTGGAATAGTAATCCCAGCAATAATCACAAACATTACTGGTCCGTAGAAGCCAACAGTGATCCCTTATTGGTACAACTCAGGCTTTAAGCTGGGGCAACGGAACCAGCTCAACTCTCAACATGCATACATCGCTAATGCTAACAAAATGCTGTTCAAAAAGATTTCAGGTGGTCATTGACTGCAAAGGATTAGCATTCAAGTATTAAAAATGATGCTTATATTTATAATTATGTTATTTTGTTCAATTATTTTTGAGCCTGTGAAAATGGAGGGCCTATGTTAAAAATGGCTGTAATTCCTCGATGGTTAATGCAATATTTTTCTTAAACCCCTTGAACTAAAGCTGAAATTCTACACTTCAGTGATATTTTGATGGCTTTATTGAAATCTACTGTTCCACTGTGTAGAGAGGCAAAAATATGAAAATTGTGTCCCTGTCCAAATACTTATGGACATAACTGTATCTCAAGTTTTCACAAACTCCCACAAAATGAGAAATTGTTTGTTGGCTAAGATATAACTAATAGTATATTAAATTGTTGGAAGTATTTAAAACAATGTGGATGCAACAAGCTGTATGTAGTGATGACTGGTCATGATACTGAATGGGACAGCTGAAAAAATTCTAATACCTTTCAGCTACTCACTATTATGAAATCACTATGGTTGAACTTTATAGCATGTGGTCTGGTTGAAGGCATAAAACCTTGAATTACAAAGTAGTTACTTTGGTGCAGGAAGTAAAAATATTCCTGGAAGTACATTTTATCTGGTTCTACTAGTGGAAATGGGCCTTTTCTACACTTTTGAACATTGACAACACAAAGAAGGGCAGAACATGAAGTACCCTCTATTTAGCAGTGCTAAAGTTGCCCATGTGCTGCTCATAATGGATTTAATTGTCAAGTGAGTTTTTCATTGCCAATTCTTTTGTCTTAGAGACCTTAAAATATATTTATTATATTTATTAATAAATATAATAAATATACTAAATGCTTGTCATTAATCCTTAATTTTTAAAGCACTTGGAAGAAGTCTGTAAATATGCTCAAGTAAATATATTAATATTATTATAGTAATTAACTTAAACTTGTGGACAATAGTATGTGGACACCTGACCAGTCACATGTATGTGTTTGCTGAACATTCCATTCCAGGTTTAGTCCCTCTTTGCTCTTATAATATCCTCCCCTCTTTAGGCAAGGTTTTCCATTAGCTTTTGGAACATGGCTGTGGGGATTTACCTATTCACATAAGTGAGGTCAGGCACTGATGTTGGGCGAGGAGGCCTGGGGCTCAGTTGCCATTTCAGTTCATCCCAAAGGTGTTCAGTGGGGTTGAGGTTGAGGTTCTTCCAGTTCTTCCACTCTAACCTTGGTAATCCATGTCTTTATGGACCTCGCTTTGTGTTCAGGGGTATTGTTATGCAGCAACATGTTTGGGCCTCTTAGTCCCAGTGAAGGGAAATCTTAATGCTACAGGATACAAAGTATATTTGTGTGCTTCCAACATTACAGCAACAGTTTGAGAAAGAACCACATATGGGTGTGAGGGTCAGGTGTCCACATATTAAAAAAAAAAAAAACACACAGCAGCTTCACGTGACAGCATGACAGTTCCCTGTTTCTGATTAATGAGTCTCTTTGAGTTTAGCTACTAATTACATAGGCGTGACGCATGCGCACATCGAACAATGAGTAGCGTAGTCCTGGTTACCGTGGTAACGCTGTGTTAAACTCAAGCAGAGATGAGACTGAAGCGGCTCCACATTCGCTACTATCCTCCAGGTAACACTGAAAAAGCAACACTACATGACTCTTTAATACTCTTTTTACAGCTCAATGTTGTCTATTTTGTTAATGAATAAATATTATCGACTGATTTTCATGCTTCGTAAAGTAGCCTGTGTTTTTAACAGACACGGACTTGCTCAGAGGTACTAGCTCTTAAACGAAAACATTAATTACTCTTAATAAAGACTAAAGACATTCCGCTAGTTAATATTTACTATTAACTTGCTTTACTAAACAAAAACACATACAGCTTTACTGAACCTAAACTAGTATTACTGAACACAATAATAGTAAACATGAACAAGTGTTACTGGGCAAAACAGGGCAAAAATATCAGGCATCTCTGTATAGTATTAGATATTAGATATTTATATAGAGTTACAGAAACAATTCAGTCATTGTTAAATATTCCTAACACCTCAGTATTCGGTACATTTTCTTGAGTAGTGCATTGAGTTGGTGTTATTGTTATTTGTAAAAATGTATGACGACGACGATGATGATGATGATGATGATGATGATGATGATTATTATTATTATTATTATTATAAAACCATTTATAAGATCATACATGCTGTGATTAATTTCAGTAGACCCCTTATATGACATTTGTATCCATAATAAAATCTGCAACCTCTAACCCTCACCAAATAAATGAACCTTCAATTATATTGGATTTAATGTCATTCTTTTTTGGAAAATGGTTAAATATGCTGTGATGTACCGAAAACCGTTATGACCAGTAAACCTGGGACTGTATCACTTAATCACACTGAGTCTGAGCTTGGTTGTTGCAGGTATAATTCTGGACTATGAGAAAGGAGGACAGGAGAGAAGCAGATGCATCGACCTGCTACACTTAACACCAAAGTGAGTTTTTAATGCATTGCAAGTTTTAAATCATGTTATTTAACTTATTCAAAATGATTTGCATAAGAGGTTCTTGGATTTGGACCATTTGGACCAAGGGGAGAGCTACAGCATTAGATGAAAACATTAGAGCCTTTTGGGTCAAAAGCATAAAGGATCCGTTGTCAGTTGCATGCTGGGCACAGATCTGGGCAAAGTAGGATTTCATTTACAGTTCCAGTCAGAAGTTTACATACATGGACATGAATGTCATCATGGACAGAATATATTGATTAATATAGCTTAAAGTTTTGCCATCTTGTGATGTAGTGTAATGCAGTTACAATACTGGACTTTGTTTAGTTTTTTACATGTAAGCTTATAGTTGAAGCAATTCACACTGCATATCATTTCAGAACCAATGTGAATGAGTTGTTGTCAGAAATCAGAAGAATCGAGCCATTGATCACTGACTCGCGTACCGATCAGGTGAAAGTGTTGATTAAGCGATTACAGGACAAACTTAGCCAACCAGATGAGCGCAACTTCTACCTGTTCAAGGTATGCAAATACAAAAATCTGTGCACACACACACACATACATTTGCACACCTATTGATGTTCCTGACAAATGATCATCAGTAGGCACGTAACAATACAATGTGTGACGAATCAAACCTTGAAAAATGAAAAATCTCTTAGTTTTTCCTAGCTGTAATTGTGTTTATAGGGCAGAGTGTAAAATAACATACAATAGAGGGAATGGACATGGTATCACTGTAGGTGGAAGTAACACAGCTCAAGTGTGGCAAAAACACACAGAAAACAGATCTAAAATCTGTTGTGTGATTGACTGTACAAACAGATTCAACAAGAAATCAAAGCTTTTTTTTAAAGACTGCTGAACGGAAAAGAACAGAGAAGGAAATGGAGTTAGTTCTTTTATGTTATGACTGCAGCCTTTACAAGTGTTCATAAATGGTTATTAAGAAAGAAAGAAAGGATTTAATTAACCTTTTTCATTTTTAATAAAAGTAATATTTTATTTAACAGGGGATTTTATTTACTTTTGCAAATAATTATTGTTGGTTACTAAGAACATGAAACAAAATTTAATTTAACAAAAGGAATATTTAAGTACATAAAGTAAAATTATTTTTTTCAAAAATATTATGGAAAAATCAAATCGTGAAGCCAGTATTGAGACTCAAACTGAATCATGAATTGGGTGAATCGTTACATGCCTAAATATCAATATATCAGAAATAAAAACCTTCCATGTTTACTGTACAACATTAAGAAAAATAGCAAGTAATAATCCAATGAGGGCAATAATATGTATATATAGTCCAAAGTGCTGTTCAAAGTATTGAACAACAAGGTCAAGACAAAGTTATAATAGTCCTTACTCTGTGAGTGCCGAAATAAACCTGACACAATGGCAAAAAGGATAAGGTATTACCTTATGGAAAGGACTGACCCTCTTTTATTGCAGAGTAGTTTACCTTATTGGTCTTACATTCATACAGTCTGTAATCAAACTAACAACCTTACAACAGGCAGTAAATGGCTTTTAATAAAAATGGGCAGTTTGGGTGAACTGTTTTCACTATAACCAACAGATGGCAACAAAGTTTCAGTTATGTTAAAAAAACAAAACAAAACAAAACAAAAAAACTAAAAACCTGTGAAACTGTACCTATTCAGACATTATCAAGTGACACATGTCATCAAGGTCAGATCAAGGTTTGATGTACTAATCACAAACCTTGCATTGTGACATCACTACTAGCCTTTTATTGAACTTGAATGTCATGGCGATATTGGGCTTTCAGTTATTTCTTTGAACTGTTCTTTTTGGGGAAGCATGGTTTATACAACTAACTAGATACCTACTAACATAATAGAAGGAAAAGATTGGTGCACAAGTTTTAATTTATTTTGGGTTTTCTAAAATCAGTCAGGGTCAAAATTATACATGCAGAGTGAAAAAAAATACACACAGCACACTTAATATTTGGTTAAATGTCCCTTAACAAGTTTCACCTTAACCAGATGCTTTTGGTAGCCGTCAACAAGCTTTGTTCAATTCAGTATTATGTGTGTTTCCTGGCATGTACATGACTTTTAGAGTTTAAATATTTTTGACAAGGTTGAGGTCAAGACATGTTTTAAGCTTAATGCTAGCCTGCTTTGTCCATTCCACAATCAGCTTTGATGTATTTGGAGTCTTTGTCCTGACGTAGTCATTCTGAGGCTGCCGTTCCATTATTCTATCCACTTTGTGCAATGCACCACCTCCACAGGCAACTAAACAGCCCCAGAGCATGATTCTACCACCACCATGCTTAACAGTTGGTACAGTATTCTTCTGTACCTCTAGTCATTGTGGCCAAACAAGTCAATCTGTGTCTCATCTGACCATAAAACATTCATCCAGAAGGCTTTTTCTTTGTCCATGTGGTCAGCTGCAGTTTTAGTCCAGCTGGATAGTGTTGATTTTGGAGCAGGGGCTTCTTTCTTGGACGGTAGCCTCTCATTACATGTGATGTAAAACTCACTTGACTGTAGACAGTGTTCCAGCAGCTCTCAGTTCATGTCAGA
>JAQMYM010000009.1:17704534-17724752 GCA_030014255.1 Parauchenoglanis ngamensis | reverse complement strand
CTCGCCCCAAGATGCTGGGATTGGCTCCAGCTTCCCCGCGACCCAGATGGATAAAGTGCTATAGATAATGGATGGATCTATTATTTTACCGATGAGAGAAAATATAAACAATTAGATGGACTGTTAACTCCATCTAAATGCATTTATTTGGTCTCATTTATAAAGTATTTAACATGTGTGTATGTTTTCTATAACACATGCATAAAACCAAGTTGGGATTTATCAAATGTATATCTTTTAGAAATGGCTGCTTTAACTATTCAACATAGTACGGTGATGGCAGTACAATGGTCAGAAACGTTTATTTATGTACAAATTCGCTCTTTTGGTGATTTATAGATAAGGCCTGTTGTGAATTGGGTCGCAATGGTTTGTCGTTTTTAAAAAGTGAGTTCCCAGAAAAAAAGTTTGGAAAACATTGGTATTGACCGATCGCATTGTGGAACTCACCATCCACTTAATGCTATTTCTTATACATACAAATATTCATCCAGATATCCAATCAGACAATCGTGTGGCAGGCAGCAGTGTGATGCATTAATCATACAGGTTAATGTTCACATCAAACATCAGGATGGGGAAAAAATGTGTACTCAAAATATGACTTTGATCGTGGTCCATGGTTGTTGATGCCAGACGTCTGGTTTGAGTGCTATTTAAACACAACAGTGAGAAACCAACGCACATTCATTGAGTAGCAGGTTAATGAGAGAGATGAGAGGAGAATGGCTATACTGGTTTGAGTTGGAGGGCTATGGTAACTCACTAGAGATAATCACTCTTTACAATCATGGTGAGCAGAAAAGCATTTCAGTACGCACACCATGTTGAACACTGAGGCAGATGGTTTACAACACAAGAAGACCACAATGGGTTCTACTCCCGTCAGCCAAGAGCAGGAAGCTGAGGCTATCATGGGCACAGACTCACTGAAACTTGGCAGCTGAAGCAGAACCAGAGGTTTCAGTCAACTTGTGCCGTCTAAATACTCAATTAGATTCCATTCTTAACTGCATTTTGTTGTATAAGATAAGATAAGATAAGAACTTTATTTATCCCGAGGGAAATTCTTAAAGGATATGTAGTCTGTGCAGCGACAATAAATTCCAATCGAATCGAATCGAATCTATTTAGCTTTGATTTGGTAATGGTGTTCTTGAATTAGCCTTGCTTTGAGCACTGTGTGCTCTACCAAGCTTTGTTTTCTTCATTCCTTGACTAGCATTGTTTCGAGCTTTGCTTTGCTGAACTAGCACGGCGGTACCACTTCGACAGTTTTGCTTTTTCTGCATTGCTTTTTCCTACTCAGACTGCTTTTTGACCCCTATAATCTGTTCTCTGTGTCTGTTTTGACTCAGACTTGAAATGGATGGTCTTCTCCACAACAGCTTTTATGGTTCAGCTGCAGGTGTGCTGTGACTGTGAACGAAGAAAAAAAAAGCATTTGTCTGAATACACTGGAAAGCCCTGCGTGACATGAAGTCCATCATGCTCTCCTGTAATTGGGTGGGCGGCTTGATTGCTCCACTCGGTGAGTGTGTTTGACCCCGTGCAGCCCAGCTGACTAATAATTACCTCCAGCGTTATGAGTGCATCATAACCCCGACCTTCCGCAGCAGCACTGAATTTAATTCCGTAGACTGAGTCAGATATGAATCTTACAGAGGCTTACACCAGGGCTGAACAATAACAGTTCAAACACTCATCATTGACTGTGCTGCTTTATATGGAAATCACAATTATTTCTCATAATTATTCAGTGTATTTATGTACTAAATACTCAGTGTCTCTTTTGTTATTTTTGAAGACAATGGAGTCTTTCCTTTCACACGCTACATAATAAGCTTATATTCCTACAAGATTCCTATTTAGTAATTTTTCTGTCTAGTAACCCATAAATCAAGACAAATTAGACTGGCTATCTCGTTAGAACACAAGTAATGGCACCCTATAAACAGAGGAAGTCTGATGTAGTCGACACGCTACAGTGGCTGAGCTGCATTACTGCGTTAAGGAGGTTATCTTTAACCCTTCAGTCATTATTTTACCATTTTGAGCTTTGCCTTTTATGGAGTTTTGTGGAAATGTAAATCAGCTGTTTATCACTATGTACACATAAGTATGAAGAAAATCAGTAATTAAAAACTTTTCTAAATGTGACAGGAATTTTTAAAACAGTTTGAGCTCCAGAAACATTTAAACACATCCATCCTTTTAATCCTTTTTCTGTGCCGCTTATCCATTGACGGTCATGGGGGAGCCGGAGCCGATCCCAACTGAGTTTGGGCAAGAGACGGGGTACAACTCATATGCACACCTATGGGCAATTTCGAGTAGCCAGTTGACCTAATCCGTATGTCTTTGGGAGGAAACCAGGGCACCTGAAGGAAAGCCATGCAGGCATGGGGAGAACATGCAAACTCCACTCAGAAAGGCCCCAGTCAGCCAGCAGGTTCAAACCAAGAACCTTCTTCCTGTGAGGTGACAGTGCTAACAACTGCACCCTAAACTGCCCCTAAATGAGGTCCATTAATGCTAAATATAAAGAGAATGTGAACTTCCATCAAATATTAGATGCACAGTAAACGGTCTCTGGTCTTCATGAAGCAATTCAGTCTAATGCTCTTTCCCCCATGCTGGAGTGGTCCCGGGATTCACAGTGTGTGTGTGTGTGTGTGTTTCTCTGTGGTGTCTGTATATGTCATCCAGAACAATTCTGCAGGCGGTGTACACAGCTGGGTTTGAGTTCACCAGCCGTGCGCAGCATGTTATAGAGGTTGTGTCATTGCTGTATGTGTGTGTGTGAGTTCACCGAGCTGATGATGATATGTTTGTGAGTGTGTGAAGCTCAGCGTCTCATCACTCCGTCACTCTGCAGTAAGTCTATTCTCCTGCTGATGTCAGTTAGACCGCTGAAAGCTCCTTTTCAAACACCCCACATTCTTCTGAGGTGAGACTTTAGACATCTAACCCTCATGTTCTGTTCATTACTTAGAAATTTTACATCCCACTTAAGAATTCATAGAAATGCTGATATAAAATTTATTTAAAAATATTCAATACAGGCTTATGTTTTTTTTTTCATATTGGTGTGTGTGTGTGTGTGTGTGTGTGTGGAATAAAGAGAGTGTAGGAATGGGACATATGCTAACATTAAATTAACGGTTCAAAGATTTTTAATTCAAGAACAACATTTTAAGAAAAAAATTATTTTTACAGTGTTCAAATTGTTAAAGAAATTTCGCCTAGGACATGAAGCAATTTTTTGCACGTAGAAGAAATGTAGAAGTAAAATATAAACCGGGTTATTTTGAACCAAACAGAGGACATAGGGGTTAAATCAGTAAAACTGGCATCGCATTTCATGTATTTCTTTAAGATGTGAAGTCACACTGGTAATTCTGGCACTGCTTTGGCAGAAAACGATGTGAAAGAAATCACAGTGCAGTGTAAGCCACGCCCCCAAAATTCTGTCGGAAATGGTTCTAGGAAATGGTTGTATTCATTCCATGAGCATCATGTAGCAGTATGTTCTCCATAAAACACCTAGTTGATAATATTGAAATTTACGATATTTATGCCAATATTTCCATAGAGAACGTTCTTTATATTCTTACTCAAAACACACAATGGCTTAATTTCAATTTGGGTCGCTCTTTCAGGTGACTGATAATACCTGCGTATTGTTCTCATGTCCGAGATTGCTGGGAAAAAAATTCCATAGAAAATGTGGATTGTGGAACCGGATTGAAGTTGTTTTAATCATGATATACGTAATGAAGCATGACATGAGAGGAAAATAAGAAAAGTAATGATAAATTTAGACTTATATCGTAATATACAAATGAGAAGAAGGCCAAGATTCAAATAAACATCAAACATCAGTCTAATATATTAAATTAGATGCCGCATAATAAGTAATGTAATATATCCACCAACAGTGTCAGGAAACATGAAGCTTAGGCAAAGACAAAAACACAGACTTTTTTTTTATTTGGATGCACAATTAGATGTATCAATGAGACACAAAATAGAGGTCATGAGATCATAATGTAGGCAATTCTTCACGCTTATTATGCTATTTTAAGATTTAGGATTAATGAAGTGTGCCCATATTTTGACCAAGCAGTCATGCTCTGCTTACAGCTCATACAAAGATGTTTGGATTCCTCGTTTTATAGTAATAATCAATGTGCCGTATAAAGTTCAGTCCTTGTGCACCAAAATATAAATCGTGGCCCCTACAGGGACAATTTAAACAATTAATTTATTCATAAAGTCATTAGCAAAACACAGGCTACCAAGAATAAACCAGATGGGCACTATTTTAATCCTGAAATTTGCATGAATTTGATTATTCACACATAATGCACAAAGAATACATGTAAATGTGTTTAAAATAAAAAAAGAAAGAAAGAAAAAGCACAACAACAAAAAAATTGTGATCCTTAGGGTGAAACTACATTGTTGAATGCAGTCTTGGACCACCTGTAATGCCTTCACAGACCACCAGGGGACCCTGGACCACCAGTGGAAAACCCCTGGTCTAAAACACTTGTAACTGAGACGCCTCTGTTTGGACTAAACTCCACCCTACATACACAGCTCACATGCTACTGAAAAGTCGTACATAAGTCCGCAGTAACGTCTGTGGTCTGAGTACTTACATGCAGAATGTTGATATTACTCAAGTCTGATTGCGGTACTATTTTTACTGCCTCAAAAAGCAACACTTCAGCGCCCCCTAGTGTAGCATGGTTTAGTATTCCTACCATTACTGTAACTGTAGTTCAGAGCTGTACTGTTATCTGAACTGAAACCTTGCTATGTTGAAATACAGTTGTGCACTTTGTAAAAATGCATGTTTACTAATGTTATAATAAATGTATGTTTGTTTACCGATCAATGCTGGGAGTATTTATAATGCTCGTTTATCATTTATCAATAAATCTGAGAGAAGGCTTGGTAGTAATGGCATTTTTGTTTCTATGTGCTAGCTAGCTAAATTGCTTCATTCCCTGTAACACTAAAGAGTCTTTAGCCATCCATATTACCAATACCTAGCAACAGATGATAATAATTTAGATGTACGTGCCTGAACTGGACCGGAAGTATTAAGCTTTCCTTAGGTTCGATGTTAGCTATATTAGCCTTATAGGTCCTGTACTTTTGAATAAAGTAGAATGTAAATACCTTTTAAACAACATTCTAGCATTTTCCTACAAATAAATAATTATACATTGGTTTGCTATTGCACTGTTACATGACAATTTATGTCTATCTTAGAAAATGGCAAGTTTTCAAAGTCATATTGTTTTGGACGGTGATTATACCATGGATTTATTATCCTGATACACGGTATTGCTGTAATCCAGTTGCTTTATTCATGTGGGAATGTGAGGAAGGCTATTCAGCACTCTGTTAATTCAATTCCCCTCAGCTCAAGTCGACACAGCATCATTATGCAGCTTGGCTATAAATTATCCTAAATTATTCCAAAACGCTCAGCATGAATGACATCATCCTCCGGCGTGCCCGCCTAATTCGGTGTGTAGTGTGCAGGCCACGATTACGAGTAAATAATTTCTGTCGCCAGCCGAAAATTGGAAAATAACAACCATGACACGATGGATTTTGGGTGATAGATGTGCAGGATGAATAGCTTGTGATGTGGATGCAGTCTGTGAAGGAATAACGAAGCTCAGTCTCAAGAGGGGCATGTCCTTGAACCACTGCTATGGGTTTTTTTTGTTGTTATTTTTTTTTTTGCTAAACAATTTTAGATTCAATCTTTTTACAATGATGTTTTGACCTGCTGGCGGTTGCGGACTGAGTGTTGATGTTATCTGGATGTAACTAACTACAACTTCTGTTTAGATGTTGGTAGGCAGGGATAATCATTTTGAGGTGGGCAGAAGTGTGTGATTTTCAGTTTCTGGAAGTCATTTTAGTTTTTTGTTTTTCTTCACATTGTGGAACATCCTCAGAATAGAAATCTATCAGAATTTCTTTTCTATCAGAATAGAAAAAATAGAATCTAGTCAACAAGAGTCGAACTGTGTGATCTCTGTTCCTATCAATCTCAGGGAAGAGTCATAGCCTCTGTGCTATCAGTACCTGTGATCAGTACCTGACATTTGTACATGTCGATGAGCATGACCACCATGCTATCAGTCTCAGGGAAGAAGGCGTGGCCTCTGTGCTGTAATTTGCTATGAAGGAGGTGTGGCTTCTGTGCCTGTTGATGAGGTGTGGTCATTCTGCTGCCAGTCTCAGGGAAGGAGACAGGGTCGCCATGCTTCTCAGTCTCAGGGAAGGAAGTGCGGCTTCTGTGCTATCCGTTACTTTGAAGGAGGTGTGGACTCGGTGCCTGTTGATAAGGCGTACTCATTGTGCTGCCAGTCTCAGGGAAGGAGGAGTGGCTTCTGTTCCTATGAAGGATGTGTGGCCTCGTTGCCTGCAAGTCTCAGTGAAAGGGGCTTTGCATCTGTGCTATCAGTTCTTGTGAAGAAGGTGTGATCATTGTGCTGTCAGTCTCACCACTGTGCTATTAGGTCCTATGAAGATGGGGTGGTCTCTGTGCCTGTCAGTCTTAGGGAAGGAGGTGTGGCCTCTGTTCTATCAGTTCCCATGGAGGATGTGTATCTGTTAGTCTTAGTGAAGGAGGTATAGATCTCTGCCGGTCACTCTCCGGGAAGGAGGCGTGGTCTCCTTGCTTTAAGGTCCTATGATGTAGCCGTGGCCTCTGTGCTATCAGATCCTATAGAGGAGGCATAGCTTCTGTGCCTGTCAGTCTTTGTGAAGGATGTGTGGTCACCCATTCCTCAAAACAAACCCAATACTGAATCAAAAAAAAAGAATCAAGCTGTATTGTATCATGTTCCGCTACTTGAAATGAATCGTTCATGCATCAGATGATTGGTTACATTTCAAAAAGAATTACTCTTCTCAAACGAACAGAAAACTGAATTCACAAGTGAACTAAAATGAAAATCCATTTTGGTGCCTCAGTATGCCATGCTTACATGAAACACTCAAGCCTTTTGCCTTGGAGGTTGGATAAATTACTCATTTAGACTTTTAAGAACTTTCTTATCTCTCTCTCTAACTCACAGGGGATCCAATGCCTTTAGACTGTAACTGGGGGAAATTTAGTACCTCTGTGCGAGTTTATAAAAGAGCTCGTCCATGTTTGCGGCGATGAATTATCATTTCTGATTTCCTGCCTCAGTAATCAGTGGCACAGCAGTAATGTGATTAGAATTATAAGTACCCATGCACACCAGACCTTTGAAATGCAGTGGTGAGCCTTACTGCTCTGAGATGTGAAGCGTTATGCTGTAAAGGTTCTTCAGGACTCGAGGAAACGCAGGAAGGAATCCCGCTGGTTTGAGACGCACCTCATGGCAATTGATACTCGCCTCGATCCACCATTAATATGTATCGGCCCAGAATAAAAGGGATAAAATATTCCATTTTAGGGTCACTTAGGTGCCCATGAGTCAGTTTAAAAAAGACCCCGACC
This sequence comes from Parauchenoglanis ngamensis, assembly GCA_030014255.1. Taxonomy (NCBI): domain Eukaryota; kingdom Metazoa; phylum Chordata; class Actinopteri; order Siluriformes; family Auchenoglanididae; genus Parauchenoglanis; species Parauchenoglanis ngamensis. Next base: position 17,717,227 of record JAQMYM010000009.1, on the reverse strand, counting down.
GTTTCTTTAATGGGTCTGCAGGTTGAGGTCGGCCATCTGGCGCTTTCCTCGCTGCATATCTAACTCTGGATGGCTGGCAGTGAGCGAGAGTGAATCAATAAACCCTTCCCATACGACCTCATTACTTTTCAATGTGTTGTAACTCAAGGCGATAACCCAATGAAAGTTTAAACAGCTTTACGAGACAGATGCCGTCGAATCACAGCACAAACCCGGAGTTCACCTTTTTGGAGGATAAACATTTGGAGAGAGAGAGAAAGAGTGAGAGAGAGTGAGAAAAGTATCAAGGCCACTAGAGATGTGCACTCAGCTCCATGCTGAGCGGTGAAGCGGTGCCCCGAGCAATGGTTTTGATTTCCACTATCTCATCATAAGGAAATGATGTGAGGGCTGGAGAAGAGACACGCAGAGGGGAAGAAGGGGTTCGAGGCGAAAAAGCTGAGTGGAGTCTAATTGACTCATTTTCCATTCCAGGAACGAAGCCTTTCTGCACCCATTTTCAACACAACACTGAGATCATGACCTTTTCCCTTCCTTGTGGGGTCTGCAGGCAAAAAAGCATTTGATTTGATTGGCTGATTTCTTGTTTTGTAGGTCCAGTGTTTATGGCCATTATGTTACTCAGAAGCTTTATTGAATAATCAAAAATCAAATAAGAAGCGTCTTATAGTGTAAATTTTTATATTATGCAGCTTTTTGTGAGCAGAAGATAAATAACCTCATGAACTAAGCGAATATAACACAAGTTACAAATATACAACACCGATATGAAAGAAGTGCAGCAATAATAATAATAATAGCAGTTCATTATTATGAAAAAAGCAGGGCCACTGTGCCTGTCAGTCCCAGTGAAAGATTCGTGGCCTCTGCGTGTGTCAGTTTTAGTAAAGGAGCCATGGCTTTTGAACTTGTTTGTCCTAGTGAAGTGACAGCCACTGTGCCTGTCAGTCCAATAGAAGAAGGCATGGCCTCTGTAAGAGTTAGTCCTTGTGAAGGAGGCATGCCATCTGACCATATTAGTGACAGTGAAGGAGGTGTGGCCTTTTGTATCTTTCAGTACCAGTGAAGTAGGCATGGAATTCATGCTTGATTCAACAAAAGTATAGTACTGTATCATGCATATAACACAACATAAAACAATCATACCTCAGAACGTTGATTACATCTCAAGATGTGCATCATATCACCTTCAGAGCTCATGTACACTTCCATCTGGCACACAAAATGCTACGGAATGATGGAGATAAACTCATCCGAATCTGTCTGCCAGAACCCCACCCTGACGAGACCATGTCTTGACATGATTTCCACGAGAACTTACAGTCTGTCTACTTTTATTACAAAATTAAAATGCAGTGCATTAGATATCCAGATAGATTAGATAATCATTAGATATCCCAAATGCTGTGAAACCATAAAAATGTCTGTCTACAGTCAACCACTTTTGTCCCACATTACACTTGCCTTTGCTATAACTGTGTTTGTTACTTGAGGAAATGACATAATTGAAAGTACCTCTAAAAATCTATAATAAAGTATATTGATATGTTCAGTAATCAGGACACCAGTACAATGCGCTATGAAGATCTTTACACATTTATCTTCATTAAAGATGAAGACAAGTAGACATAAATATCCCATTGCGTTGCACCCTAATGTTCTCGTGCCATCACTTAGTCGGCTACAAGCTAATAAACTTACATTTGTGTGATTTTAGTATATGAGTCCTGACAGGCATCTCAGAGATAGAAGACAATGTATTCATTTAAAAATTCTAATTGATTTTTCTCCCCTGATTTTCTACCTAATTTGGTCATCAGTTAGGTCTCTCTCCTGTCACTACCAACAAGGGAGTCTACCATGTGCTTCCTCCAAGGCACGTGAAGCCGGCCAGCCACATCTTTTCTAACTAGGGTTAGAAAGGAGGACAATGCTATTCGTCCCCATAAGAGCACATGAGCTTACAGACGCCCATGATTGGCTATCGTCGCTGAGAATGACTGGAGAAAGAGAGTATGCCACCCCTCCCTCCCTGAGAGTACAAGCCAATATTGCTCTCTGAGCTCCCAGCCACGGGTGACTAGGGCATCACTGGGATTCAGACTCACGATCTCCTGATGATAGGGCAAACGCTTTTGTGTTGCACCACTAAAGAGCCTAAAAATTCTAATTGATTTGAAGTGATGTCAGACAGGACCTATGATTTCAGTCCAATAGTCAGTGTTGATGAGTTTATACAAATCTTGACAAATAATAAGTCCTGAGTAAAGTACACTATATGGCCAAAAGTGTGTGCACACCTGACCATCACAGCCAAATGTGCTTCTTCCACAAACTGTTGCCACAAAGTCGGAAGCACAGAAGTGTCTTGAATGTCTTTGCATGTCATAGCAATACAATTTCCCTTCATTGCAACTAAGAGGCCCAAACCTGTTCCAGCATGACAATGCCCCTGTGCACAAAGCAGCTCCATGACGACATGGTTTATCAAAGTTGGAGAGGAAGAACCCAAGTGTTCTGCACAGAGCCCTGACCTCAACCCCACTGAACACATTTGGGATGAACTCTGACCTCACTATGTGATCCTGGTAATGCTCTTGGGGGCTGAATGAGCACAAATCTCCACAGTCTTTCTCAAAAATCTAGTGGAAAGCCTTCACAAGGGAACTTTTTCAGCCAGGAGAAATATCCTTCAGCAATATCCATTACAGTATCGTTTTGGCTAACTCCAAATAACTTCTGCACGGCAACACCAACACCAGTCACATCTAAAGAAAATGCTAGATGGCCATCTTAAAGCTACAGTGTACATTTTATAAGTATCATGAAACTGTCTGAGAAAATTATGACAAAAGCTATGACTAAATTTAGACAACAATTTAAATTGAGTTCCATTCCATTTCCCTCAGTTGAAGTGGAAGAACCCAAGTGTCCCTTAACCCTTAGCCCTGGGATGACCTGTTAGACTGACTGCACCCCAGACCTCCTCACCCAACATCAGTGCCTGAGCTCACTAATGCTCTTAGTAGTTGAATGAGCACAAATCCCTACAGCCACGCCTCAAAATCTAGTGGAAAGTTTCCCAGAAGCCTGGAAATTATTATAACAGCAAAGAGGGAATAAATCTGGAATGGGATGCTCAATGATCATTGATGGCCAGGTGTCCGTAAACCTTTGGCCATGTAGTGCACTTTGTGTATTTTGTCAAATGCACAGAGCACACTGATTCCTGGTTGAACTGACTTCACAAGGCATATAGTGTTAAATGGAGCAGTTCACACAGGCTGCTGATTAACTGTATGGGCCAGTCGTACATATTTGAATAGGCGCACCACAAACTGCAGCCTGCTGTGACCACACAATTGTTCATAGTGTGTCTGGAATTAACGTTCAATCTGAAAATAGTTTGCAACTTATCACACAAACTGTGCATGTGACCGGTGATTAAATACTCTCTGCATGAAGCATAAATTGCATTTAAAAGCTGCTGTGAAATTTGGAACCACAGAGCTGTCAAAAAGGGCTAGACTAAAGAGAAAATGAAAATGTTTCCTTATTAAATAAGGACTCAGGACAGGGTGAGAAAAGTATATGGAGGGCATAAATTTGGCTGGTATGCTGTTTGATTACTAAGTGGTTTTAATTAAAGGTGGTTGTGAACAGAATAAGCTTTATATCAGCTCCCAAGTGGCAAGACTCTCAAGAGGGCAAAATTGGCTGTACTCTCAGGGTGGGAGGGATGTTATGTTCTCTCTCGCTTGTCAATCATAGTGACTCTAGCCAATTTTGTGAGCTTATGCATGCGGAATAGCGCTTTTCTCCAAGTGTGTCATACTCTCATAGGAAACACATAGCCTTCACTCTCCCTGGTTGGAAGCTGTTGTATTATGGGGGATTTTTCACATGATTTTTTTTTCCACATCCTTTCCACGTGTAGGACATGGGTTTTATTTTTCAGATGTGATTATTCATGTGAAATGTATGAGATTTTTTTTGCCTTCCCATATACTGTGTTGACTTGAACGCTGGTGCGCTTTGCGATTTGGTTTGTTTGTGTCGGTGAGAACACAGCAGTTAATCAGCAATTGTACTACAGACCAAAACAACTAGTCCAAGACCATCTCTGTGACATTTTTAATCGAACTCAGCTGCACTTAGTTTGCAGTGAGAAATAGATTCGATCTTGTATTGGCCCATGAAGTGAGCCAAATGTCCTTCTTGCTTTGGATTCGGAGTTGCTAAACTGAACTGCAAACTGCAAACCAGAGCCAGTGGACAGAGTTAAGTGGTTCAGAAATGTATTGTTATGTAAGATTGGGACTGACAAATAAAAAGTTATGCACAAAATATTATAAACTTGTACATGTTCAGGTGACTTTTATGATTTTTTTTCACTTGTTTGTTGTCATGTTTCTGACCTGTTGCCTCACAGCAAGAAGGTTCCAGGTTCGATCAGGGTCAACTGGGTCCATTCTGCATGGAGTTTGCATGTAGCATGTGTCCAAACACATGCAGATTAAGTCAGCTGGCTACTCCAGGGGTGTCCGATCTTATTCGCAAAAGGCCGGTGTGAGCGCAGGTTCTCAGTCAATCAAGCAGGAGCCACTCCTGTTTCCACCTGTTTAATTAGTCGAGATTGGCTTTCAATAGACCCGGGTGTGGCTTTTGCTTGGTTTAAATGAAAACCTATACCCACAATGGCCCATTCCTGATAAGACTAGACACGTCTGGGCTACTCTAAATTGCTGGGCTACTCTAAAATGTTCATCTTTGTGTTAGACTTGTGATAGATTGGTGACTTGTCCAGTGTCTACCCACCCCTCATCCAAGGTCAGCTGGGTTTCAGCAGGCATTGTCAGCCTTATCAGCTAAGGTTTTTCACTTTTTGGTTTATTTAATTATGTGCAGTGAGAAAATAAATCGAACCGAACCAATCCTACCAATTTCACTCTTGACTCATAGGCATGATAGGTGTGAAAGTACCCTTAGATAGACAATATTTTTGCTCTATTTAGAGACATGTTTAAATTCTCTATAATGCAATTTCATTCATTTGTTAGTTTGTTTATATATTTACTTACTTACGAAAAATCCCCTCATTAGCCTCAAAATGTCAGCAAAGCACTCTTTTGTCCTGCAATAAAACACGACATGAGCTCTTCTCCCCTGAAGCCCTGTGTGATTTACTGCTGTGTGCTACATGGCTCGGGTTAATTTTCCTGAAATATCTCTCGACAAGCTCGTTCCGCTTAAACGCCCAGCTTATTGTGTTATTCGTTTTACAGCCGACGTTCTCTCACATGTAGGTCGTTTAATATTTTTTTAATGATTCGAGTGTCCGCTTTGTCATTGCTGAGTGCGTTTGAAGGTCTGATCATAGCTTTTACTGTATTAAAGCCTTTGTCTTTGGTATGAAGTCAAGGACACGTGGAATCAATGACACGTGGAACACTGTGGATGTGCTGAAAGGCAATTTTCAAAGGTTTATTTAGCAAAATCATACACTCAATAAGGCAAACAAGTTACAAGGCAAATAGGGTCAAAAGAGCAGTTTGAGAGCAATCCAGGGTCAATGGTACAAAAGATTTTTAAAGCCTTTGACCTGAATGTGAGTACAAGTGGAGTTCACGTATCCTCTTATAAGCTATACATGAAATTAAGTTTGTAACTATGGCGACCGTAAGGATTGAAATGTTTGCGACCTCTGATAGGCAGGTAGGAGCTTAAATTGCACTCATGTGATACTGACACAGAGCACAGATCTTGACTTTCCTTATAATTCCCCTCAGTCAGAGAGAATTGCGACTCTCTAGACATTCCTGAAGGCATCCGAGAGGACGATCGGTGATCGATGAAGCCATCAGCAGCCATTTTACAGGCGTTTTTCACAACTGCTCACAAACCTTTGTCGAGGAGAGTATCTGTACACTCACACACACATAAAAAAAATGGATCAGTTGAGAACAGAGCTGTCACAGAGTGTATGATGGGGTCATTTGCGTATTTATCACCAAGTGAAAGCTGCACTGAAGTGTATAGTAGTATTTATTGATGTATTGATCTTCTGTCTAGATTTGTATTCTACTGATTTAGTTTTAATGCTTACAGATACAAAAAAAAAAACCCTTGTAGCCACTATTTTATTGGGAATTACAATAAAGTGCTGAATTCTCAATTAGGTCAGAAGGTGTTGATTCATTTTCTTTAACAGCTGCCCAGACACTAACTACAGCTTATCATTTCAGTATTAACAAACCATTCGCGTGGACTTGTATGGCATACGTTGCACATTATTTAAGGCTAATCATAAAAATATTTTGAAAAGTGTTTCTATTTAACAAAGAGCACATTAAAAAAGGGACATTTATTTAACATTTATGAAAGGAGTCTATGTCGTCAGTAAGTTCTCCAACAAGGAAAAGCCTTCACTGTAGAGAACATTGCACTTTCCAATTTCTCAGTAACCTGTCAAGCTGCGTTTTTGTTTTTTTTTTTTATCTATGGATACGACCACACGTACACATTTTAGTTTTAAAATGCATCATTTTGCTATGTTTATGCCTGGTGTCTATATTACTCTGAAGTTTGAAGTTACTCTTAAGAACCTTAAACAGAAAGATTTGAAAACGCTGCTGGCTTCGTTTTAGTGTGGGTGGCCAGAAACAGAGGCTTTTGGAAACGATGACACAGACACTCACACTTCCTGACTGTTTTTTTATCATTCACAACATATCCTTGCCTGATTTGTCACTCTTCTATCATGTGACCATTTTCCAGAAGAAAACAAACTGCATTAGGTTCTGCATCAGTGGTGAACGCAGCCTAGATAAGGAATTATAAGTGCTGCTAACGTTGTTGTTTTTGCTAACAGCTGTTGTGTAGTTAAATTCCGTATTTTATAATGCTACAACTGCCTGCATGCACAGGACACAAACTATAATTAGAGCGATCTGCAACAAGGCAACCAACTGCAGAGTAGACAATCTGCTTCCTGTTTATACCGGCACAGTGTACATGCCCAGTGTACATGAATGGTGATGTTATATGTGATTATTTCTGATATAGAGTTAAAACGCTCATCTGGATGGAGATCGTTTTCATTTTAAAATGCCGTTTTAAGCTTGATTCAAACATAGCTAATCATAGCTTGATTCTTTTCTTAGTAATTTGCTTGATGCCTTGTCTTGTTTCCACGATCATCATGCCTTTAGATTGTAAAAGACTTAACAGCTGTGTGCTAGATAACTAAATCATTAGACCGTGATTGAATTAATCATGATTGCTTTAAATTAATTCACCTGTGAAACCCGCAGTGTTCGGTTTTTAAACTGAGAAACACCATGGGATTGATACATATCTAGTCGAAGAATTCATCCGCACCACCGGTAAAGTGGCTGTGTGGATGAAGATCATTGTGCCTGAATGTTGATTTGTTTGCTTTAATAAGATACACAGTTGAGCAGCGTTATCTAAATTACAATAATAATAGTGGCGGCGTTCCGTTTGACATGTTTTGTCATGATAATCACGATGCAATGCTATTTGATTCTCATGTGTTTAAATGATGGATGATGATTTTGAAGCACATTGTACTGCCACTTTTGTGGCTAGTTAGAGCGAGTGCTTTAGAGTTACAGATTTTAAAAATGAAATACTTCACATCAGTCATGCAAACTTTCAGATACACAGTGAAGATGTGAGTTCACTGTCAGTATCACTGTCTCTATTCCATTATTTATGGAAGAGTATTAGAGGGTTTTTTTTTTCTGTCCATCGGGTTCATTCTTGAGTCCAGTATGGTGTGTTATTAGAGACTTAAAGTAGTAGGAATGACAATACAACACAATTAATAAGAGTCTCGATAAAAAAAAAAAAGACTCACTGGAAGCAATCATGTGTTAAGTGAGGATTAAAATACTTTGTGGTGTGCTGTTACAGGAAAGTAATCAGTGATGAAGTGATGTTATGTGTCCCAAAACGAACAGTAGTTGGATGCAAAGCAAACCACAGGTTTATCTTGCAAATAATGCTCATGTTCTAATACATTGTTTCTATAGCAACAGCCAAGATGATCAAGATGCTGTCTATATATTTATCTAGTAGTTCAGTAGAGGTAGTATAATTTAAGTCTAACTGGGAATGGATATTTGTTGTCACAATGTACAGCCGATGAAGCAAACTGTAAGAACATTCATAAGAAGTTGTGAGATTACGTTTTCTGCCACAGGAAAGTCTTCACGGCAGGGAGCTTTGCACTCGGTAACATGACAAGCTGCAATTTTTTGTCTTAATAAAGCAAGAGAGTGAGTGAGAACCGAGAGGCTAACAATTATAGCAGCTATAACCTCTAACTAACTAATGATTTCTCACAAACTAATAAAATTGGTAGTCTTATGCTGAGTGCCAATTCAGCTAGCTGGTTGTTTGCCTGTTTGCAACAAATAAAGCTGATCTAACATATTTTGGCTCAAAGTCACTTGCTATTATTTCCAACACTTTCCATGATGCTGCTCCATCTGTTCCTATTTTTGTGTTGATCCATCTTTTTTTTTCTTTTCTTTTTTTCTTAGAGCCACATTTTCATTACTAACAATGTAAACAACAAGACAAGCAAACAAAAAACCTCACAATAATACTATGCTAATTTGTGGGATGGTGTAAGTAGGACTCAGAACCCATCTCAATACACACACAGCCCCGGGCAATTGTGCCTGATTTGCTTACCTTATACCTCTACCTCCGTAAGAGTGTACAGTATAATGCAAGTGAACAGGTTGTATATTTGAATAAAAATCATATAATAAGAATAACAGTAAATGAGTAAAATGTTGTGCTAAAGTTTAATGTGGTCTGCGATCGTCAGATCCAAAAGCCTTGAGTGCCTCACAGTGACCCAAAGTGACACAGTCCGTGTCTTAAATGATGAGCAACTTAATAGTTTCTGACAGTCTTGCGGATTGGAGCAGAACCTCATCCCTTTGTAAAAAGAGAAATGATGGTAAAAAGGGATGGGGGAAGGTTGTAGGGTTCAAGAAGTAGATGGTGGGAAATGGATTAAGAGTGTAGGTTGTAGGTGCACAATGGAAAATAGTCAGCACTGCAGCCTCATAATGAGTGTACCATGGTCGTCTATAGATCTACGGGGAGCACTTACTATGGAGGAGTACATGCCTCTGGAGCAAGGACACACGCTGTCAGCTAAAAGCTTTCAAAATTGAAAAAAGGTATTGTTCAAGTAAGGAATAAAACACTTACAGGTGGTCATTTATAGGAAAATAATCAACAGGGATCCAATTTATAATTAATAACAACATGCAATGTGGTGTTTTATTCCTCTTATTCTACAGCAATTTGTCAACACTAACATTTTTTATTTTTGAAAGAATGACACATCCTATATTCGATGATTTGACTTCTGTCCTGAAAAACATACTGTGTAAGTTGTTGTAAAAGAAACAATAATGAGCACGTTGCTATGAACCTGTGATTTGAACTACTTTCAGAGAATTCAGTAATACTGTAGTAGAAATCATTTGAATTGGTGTAAGAAATGTAGGTAACGACATGTGTGATTACAGCAACACGGAACAATGCCTATAACGTCAAGGCAGCATGGGGACCATTATATCTCCAAAGGTTCAACAGCAATCCCTGCCTAGAGATGTAGCTGGGATCGTTCCTCCTCAGCCAAGGGTGCGGCTTTTCTCAGCTTCTCTTGGTCTGGCCACTGAATTATTTTAATCCACTGGCTCAATGTTCCACATCATTTATATTTATGATCCCACTATCCAGTGTCACTTAGAAGATGATGAGTTCGTTTTTGACTCTGCTTCCATGTCATCTCAGGGAGCTTTTCCTTGCCACTGTCTCCTTTGACTTGTTCATTAGGGATCTAGAAAAGTTACACATATAAAAATGAATTGAATCAGAGAACCTAAAAGCCAGAACTGTGTCCATGCTTTTTCCTGCTTATTTGATATTCTAATATAATCAAGGTTCACAGCTTAAGTGCAACACCCATTTGTAGCTCTGATTAAAACAGAATTACGACGTCTCGCCATTCGTGGGTCATATGGGATACAAAGTCTGAATTATGATGATAATTTCATCAGCATTTGGGATGTGCACTAGCACGTCTTTGCTTTAGATGATGAAAGCACATATATAGCTAAATGAAGATGTTAGATGTGGGTTTTATGCATTTGTCATTTGTCATTACACATGCTCCATTAATCAGTAATTGGAAAGTGTGCAAGTGTCACTTAAGATTTAAATCCGAAGATGTTTTGCATCAATAGAGCACCGAAGAAGACGACGCACTGATGAGATGCGATATTAATATATCATAAATTAAGGTCACATAGTCTTAGCAGTAGCTCCATGACAAATAAGCAACAATGTAAATAATGTTAATTTATAAATACTGAATGCTTTCTGTAATAAACATGTTAGATATTTTGCTCGCTCATGAAGGAGCTGGACTACACTAGTCAGCTTGGGTCAAACTTGGTTCTTGGTTCCTGGGTTCCTGTTCCTTTCCATTTTGTTGAGCTAGGCTGAAACCAGGAACTCAAACCCCAGAAAAATAAGTGTGTCTCCATCAGTCATGGCTATAACTCTATTGCATGGTGCTTGCTTATGCACTCATTTATTTCTGTATTGAAATGTGATTGTTAATAATAAGTTTTTGATGTAAAACCAATAATAAGAATCTTTGAGAATTTTGTGCAAGAAATCAACATTTTTGAAAGGAGTGCTCTGTAACAATTAGGTAACATGACAAGCTGCGGGTTTTTTTCTTCTTCTTTGTTTACTTGTTTTATTAAGTTCAAGACAGGTAAGGGAAAGACTGTTTATAGCTGCTATAATGCAAATGATAACAAGTACTAACTAATTTCATGGACATTCCACAGCATTAATCATAACTGTAAAACAATCCAAAAAAATTAATAAAAAAAGAAAAAATTGTTAACATTGGCAAATTGTTCTGCCTGTTTGGGAACTTTAAGAAAAATCTCCTGGATCCTAATAAGAAGCTGAAGAAGCTTCACCAGGAACACTGTTATGAACATAAAAATATAAAATTCGCCACCCAGACATTCCAGTGTCTGTATATTTCCTACATCCAAATGTTTCCAAATGAAACAAGAACTATATATATATAGTGTATGCATATGGACAGAGCTATTCTATTCTTCAACATTGACAATTCATTCATGTTTAAATTCTTTTAGTTCACAGATTTATAGATCAAACCGTAACTTTGTCTGGTTTCTGTAACACTTTGTTAAGGCGGTCTGCTAAGTTAAATATTGAGATATCTATTGAGCACAATGGTTGGCTATATCATTTGCCTTGCAGCAAGATTCTTCCTATCATAGAGCAGATAAATCTTGATAAAGAAAAATGACTTGCTAAATGTTTCAGCAAAATAACAATAATCAGAAATCTTGCCGCTGTAATCAGTGTAATTGCATAACGCAGGGTGTCTTTTTTCCTGTGGTTGGAGATGGTGTTGATGAGCCGCACTTCAATTTTGATTTAGGAACAAAATTCATGGATGTCTTCAAATTATAGTAAATGCTTTGGAGAACTCCAAAAACACTGTTGAGTGTTGAGTGTGTCCAAGAGTGTTGGCGTCATCTGTCAGTCAACGGTATCCTTTGGCTCCCTCTGATAGTCGCCTCAATCGTGTCGCCTCAAAGGTGAGAGTAGTTCAACTCTGTACCTTCCCACTTTGCCTCGCTAACAGTTATTTCGCCTGTCATCATTCCAAGTTGCCAAATTTCATCAACATTACATGGTTGTACATTGCCACAAAACTCTTCCTGTGTGTATGCCTCTTTAACTATTGCATAATTCCATGTGCCCTATTTCATAGTGTTGTCTTCATGTCTTCATTATAATTATAAACTGGTAGAACACACTCATGTTCAGAGGGTTAGCATTGCAGCCACACAGGTCCAGGGTCTCTGGTTGAATCCTGAGCTTAGGTTTCTGTCTGCGTGTTGTTTCATGTGTTCTCTGTGTGGGTTTCCTCTGGGTTCTTTGGTTTCCTCCCACCGTCTAAAAACTTGCCAGTAAGTAGACTGGCTATGCAAATTACCCTTAGGTCTGTGAGTGTGTGTGTGTGTGTGTGTGTTTTTGTGTGTGGTGGCCTGTGCTGGATCCTCCTCCCATCCAGGGTGTTTTCTCGCCTCTCTAGATGACTCTGACCAGGATAAAGCACTTACTGAAAATGAATGAATGACTATTAGAATTATCAGAGAAACTTTGCTATCTGAACTTCGCTTAACTTTTAATGTTTTGGTATTCTGTATTGAGATGTCACATCTCACCATCATTTCTGCGGTTGTAGCTGTGGCAGTTAATCAGGATAGGTAGTACAACGAAAATGCACCAGGGACTGATGCCTAGGGCCCAAGGCTAGATTTTTAGCAATAAAAATGTAATGTTTATTGTATTTTAAAATCCACCTATATATCTTCACTTTAGCTCAGTGATAAAATGGGGCCTCAAAAGCCTTTACATGCTTAAGGCTACTATCTCTCTTTCTTTCTCTCTCTCTCTCTCTCTCTCTCTCTCTCTCTCTGTGTGTGTGTGTGTGTGTGTGTGTGTGTGTGTGTTCTAGCACTCATGCACAGTGAAAGAGAACAAAAATCTGAAAGTTTGGTGTCTTGTTAAAGTTTAAGA
>JAQMYM010000009.1:17677087-17692003 GCA_030014255.1 Parauchenoglanis ngamensis | reverse complement strand
CACACACACACACACACACACACACACACACACACACACACACACACACACACACATATATATATATATATATATATGTGAGAAAAAAAATAGAGTAGGTAGAAATGATGCAAACCATTATTCAGTTTATTTTGATTTCTTTCATATTTTTATTTATTTTTTTTTATTTCCTTTAAAAATATCTTTCAATGAATATGCATGAGTGATCCTTGCTTTCAGGTTTATCAGAGGATGAGACATTTATTCATATTCATATTCACAATCATAGCACATGCACTCAACATCTGAGACAAGTAAAACTTTTAAAAGGAACAAAATGAGATTTCCCCCCAAGCCAAAAACATTGCTTGATTCAGGAATATTATTTGTGTCTATACAGTTTCATAAACTGTCAGAATAAATCTGTACTTTAAAAGGGTAAATATATAAATCTAAATAAATCTCTATTATCACTTTGATCACATCTGTTGTACAATTTGGCCAAATTCTCAGTCACTGACACAGACTGTGGTCGAGTCTAACGTGAATGCAACTACTTTTTATCTGTTTATATTCAATGTTAAGGACCTTCCACAATAATGTTACTCCATTAACACAAACAACAAATATAAACAGTCCCTCACCATCCTTTCCTTTTTTCTTTCTCTTAAAGTTAATAAGAGGGGGGAAAGTTTCTACTGAGAAATTAGAAAGCCCAAGGTCCCAAGAGTTCCTGTGACAGAAAACGTACTCACTGTTACAGAGCTTACATCATGTGGCATGTCTGTAATACAAGTCATGGTCTATGTTGTTACTATGGAAACGGAAAAGGATAAGAATAAAAGCGTTAACACTGTATAAACCTGTGGTTCGCAGGAACTGCTGTCAGAGCTACTGTTATAGAAAATGAATTACTGGCTGACCAATCAGATTAAAAATTTCAACAACACAGCGGTTTAAAAGCCTTTAAAGTTATAGTACTACTGAAATTGTTTTACATCCTCCATGGATAATTCTCCCCCAGACCTCCAGAGGGCGCCCTCTATTTAAGTTATGTCCTCTGTTAGTTGCTGGGCATTTTTGTTATGTCATGTTAGTATCATGAGTAGCTTGCATTTGTGTTGAATTTTTCTAGCCTTGCTTTAGCTAGACTTGTCTTACCTTGGTCTAGTCCTTTGTTATAGTTTTTCCGTATAATAATAATAATAATAAAATAATAATTTTAGGTAAATAATAAGCATGATCGTCCATTTTTCAACATTTGGGTTCTCAAATGTAACTGGATTTGTTACATTTTGTTTCTTTTCTGTACAGTTTTGTATTGCAAATGTTTTGTACATGAACTTGACCTACTTTTAGAGGACTACTTGCCATCTTAAGAGGTAATAGAACTAACAGTCATGAAGGCAAAGTCCCCATTTTAATAAGGATCACTAACAGAGCCCTTTTGAAATATGTTGGTGTGATGTTTACCAGGGGTGTCTTCTTTTCAAATCCCCCAGTGGAGGATTCAAGGACAACACCACCCGTCCTCAGTCATTCAGTGTGCTTGAGGATGGAGCGCTAGAGAAAATATCATACCCTGCGATCAGTTTCTTGCAGGTGACAAAATGGTCTTGATAGCTTTAGCGTATTTGTCACGCTAGGTCATGGCCTAATTTCACAGTATTTGCAAAAAAATGAGTATTGTTATGTATCAATATTAGCCCAATAAAAGAACTACAGTTATTCTGGGTCATGAGTCAATTTTGAAACTGACAAGAAGAAAAGCTCAGATGATTCAAGTCTATGATGAGGACTTCACCTATTTTACTTGCAATACTTGCAATCATTTCATTTGATACTCATTTGATATTTAATACTCAAAGTGAAAAAGCTTTAAATACACTTCTCTATTTGGGTTTTGAGATTTGAACGCTTTTGTTTCAGGAAATTCTACACTTTAGAATAGCAATAGAGTCAACTCCGTATATGAAGCAGTCTCCATTCCCAGTATAACTGGTGTCAAGATGATTTAAACACTCAAATCTGACACTGGAACAGTCGTATGTATACCTGCTGCATATCTTATATACTTATTTAGTGCCTTTATCCTATGCTTTTGTTTTTTAATATCAGGCAAAATATGCTAGGTGTTACAATAAATGCCTGCATTAAAATAATTTGATATAGTTTTATGCTATACAGCAGCTTATACTGATATAAAAACATCAACCTTGTTCAAATAGAATTTGTGCATGTTATATATACATGAGTAACCAAATCATACCTTTTATATATTTTATTACTATAGGAAAGTGCCATTTATGAGCGACTCAGAAAAATAAGAGCCACTTTGCGTGGTCTGTGTCTCTGCTGAATCGTGCCTAATGCATCATTCTGTGGTAATTTAGGCCCTAAATGCACCATTCAGTATTCAGAATTGCTTCAGAAAGTATTGCTCCGTAATGCATCAGGAGAGAGATATTGCCCTCTACAGGCTGCACAACAAAGTGCATGCTATTCTGAAAGTAAATTGTTAGATCATTTAAAAAAGGCAAGGCTAGTATTTTGATGTTAAAGCTTCACAACCTAGCATAACTAGTTATAACCTAGCATAACCTAGCATAACTAGTTGTGGAAGATTAGAACTTATCCAACTACCTGAAACAAGCCCAAGTGAGCCAAAGTTGTGTTATATGCCTTAATGGTGAAAAAAGAACTGGTAATGATAAACCATATATATACATATGTGCATAGATTTGTACTTGTACTTGAATTTGTAGTCAAGATTGTATGAGTAGTATGTCCTTGATGTGTAATGTTTTCAGGTCAATGATTATCGCTCCACTGCCAGTCTAATCTTTCAGGCAAATCACCAACCCTCTGATATTCTTCAGAACTCTGGTTTTTAACCTCAGCCTCTTGGTTTTGATCATGAATTGATGATCAATGTAGTCACTAATCAGTATTCTGGTGTCAATATTTATGGCTCTGGAATTGGCATTATGGCATTGAAACTAATTATCAAAACCTGATTAGCTGGATGCTCTGTAATTGATGATAGTTCTACAGTGTCACAGATCATCAGCACTCTGGAGCCTGTTATTTAGGCTCACAAAGTGATAATCAAAACTCTTTAATCAATGCTCAGGGTTCGAACGGTCAATCATTAGTTCTCTACCACCAACTCACTCATTAAAGCTCTGGAGCAGATTGTCAGTGTTCTGGAGCCAATCATCAGAGCTTTGGACCAGTCCGACAATTAACACTCCAGCCCATCATTGAGGATCTGGGCATGTAGCCGATCATCAAAAGTTTGCAGATGATCATGAGGGCTGTGCAGTCAAAAAGACTCTGGAATTCATAGCCACAGATTAAGAGTCAGATATCTGCGGTCTGGATGTGATCAGTCGCACTCAGAAGGTGATCACCAGCACTCTGCCACCATCAATAGACTAGGTCCCCTGGTGGTATTCATCATGGCTTTAGAGATGATCATTATAACTTTGGAACTGATCCTCAATCATCATCAATGTAACCAATGATCAAGATTGTGTATGCTCAATAGCACTCATTAGAAGAATTATTCATCAGAACTCAATTGTATTTGACCATCAAGGATATTGAGCCAATCATCTCAAAGTTCTAGAGATGTTAATCATAGCATGTTAATTATGGCAAAGTAGTTTTCAGGTTTTTTTTAGTATAACTTTAATGATCATTTGAGAAGATCATCTAGGCTCTGGAGCCAATGCTATAGATTGTACTATTGTGCAGCAAGTTATTAAGGATTGGCACTTGATTATGGGCTTTTTGGAGCAAATAAACTTATAAGTTAAAGAAGTTATAAGTATATTTTCTTCATGAAGACATAAACCAAGCTTGCTAGGATGTATTTAATAAAGTTATAAAAGGTTTATTTTTTAAAAAT
This sequence comes from Parauchenoglanis ngamensis, assembly GCA_030014255.1. Classification (NCBI taxonomy): domain Eukaryota; kingdom Metazoa; phylum Chordata; class Actinopteri; order Siluriformes; family Auchenoglanididae; genus Parauchenoglanis; species Parauchenoglanis ngamensis. Next base: position 17,688,111 of record JAQMYM010000009.1, on the reverse strand, counting down.
TGCCAACAAAAAATTACTTGATTTGTTTGTGAGAAAGAATGTGACAGAATATAATATATCAGAAAATCACATTTATTCATTCTTTCACTCATTCTCAGCGACCATGTTATCATGGTCAGGGTGGATCCAGAGCCTATACCAGGAACAGCAGGTGCGAAGCGGGAATACATCCTGGAGGGGATGTCAGTTCATTACAAGGCACTATGCACACACATTCATATTCAATATTCCTATTCATATTCACATCTTCACACCTGGGGTAATTTGGAGTAGCCGGTACACCTACTGGGATGCTTGTTGGATGCGAGAACCTGAAACACTTTGTTAAGAAAACACAGTCATGGGTCTACAGAGATGTGGAAATGATATGACCAGATGAATCAACTTTTACCATATTTTTGAGAAGTGGAGTGGAGTGAATCTGTCACATAGACGGAATTGTTCCGTTGTTGTCACTGCCCTACAGTACAGTAAATTTGTTATGCTGTTTAATCATTTCTCAGTATGCATAGAATGAACAAAAAATGTACACTACGCAAAACAGTTGCAGAGTAAACTATAACCTACTGGGTAAATTATCATAGGTGGAAAATCCCTCATCTTGAGAGTCCTCAAGGTTGAAGTGTAAATCAGTTGGACAAGGTGGGAAGAAATATTCTTGATCTTCTACATTGTCCACAGACTCCTTGATGCCCCCATAATCATCATAATGAACCATTACTTGTGAGTACATACTTTCAGCTCCATAGACATTAGGTGGATCATGGATGGCTAATTGCTCCATTGACATGTCCAGCTGCTCTTCGTAACCCATGTCTTTGAGGTCAGTGCAGTCAGTTTGGTTGGGCACATCAGGTTCGTAGAAATATGCACATTCTTCTACGTAGTCAACAGCCTTATTCTTGCCCCCATAATCATCATAATTTTTCACTTCTGAGTAAACTGATTCAGCATCATAGTTATCAAAAGTCCCATGGATGGCTGAGTGCTCAGAACTCATCTGATCTTCTTCTTCTAGGACATCTGAAAAGTCCTCAGAGAGAGGGATGAAGTCAGGATGTGGGCCAAGTTGTTGGTTTTTGTAGTCCTTGCTGCTCTTCGAGATTAATTTTGCTTTGTCAATTATCGCATAAACCGGATCTTGTGCATCACTCGAGAGACGAGGAGTACTGTTGATGCTCCTCACTTTGTTGTCTTTGCTGGGATTATTACTCAAGTTGATGGAGTTCAGTGAATTGCTTGTGGTCAGTTTTTTCTTCGGATGCTTTATCTGTGCCGGAGGTGTATGGGATTGCTGGTAATTCTGGGTGATGTGCGGCTCTTTGGGTCTTGTTCCAGGTGTGTCCGCTTTTGGAAGTTTCTTGAGAGCATCGCTGATGATTGCGAAGACGTTATCACTATGACTCGTGGCGAATTCAAAGTAGCCTTCGCCAGACTCGCACCTCCGACCTGCTTCGAAGTTAAAAGACAGCTAGAGAGCAAGAACAGAAACAGAGCATTTTAGGGGATCTAACTTCTTTCTGTAGAAAAAGCCAGGAATGCAAAATGAAGGGGGGAAAAAAACTGAGCCACACACAGTTAACGAGGAACGCTCTGTCATTTTTACCCAAACAAAACGTGAAAGTGAAAGAAAAATTCTATACTAGCTTACCATGTCTTGACCAAATTTCCTCACGAAGCGATACGGCCATTTGAGGAGAACCTGCTTCGTTTTGCGGTCCTTTAGGAGTAAAGTGTCATATTGTGGTGTGAGCAAGTATTCTCCGTTCAGCTTACACCGTACTGCTGCCTCTGTAGCCATGGCAACTACCAGGAAATCCCGCACTACAAGAAAATCAAGAAAATAGAACATTAATATTTCACTGTAGATTCAGTTACAATACACGGATTAAACTTACTTTGTGATAGCTAACACAGCTAGCAGAGCGGATTAGCTTGTTGAGTGATTCGTTAGCTAGCTCATAAAATAAGGCATCCTTGTGAGTGTGCTAATTAGTTTAGCTCTTTAAAACATAGCAGAATTTTATTTTATAATTAAGAAGGACTTAAACAAAATATATGCACTTACATTTAAAAGCTGAAAGCAAACTTTCCTCTAATTTCCTTTCCTACCATGCCCATTCCTCTCCTCTCCCTTCCCTTCCCTTCCCTTTTCTTTTCTTTGCCATTCTGAATGAAACACATGTGCCTGTTGTTTTATTTGTTCCTTCTCTTCCCAGGTGTTTTTCAGTGCTGTTCTTCCTGCAGACAGCAAATCCAGACCTGCAGTTATACACAGCCATTGTGCCAAACACGGCTGAAAAGATAATCAGGCTGTGGCAGAGTCTGCACCTGTCTTGCTTTTTGCCCACAATCCTTTGCACCCAGCGAGAAAGACTTGATTACGCTGCAAAAGATTTCACTTCAATCAGGTGCCCGCTCTTTGAGTGGAAGCATTTTTCTCCTCCTTTGCACGGCTCCTTAATTTCATCCTCTGATGCTCAGCAACGGGGTTTTTTTGGGGTTTTTTTTTTTTTTTTTTTTTGCCTCTGTCCAGTTTAAGACAGCTTCACTCTGATTCTGTCTTTGATTAGAGACAAAATTGTTGTAAAATACACTATACATACACATCCTGTGCACATTTTGACATTAGTGGCTTTGAGCTTTCCTTATTGTGTAGCTGTCAACATTCAGAAGCACTTTAAAATGCATACTTATTTATTTCCATTGACATGACGTATAGAGGCATGAACACTCCCATAAAAGATGCTTATTTTATCCAGTTTTGTCAAAAAAGTTAAATGTTAGATAATACTGAAGGTGAAGTGACTAAAGGAGAATTCCGGTGATTGTTCCCAATATCAGTATAATTTGTTTGTTAAGGAATTCCTAAAGACGTCTTGTTCTAAAGAAATTTACTGAAATTTCCACTGAAACTATAATTAAAGTTTCATGGAGTCTGACTTTTTAGCTATTATTATTATTAGAGTGGCTGTTACTTATTGCCACAAAGTGCGGCCAAAAACCACCTACTTTCACAGGAAGAGGCCATTTGACTTGCAGTGCGACACACTCTCAAATACATGTGTGTTAGTTCTGTTATAAAAAATTTATCTGGTGTCTATATTTTATTCCAGAAATGGCATTATGTTTATTTTCCTATCAGAAAATGCATACCGCGTAGACACAGCAGTGAAGATTCTGACAGCCAAGTGAACAATAACTGTATGTCATTTCCATCTACAGAGCAGCTATAGTTAATCTACATATCTAGAAATTTCATGTGCAATTCTAATGATGGTAAAAATGTGTAGCAGCCTGGGAAATCCTTCACACTGTGTAATTTTAACACCTTCAACTATATATAAATATAGTTGCGAAAATGACAGACTTTCCTGAACTGAAGTATCTTCCTCTTTTGCATGTATCTTAATCACAAGTCAAGTTCTAGCATTTTAGTCTCCTTTTTAGTGAAAAGGAAGCAAACTGACTTTCATTTAGGTGAAGTATACACTATATGGCCAAAAGCTTGTTCAAACCTGACCGTCACTTGCATAAAAGGTTCTTCCCCAAACTGTTCCACGAAGTTGGACGCACACAACTGACTAGAATAGCTTTTTGTACTGGAGCATTTTAATTTCCCTTCACTGGCACTCAGAGACCCAAAGCTGTTCCAGCATGACAATGCACCTGTGCACAAAGCCAGCTCCATGACAACATGGTTTATCAAAGTTGGAGTTGTTCTGCACAGAACCATGATCTCAACCCCAATGAACATCTTTGGGATGAACTCTGACCTCACTAGTAGTCTTAGTAATGCTCTTGGGGCTGAATGAGCACAAATCTAGTGGAAAGTCTTCTCAAGGGAACTTTTTCAGCCAGGAGAAATATCCTTCAGCAATATTCATTACAGTGTCGTCGTATCTAACTCCAAATAACTTCTGCATGGCAACACCAACACCAGTCACATCTCAAAAAAAAAAATGCTAGATGGCCATCTTAAAGCTACAGGGCACATTTTACAACAAGCCTCATGAAACTGTCTGAGAAAATTATGACAAAAACAATGGCTGAAATTAAATCTTGTCAAAATAAAACAAAACTAAAAGACTAAAATGTAACTACAATTTTCAGTAAGTGACTAAGACTAAAACTGACTTTCTCAAAATTCTCATTCTGATTTTTCTCTTTTTCTCAGTTGCTGTGACATCCAGCGGGTTTTCCTCAAACTGCCACGCAAATAGTGATAAACTGTACAACGTAGCTAAAAAGGACAATGTAAAAGAGGGGGCTAAAACTTTGTGCAGGGCAACAGATGCGCTATATTCAGAAATGGTTAGTGAGTGTAGGAGCAAGGGATCTGATTAAAATGTTGGTATGAAAACACACATATAAAACAATTTGTGAATAAATTCAGAACATGTTATAATGCATTCATATGGCATTTATACACATTGTAAAAAAATGATGTATGAAAAGGCATTAGAGTTTATAGCAACATGCATAGTGATTTAATAAATAGACTCTCTGACACGGGGTAAAGTTTTGTACACTGAGAGCTATGATATTAAGCGAAGACATCTCGAATATAATGAAAATGATCTGGTATGTCTTATGATAAGATAACTAAACCAAATACAAGATCATTAAACCTGTTCCTAGACATTTATTTTTTAGTAATTTCAAGCTTAAATAAACATTAAGCTTGTATTTCTCTAAATATCAGCCAAGAGAATAAGAAAATGAAACCTTGAAATGAGTTAAAGCATTTACAAACAGGTTGATAAATACTATAGTTAATTTATAATAATTTCATAATAAGAAATATTAAATAAATTTGCCTATATTCAAGGTATTTTCAAATGCTTAGAAATTGTTTGCAGTGTAGCTTGATTTCATAATCCAATAACGCGCTATACAAAGATGGGCTTGGTTTCAACGTGTTATGAAAACTTCTTAAAACTGCTATTCATAATGCTTATAACAATGGCTATGACATGTAATGGATGTTCATGGTTAATTATAACTGTGTATAATGTATATAATGTATTCCTTATGTTAGGATAACATGAATGATGTTTACAAATATATTCAAAACCAACATGGATCAAGTAAGTAATGATTTGCATTCTTTTCTGATGCTCAGTAAAAATGAATTAGTAGGGCGAGACTTTTGGATATGACTGAGTATTTTGTATAAGTACTGTGTTAAGAACCTTCTGTGTGACCCGGGAAACGTTAATCAGTGCCGATTGTCAAATCAACGATTAAGAAGGCTCTCCATGACCTCAGGTCGTCAAGGGTACAATACAGAACAGTGTTGCTATGAGACTGCAATGAGGAAACCACAGGTCCTTTTAAAACGGCAGTTTGAGCAACAGAGTGCAAGTAATTCACTAAAGTCATTTTGCATATTAAAGACACCAGTGTGAGATTTCAGCTGTAATTGCTTTTTGTCAGTGAAATTTCAGCCGCACCTAAAGCAGACGTCTGATACAAGACCTCTCTTGTGCTGGATATCTGGTTTAGGGAGGGTGACTGAACCGAAATCTAAATAAAGTCTGTTCTGTGGTTGTGCATGCTATTTTCTGCTTGACTAGCTCTCAAACCGACAAGGAAGGAAGTGGCACTTCTGTGTGTCTTTTGTTTCAAATGCAATGAGATTATTTTGTACAATAAGTCAAGATTTGCACTGTAGATCCTCCCAACTTTCTCTTCTCTTGATATGATGCACATTTATATTTATTTAGGTGAAGTCTTGGCACATTCCAACAATAGCAAAGCACAGGCTACCAAGAATAAGGGACTATATTTTAATCCTGAAAGTCATCTTGGCTTTTGTAAATGTTATATATTCGCATGAATTTGATTATTTACGAACAATAACTACTACATTAAAAAATAGTGCTTCCCAAAGTAAAACTACATACATTATTGAATGTATGATCAGGGACCACCTGTGATGGTTCCATAGACCACTGGTTGATGTAAGGAATAACATGCTACAAGCAAGAGTTAACTTAGGTAAGTTAACTGCATGTTTCTTAGATAACATTTTCTATATTGCTTATCAGTACATTTAATCGCATAGATCACCAGAAGTCTTAGTTGCTTACATTTAGCTAGCTGATATAACATGGCCTGATCCTTAGGCATTCTATTAAGCACTTGCTGAAATTCAGTTATATGATATATATAAGGAATAGAACACTTTGGGGATGCTGTTACAGAATAAAATTATTATAGACAAGGTAGAGTTGCTGTTAACTCTAAACATTATTTTCCTATAACCAGTAGGTTATACCACAATCTGTTACAAGGTTTTGTTTCTAAGTGAAAGACATTTCACACTTCGTAAGCTGTTTATAGTTACATTTAGTGTTATGGAACATATGCCAAAAAAAAAACAAAAAAAAAAGGTTGGTTCCTGTTATCACTTACGTTATAGCTCCTATAAACAGTTGTTCCTTCACCACTCTTTTATCTCTCTGATGAAGTCAGTGAGACAAAAAAGGTGCAGGTTATGATACCAAGAAACTGAAAAGCACGAAGCATGGAGCGTGAAACCAGTCAAATGCCTTTATTCAAGTTGATGCTCACTCTATTTCACAGGCGGAGCTGGGGGAAGACAATCCAGTGAACTAGGAACATGCCGTCCCCTGTGTTCACATGTTTAAGTATAATGAATTAATACCACTGACTCACCACTTTAAAGAGGACCTTGGTGGCTTTGTTTGTTGCAAACTCTTCAGTTATCTTGAAGTAATCCAATTTGCAACAGATTTGGTGACATTTTGGCCAATCCATTCTAACGATCTTGTGACAATGGTGATCGCTGGTAGATCTTTATGTTTGTTCTTTAAGTTTCAGACATTCAAAACCCCTCTCTCGTGATGCCATAGCTACTGACACAGTTAACCATACAGATGTGCAAGGCAGCGCTAAATTTCGGGTAAAAAGCCATCAATTATACAATGCTTGCTTTGCTCATTTTTGGAAAGCTTGTCATGGTGCAGTGCCTGCTAGTGGTCTGGGACACTCCCCTGTGGGTCTCCCATGGCCCTTGTCAAAGGACAGAGTAACACACTTGGAGGAAAGTGATACAGGGACCGTCGTGATTGGCTAGTGTCTCTGTGATTGACAGGTGAGAATTCAACAGGGATTGTAAAGACATACAGCCATGAAAATATGCATAGTTCATACATGAAGTACGACCACAAAATTCTTTTCCGTGCGTTTGGACGGAAATTGGGATCAGGGCACAGTGTCAGACATGATACGTCAATTTGAAGGTTAAAAGCCTTGCTCGAGAGTCTCGACAGTGGCAACTTTGTAACAGAGAACCTCAAAGGAATACTAAAACATTTTCAAGCACCAGGCTTTGATTTGTAGTAAACACTTCACATGTGAAAGCACCCTAATTTAATATTTTGTACTATTTATCACTGAAAATCCTCATCACCAGTCTGCGAGCAACGCACAACTTAAGGATGGTGCTTTAAGGTGTGAAATTAATTTGTGCTACTTTTCAGTTTCTTTTACGAAGTCAAAACAGACACCCAGTATTGAGTCCAATTAACACATCGTAGTGCAGTGATAAAGTCAGTTTCCTTAGCTGAGTTTGACTGGACAGAAATACTATTGTTCATCCCTGCTCCAAAGGTAAAAGTGTTTTGCATTGAACCTCAATCCGTTTCCATCATGATTCATGTTACAAATTGCTTTATACACTTTATATTCGCCTCCCTAGTGCAGGGGTCATCAATCACAAAGGGCCGTTGTGACTGCAGGCTTTTATTCCAATGAAGCAGAAGTCGCACCTGATAATCGATCGAGGGCAAAGAATCAGGTGTGGCTCCCGACTGGTTGGAATGAAAACTTGCAGCCACTACAGACTGAATACCTTTTGATCAAGTACCAAAGCAGGTTGTAGTAAATGGAGGTGAAAGATCACAGCAAGGCACATCACAACACTGAACTGCCAGAACATCCTCCAGAGGAATAACATCTCACTCTAAATAGAAGTCACAAATATTTTGATCATATTTTTCCACCTATTTTACACCTTTGCTATGTATAGCAAAAACGGGTCCGGTGTTAAATGCTTCATTTCTTAAAAGTTGGGATTCATTCATCATTCGTTTATCTTCAGTAAATGTTTCATCCAGTGGATGTGAAGCCTATTCCAGGGACATTGGGAATGAGGCAGGAATGCGCCTTGAATGGGATGCATGGCACCATGGGCATGCACTTTCACAGACTCATACATGACAGGGACATTTTCCTGTAGCCAGAGAACCTAAAGTAAACTCACATGGAGAACATGTGAAACATGTGATCAGGGTTGAACCCTGGAGCCGTGAGACAGCAACGCTACCCGCGGTGCCACCATGACGTTGTTTATGGTCTATTATCTGGGAAAGTTCCCCACCTTCTTCTTCCTTCTTCCTCTTTCCTATGATGCGTCAATCTCTTAATCTCTTTATTTCCCGCTCTGCCCGACTCCCTGACTTGTAGGTGTCTAACCCATAAATCGGCTTCACTTCCTCTCCGCACATTTTCTCATGCTGCCTCACACAAACACATTTTCTTCTTTCCGTTTTCACAGGACTGATAAGGAGCTGGGTTAATTTTAATTCGCTCATCACATGTGAGCTTGAACGCCTCAGAGAATCCAAGGACTAAATCCTGATGTCGTAGAGTGTGTTGACCCCATAAGGGAGGGGAAGTCAGATCTATTTTTCTATTTGATTTGAGATATATGGCCGACACACACAGCTGAGAACAGGCAAAACACACCACCCAGTTATAATGGAACACCTGTGGCCCAACGTCTCTGGCCTAAGGATCTGGAAGTGAAAATGATGGTGCGCACATAAACACAAGTTCAGTAATGCCTAGTATTAGCCTCAGGAGTCCATGGCAGAGAATCTTCAGTGCACCGCTAAGATCTCTTTATATTCCATAAGTTAGTGACACCAACTGAATTCTCAAATCTGATGGGCCAGAAGGTGTTGATTTAATTTCCTATAACAGTAGCTCTGACAACAGTTCCAGCCACGAGGACAATCGTACGGATGGCCCGCAAAAACAGACTGCAAATGGTAATATGACTATGGATTAATGTAAGGAGATGTTTCTTTTGCATTTTTGGAGGGAGTCTCCAAGGTTAGTGCATGGTAACTGTCTGATGTAAAGCTGTAACTTGAAGGATTCAAGTACGAAAGGGTTTAGGTTCTTCTTGGTAACATGACAAGCTGTAAATTCTTCGTCCTTCATGAGAGAAAAAAAATAGAAGCTTGCGTAGGAATGTCTGTTTACAGCTTCTATAACAAGTGATAACAGGAATTAATTTCTTTTGTGTTACCTTTTTCTTCATGTTCATTTGAAAAGCATGAGAATATTGGGTCATGAGGCCTGTGTTTTGCAATTTTCGGTAAAAGTCAGTACCAAACGGGGAATATTTGCAATCAGCCCTGCTTTTAATATGTAATCAGCTCCTTATCTAAAGGGGAACAGGTACACACTAGTAATCGTGTAATTTAGTATGAGTAGTATGCATAGTATAAATTTTTTAACACAGTCCTGGACTGTGTGTCTGTGTGTGTACTGTTAGTGACATCATTTTGCACCAGAGAGTCTTATTGTTCCTCTTTAAAAGAGGATTTGATTACATATTTAATACCCATATGACGTGCTTCTTGGGCCAGATTTCTAAGTATGCAACCAGTGGTGTATTTTCCGTGGTATACTGCATCCCAAAATGCAATACAGTCACTTAATTGCAAAAGTGGTTTTTGCCAGTATGAACAAATCAGCAACTATTAGCAACTGCCTAAGGCTACGTTCACATCACAAGCCTCACTGTCCAATTCTGATTCTTTGCTCAGATCGGATTTAGCTTTCTTGCTGGTTCGCATTCATAATTACAAGTGAACTGTGTCTAACTGTAATGTGAACACATCTGTCCTCCGAAACGGCACGCATGTGCACATTGATGCATTTTTGCACGTCATCTGCATCACGCTCAATAAAATATCATATTTGTGACACGACCCATGGTATTAAAACTGACAAAAGGGATGTGCTAGAGTTGCTAATGTATGCATTGCACTTTGTCTGGAGGCAAACAGTTCGTCAGTTTTACAGCATGAGAAAGCGAATAAAAGAGCCAGACGGCCTGATTTTGCAGCTATTGATGGCAAAAAACAAACAAACACGTGAATTCAAATCTGAACGTTCTCATTCATTTCTCATAGCCCTGACTCGGATACCCATCAGATCTGTGTCACATTATCAAAATATCGGATTTGAGTCACTTCAGCCGCGTAATATGAACTTTATTAATACTTACTTTATTAATATTTCACTCCCATTCTAAAATAATGATTAACGCTTTCTATTTATTGTCTCACTCTATCATTTTTGATCTTGATTGTCCCCCCAGTGGACACAATTATCACAATAACTGAAACTCCTCTTTACAAAACAAGATAGTCTGAAATAAAGAACATTCTGAATTCAACGTACCACATCCTTTATCACATCTTCTCCTTGTCTAAACAGTATTCACACCTCTAGCAAGAGATAAAGCTTTACTTTGATGCTTAGGCGTGTTCGAGTTTTGTCCGACTTCTTTTTTTTATGAACATATTCAATATATTGCAGTATAGAAGATGATTAAGATGGAATTTCAATGCTGGTTTTGAAGACCTGACAAGAACTGTCTTGTGGAGACCATGTCTCTGGCTGTGTTTTCTCCTTGTCAGGACATTTGACGGGTCCCCATAAGTAAAACTGCTTTTAAAAAACCCTGCAACTTTAATTAAACAAATGAGTCAAAATGTTTTCTGGTTACTGAGATTTTGATATAGAATTAATTAGCTGCGTTAAATGAAATGATGTCAGTGGACGTTTCGTACAAGGACAGGAAGAAAATGTGTGTGTGTGTGTGTGTGTGTGTGTGTGTGTGTATGTGTGTGTGTGCGTCTTACCACTTTCAGTGGTGCCGTACAGTGTGTTGTCTTGCATATCTACAGGATGCT
>JAQMYM010000009.1:17578355-17590542 GCA_030014255.1 Parauchenoglanis ngamensis | reverse complement strand
GTGTTTTTAATGTGTGTTTAGTGTGTGTACCTGTGTGTCTGCTTATTGTGTGTGTGTGTGTGTGTGTGTGTGAGAGAGAGAGAGAGAGCGAGAGAGAGAGGCTCCCAGGCCCGTTCAGGATGGAGAAAAGCATTGTATGAGATTAGGCTGGTTGATCAGGACGTGTCAAGAGCAGGAAGCCAGATCTCTGGATGTTTGTGTGTGAGAGAAAGACAGAGACAGAGACAGAGAGAGAGTCCTCATTGTCAGATGCTGTGCAAGCAAACTGTGTGTGAATGCGACATTTAGTTGGACATAGGGTGACCACATGTACTCTTTTTCCTCTTCTTGGGACCTAAAAAATGTGCTCAGGGGCAGGAATTCGAAGTCACCAAAAATGTCCGAATTATTAATTTAAAAATATTCAATTTTGCAGGTGTCCTTCTGCCCCATGCCACCATCCTGCCCCTAGTGTCCTCTTTTTTGAAAACAAAAATATGGTCACCCTAGTTGGAGATCAATGAGTTAGATGTCTCCTCAGTAAGAAGGAATAAAACGTTAGATTGTCCGAATGTTTTGTGCGCTCAGACTTGAGCCCAATCATCTCATCCAGCTGAAGAATTAAAATCTCGTCCCTGCACCGGGTCAAACAGGAGACGTTTGAAGACATTTCCCAAATTAATCTCAGATTGAAGAGCATCTGATGCAGATGGGTCCCCCGGTCACTGTTTGCCTCCCTGGTGATAAATCATGTCAGTAGAGCAGCTTTAGGTTGGTTAAAACGCCAGCGTGGGGGTGTTCAGCGGGACGCCCTTCACGCCTCAGTGACTCCAAGCAGAACCATATAGGTTCTAACCAGCTGGAACTAAAAGGTGGAGCGGAAAGGAGCAGATAAAAAGGGCTTTACCAGAAAAGGCAAAACAATGTAGATTTAAATGAGACATAAGCCAAAAGAACATGGCTGTGATATATGATGATATATTGTGATGAGGGAATTTGAACTATTGGTCTGAGTTAAAAGTCTGCTTTAAACACTATTCTAACAATAACTGAATCATCATGCTGCTGGTGCAGTGTTATGTGGGGTTTTAAGTCCTGTTGAAAATAGGACGCTGTAAGCAGATACGCTGATGGATTTGCTTGAAAAACATATTTCAGTGGTCAGGAAGCTTTTTAGCCAAACAGAGCTAAACTGTGATTATCGCAAAGCACTTGGTAGCTAGATGAAATCTCCGCACGTTTTTTTCTTTAAAACTATATTACAGGACATGGTTATAATTCAGCGTTTGGAACATGCAGACAGCACATAGTCTCAGTTTGAATGATCCAGGCTGGTAGGCTAAACTGTCAGTGATTGATAGATTGATTGTTCAGTGCACACGTTTGTCCCACAGTCACCCTAATAACATGTTTTTTTCTTTCCCCATTGCTTCATCAATTCAGTCACCAGCCAGCTAATGTTCTAACTTCAAGACACACGAAGTTATCCAACGTCCTGCGTTACATGCAGCGTAAGAGTTATTACACACCGCAAATCTGATGCAACTGTATTTCACGTTCTACTTTCATGCTGGTCTCGTGCCGCGACTGTCAGGAGTGAATGATGGAGTCGTCCAGTAGTGATGAAGACATAATACTTATAGACATGTTCTCAAGAAATAGAAAGATTTGGGTTCAACCATCGTTGGAATGTAGCCAACAAGAGTTTCATACTCTCGTTCAAGAGTGGAAGGTGTACCAAGACAATATTTTAGGATGACTGTGGTGGAGTTCGAGACTCTCTTGGCTCCTCACCTTGATGAGGTGTTCACCCATTTCTGCTTGACATCAGTGGAACCCAGTGGAGCCCTCGTTTGATTGGTCAGGTATTCGTTTTCCCAATGCAAAATTTCACGACAAACCAAATTTTGTTCTCGGTGTGTAAAGACAAAGAAGACATACTTAATGACCTGCGTAATTCCGTTTGAATATTACGTCCAAAAATTCTGACTGGTTGTAAAAGGGGCTTAACTCCCTCAGAGGAAAGCACTATCCGCCCTCTTCTACATATATGAGCCCACATCGGCTGGTGTCTCTGTGACTGACAGGGAGAGAGAGCGTGACACACCTCCACCCAGAGAGCATGGCCAATTTTGCTCGCCAGTCTCCCACTCACAGATGGCTTTGTCCTCTTAAGGATTCGAACTCTTGAAACGGATTTGAAAATCTTCCAATCAGAAGAGCGAATGCCACTCAGGAGCCAGAACCTTTTTTCTTGTGGTACACTGCGGTAGATTAGTGCCATGGTTTTCAACATGCTGTCCGTAAAGCAAATCCAGAGGGTCTTCAATACTTTTATTTAGTTACAGTGGTAGAAATCACAATATTCCCTTATTGAAGTATATTTCAGGAATACACAAAAATGCATAGCTCAGAAAATGACCAAATAGTGTATTATCATGCACATATGTTATGTTATTAGGGGAAGCCCATAATTTTAGCATCATGTTTGAAAACTCAGTTTATACTCATAAAATATTGTTTTAAAGATTAAAAAAAAATTACAGTTAAAGGGTCTCTGATTGTACAAAGCCTGACACAGAAATCCATCATCTGTACCGCTACACTGGGAGCTGAGGCCAATCCCAGCTGACTACAGGTGAGAGGTGGGCAGGTCGCCAGTCTATCACAGGGCTAACACAGAAACGAATAACTATTCACACTCACAGTCAGTTTAGAGGAGCCAGTTGAGCTAATGAACTGTGGGAGGAAACCCACGCCGGCATGGGGAGAGCAAACAACCTCCACACAGAAAGGCCCCAGTCGGCCGGCAGGATTAATTGTAAATAATTTAATTTTAAACTGTATTCATTGAAATAAATGACTTTTTACAGCATTTGTAAAATTGCTCTGGGCTCGGGCTATTTCTTATGTAAATACCATATACACCCATCCTGCCCTTGATTTAAGAGCTTTTCAGCTGCGCACTACCTAGGGCAAAAGTGAATCACGCACCACTAGACTGGGAAACAATATTTTGCCTTTTAAGTCGGCGGCAAGACTACTTTTCACATTATTGTACATGTACAAATAAAGTTAAACAAATCGTGTCATTTGTTTTAAACTACAACAACATTTCTTTAACATAACCATATATTATTATTAAACAAAAAAATGACACGTTACATTACTTGATTGTGCACAACGAGTGTTCACACCTCGTCTGGATGTACTGGGGATCACTGATGAGCAGCGCATCCAGATGCCTGAGCAAACATCTTTCCAGCCTCGCCTACAGTTCTTACTGACGGAGCCCCACTCACGACACGAAAGGAAAATAGACATATCGTGGACATGTTTTAATAACTCGTTCCCTCGTTTTAGCTACATCAAGGCCACGGTTTAATCATTTTTACTTTTCTTGTCTGTATTTACTAGTCCTCATCAAACTGCATTTTTTACGAATGCAAGCATGTCTTTAAATACACTGGCCCAGAACACATGTCGTTTTGTATATATTCGTTTTATTTTACTGGTCTGTGTCATAGGCGTACATAGAAATGAATTCGCTCCTTTGTGTGCTATAGCTGCGCTCCGTCTTTAGCATTTATTTCCAAAATCAGAGTCTGGGTTATGCTTTGAATCTATTTCAGTGACATTTGCATGCAAAAAGCGAAATTCCACGTTCCACGTTTTCCAAGGACGTGACTCATGATCTTCCATTGTATATAAATCACGCCTTCATTCTTGAGGCCGCCTTAATTTTGAACTTGGGCACGGTATGAATGGTCGGAGTGCTTAGCGGAGAATACGTGTAACTGAAAGCACACAAAAATAACTTCTGCGTGAATAGGAGAATCGGGCCCATGGTACATCATCAGGGTGCGGAATCAACTCCAGCCAAACTTTGTGTACCTGAGCTAAAGTCTGTCCCATTCAGAAGGCAGCGTAAGGAAGGATGAGTATCTAATATGAACACTGTAGTTTAAGAAGCCTTTATTAATGAGAATTTAATTTGTTGCATATAATAAGCTTGATGAAGCTGCTTTCATCCTGCATAAATGTTATTTGTTGTTTTCCCTTTCCTCTGCTTTACAGGCTACTGAAACAAGAAGCATACTGTTAACCACTAGCATGGCACCCCCCAACTAGCAGGGAAAAACACAACCCTTGCTGTTTCTGATCTTTCTCCTCTTTTCCATCTGAAGGGAAGTGAATTCAGAAAGTCTGCAGGCTCTCAGACCGTACTCACAGTTACGTGAATGTGCTCATGTCATAAAATATTTAAAGCAGTGGTTTCTACATCTCTAGATACAATTGAAACGCAGCTAATTAGCACATTTGGTTGACGCTAAAAGCATCAGACTTTTCCTCTTGGCAATCTAATGCTCTCATGCTTCACTCATTACGCTCATGAACTCATGCTACAGTGCTAATGAACACTGCTATAAATCATTATGAAGTCATTAAGCCTTCATTTAACGGTTAAAAAAAGTCTGAATCCACTGTGAAGAACGGGTTTTATTTAACCTGGTATCATCATTTAATAGTAAATCTGAGTCTTTTAACAATTAACACTTCTATTAACTTTTAACTGCGTTAGTAGGCTATACTGCTTCAAGTGTTTTCATCAGCGCTGCTTTGAGTACGAAAGAACGCAGCGTTCTGGCCTCATATGAGTAAAGAATGATGGAGTTTTTGAGCTGATATAATTAAAACGGTTCTTGGCAATGCACTCAGACAGGAGCGTCTGTGTTTGACCCGGGTTACGATGAGGCTGAAACAGAAGAATAGGGTCGGCCATCTTCTCCCCTCCACCTCAGCATAAAGCACGAAACCAATTTATGACAAAACAGGATGTGACATCGTGCGTTCTTCCAGACAGACACTCATCTAGACGCAGCGCTTTGCTTGGCTGCTTGTAAATGGCATTTTTATTATGCACACAAAGTGAAAGACTGGTCGTGTTTATGATGCTCTGATTTATGAACACAATTAAGTTGTTAGCAAGCTAATGTCAGGTAGCATTGAGCAGACTTTTTAAAACTGAACATGAACTCTTCTCACTACAGAAACATTAGTGCTTGAATTCGGACAGAACGTTCATTTACAAACATATATGAAAGTACTATACATGCATCGCTTCACGAGTAATTCTAAATTGTGATTATATTCAGAACAGACTTGACATTCTGTATTATAAGTCGTATATTTGATGTCACTCGTTTTACAACACAAGCTGCTGGATCTGAAATTATTCGGAGTTTTATTGAGCCTTATTCTGACAAATTTTCATGTTCTTCTAAAGGTACATTTTTTCTAGATATCATACACATACAATCTCACTAGCGTAGCAGAAAATCCTTTGACCAAAAATGGTAAAGTGGTTAATTATTTAAATAATAATAATAATAATAATAATCATCATCATGAAACAGATTTTAAAATGTCACATGTATGTTTAGTAAATGGTGTACAAAGGCTGTTTATTGATGAATTATTATGTTTTATATTCTATATTATATTATTGTATTGGTAAATATGAAACCTACATATAAACCTATATACTGTATAAACTACTTCTTTCATTACTGAAACAAAATAAGATTATTTCAAACCAACTCTGAAATTTATCAAAGCATTATTTGATATTTATCTTACTAAAATAAGTGCTAAATTGTTTTAAACCATGGAACTGTTGTATTCTGGCATCTGATTGGTCCGAAGATTAATGAGGTTGTAGCAGCGCATTCACAGGAACGTGCATCTTGGATGATCTATATAAACTAATGATAACGATAAACTGATTTTTATGGTTACAAAAAAATGACTAAAGACAAATGTAGAATTATTGATATGATGACACTTTCTGTAAGTAGGTGTTTATTTTATATTAACGGAAGGAAAGTCTCCAGCATTAGTGCGTTATAACAGACTATACATTTTCGACCATGGGAAAATCTTCAGGACTAAACTGTTTATGTTTATTAGTAACATGACAATCTGCTTTTTTTTTGGTTTTACTAATGACTGTTTATAGCTGCTGCAATGGAAAGGACGTTCCACAAGTGTAAAAGTTTTGTTAAGTAAAAATCATAGTTCTTGGCAAATCACCTCTGTGTAAGAGGAGTAAATCACTTCAGGATGTGCTGTTTTGCTAAATAGTCAACTTCGCCGCATCACACAACCCCATCGTGGATTATTTTCCTATACCCACACCTCCTGATGTGTACTTAAAGCTTTAGGGTGAAATTAACACATTGAAACAAATTCGGAATAATTCAAGCATTGGTACATGTTTTGAAAATGAAATCCGCAGCTGCTGTGTTTGTTGTTTCTGTGTAAGCTAGCTCCTGATCCTGATGCAGGCGGTGTGACGGCAGGCCGCGCGCAGGCCACGTATACAGCTGAATACTGCTGCTACAGCAATCCATGACCTTGAAACATGGCTTAAAATGCAGTTCTGACACAAACGATTCTAATGTCTGTGTGCTGTGCTGAATAGTAAAGCGATTCTGGGACCAGTGGCTGAATCTAATAAACGTGTGTGTTTTAGTAACAGTGTTCTTTGGATGATCTCATGTTGGACTTCCCTTTTTGAATATTTTGTTTCCAGATGTTTTATGTTTTGAACAATATTTCATCATCTACAAACAAAACTGATTGCATCTTGGGTGATAATGTAAGCTGGACTCAACCCGCTTCATGTTTTATGACAGATCTGACCAGACGATCCAGCGAAAGATTGTACTGAACATCGGCCATGCAAAAGGTAAGGTTGTGCTTATATGTACTTTATGTTGTACTTGATGCTCTGTTATCAGCTGCCGGTCATTTAAAACAGAGCTGATAATCACAGCAGGATGTGCTTATGGTGTATATATTTACCATATTATTAAATGTTTTCCCTTCAGATTATGTTTTATCAAATAATTTAGTGTGTCAGATTGAACTGTTTTATATATTTAGGCATCAAAACCAAAAGATTTGTTAAAGGAGATTTATTTTAGAATGAAATCTGAGTTGAAGGTAAACTTGTTTTTTTCTGTGGTTAAATTATCCATAATGCAATTCGCCTACCTGCTAATCGCGTTGCGGCAGCACTCAGCCCTCACTTCTCATCTGTACACGCAGCTCAAACAGATCAGCTTCCGATGCTTCAACTTTCATGCTAATACCACCATTAACTGCATCACGTTCGCCTTTCAGGCTGAAACTCTTGTAAACTCTTATGTTTAAAGGGGACATGCCATGGAAAAACGTTTTTTCTTGCTGTTTTTGAAGAAAGATATTACGTACTTGGCTTTTCACAGTGGACTGTTACCTTCCCAGTATGTAATAGCCATAGAAAGAAAATAGGCGGAGAAAACACGCAAATTAGTTATTCAAAGTGCTTGCATCTTACATAAAATCTTCCCTCATTTCTATGGTACCATCGCCATCAACATATGATCACCCATAGAAATCTAAATCAAGAAGATGAAGCCATCTACCTAGTTATTCATCAAACCGTACCTGAAAGGAACAAGCGGAGATGTCAAGGAGGAAGTGTAAGTGTGCTGTTTCAGGATGCAGAAAAGAAAACCTGAGTCCGCATATTCTGCCTAAGCATCCGGAGAGCTCTCGCTTGCGGTAATCTCCGTGTAAATCTGGCTCTGAGAAAGGTCTCCAAGGTGAACATACTCCGTAGTCTTGGTTGTGGCACCGGTTCAGTGTCCACATCTTCATTTTCCTCTTCTGACTCAGGTTCATCCATGTAAGACAGGAATTCTGGCGCAGAAGCCATTTCTCACCTCTCAGAGTTTAGCCGAAATTCCACACGTGTTCGCGGCGAGGGTGTGGATGACACAGTTCTCGTTTAAAGACGTTATCCAATCAGATCCAAGCTAATTACATATTTATTATTTAAAAGTGCAGCTGTAAAATCAGCCTGTGTTTTCCTATAGGTTTTTCAAACCATGCTAAAAAGGCACCTCAAATAAGATTTTTCAAAAAAAAAACAATCTTGCAAACTTTACAAAAGCATTTCAGGGAATAATACTGAATAACTGACAAGTGTATGGCACGTCCCCGTATAAAATTGTCGAATTGTTTTTTCCTATAAAATGCCATTGTAACTATCCGATAAATTAGCACCAGTAACGTTAAACACATCACAGATATTTCCAGCTAAACATTTTTAACGTGTGTAGTCATCACTAATATTCGTATCGTAATGTTCGTACTCAGACTGATGAAAAGCAGTAGGTCTGATAAGTCATAAAGAAGTGTACAATCTGACACGACATCATGTCAGTTCATCACTGAGAACACAACAATTAACACTGCTATGTGGCATTTTAGAGTTCTTGGAAGTTTGACTCGATATTCTACATTTCCAAACTATCCAACGCCCTCTTCCAGTCCCGACTGTGCATCACAAATAAAATGGCCGACGTGAATACAATCGAATGCACGTTTATGAGCGATGTCTCGGAAGGACAATCTCTAAATATAACAAACTATTATAATATAGTGAATGGTCAGAGGGGACAGGTGCAGTGTAAGCTCCATTGTTAAGACACAGGACTATTGATTGGAAGGTTGTGAGTTCAAATCCCAGCATTGCCACTGCTGGGTTTGGCAAACACCCACAACCGTTCAATTCTATAAATGATTTAAATGTAAATCACTCTGGATCCGGGTGTTTGCCAAATGCTGTAAATGTAATCAGAAGCTTCAGATAGATGTCGGATGTCAGACAGAGATCAACACTGACTCTTTGTAAGGACGTGTAGAATAATAAGGACCAAATGAGGGAAATGCTGGATGAATGATTGCTAATGTTCTTGGAGGGTGTGTGTTTTGTATGCTGTGCCTGGGGACTTAATGATGCACTCTTGCAGCCTGACTCTGAACCTTCCCAAGAGAGGAGCGTTTTAGCCTGAGTGATGAAACAAAGATGCTTGTAATAAAGCTCACTTCTCATTCAAGTGCTGTCATTTAGTTCATGCTAAACTGCTCTGGTTTATGAAGCATTACTTTTGACCTTCTGATCTTTGACCCAGCAGGCAGGGACGGCCCCATCTTCTCGGGGTCCTAGTGCCCCCGGCTCTCCAGCCACTTCCATTGTGGTAGGTCAATTTCATTATCATGAGTATCGACTTATACTGCGATCTTCCTCATCTAGATACTGTATATGACCGAAAGTGTGCGGACACCTGACCATGACATATTTGGTTCTTCAAATTTACAACTTTTTATGTACAATTTCCCAATATACAGTATTGTTTACAATTTCCCAAACAATATATATATATATATTGATTATTAGGTCATTGTATGTCAGGATTTTGTGTCTGTAATAGTAATTAACCTTTAATTTGTAATCCAGCATTAATAATTGCACATTTTGTACAACTGGATAACTTTAACGTATAACAAAATATTGGTTTTAACACTCCTTTTGTGCTGCATCATAAATGCTTCTACTTTTGTCCACTGAAGTTTGAATGCTATTGTATCATTATTATTTTAAATTGTTTCTCAAACATTGACATGTACACAGGTGCTTGCTTATTAGTTATATCACTAATTGAAAAAGCCTTTTCAAGTATATCCAAAATGAGAACAGTAGCCAGTGATGAGATGTAAAAACTGTGTAATAACTAAGCTCAGGTCAGAAGAGTCTTATTTCCCCCCAAAATGCCTGGGGTTTGTGCTTGAAACATAAAACATAAAAGTGAAACGTAAAAGTAACACTACATTCTCTCCATCCCTTAGTTCCACTATCACCTGAAAACAATCACACACACACACACACACACACACACACACACACAGCTCAGCTTGTACCAGGATTGTTTATGCAGAACACAGGAAGGACAAAACTGAGGACTGTAAAACAGTTTTTAACTTTTATTTTACTTACTGGGACAATAAGTAACAAAATCAAGTAATGTGTAAAAAAATAACATAATAAATATTAAAGATCTTATTTTGTTCCCTTCATTCAGGCCAGAATGGATAATCAGGTGATCGGATATAAGGACTTAGCAGCAATTCCTAAAGATAAAGCCATCCTGGAGGTGGAGCGGCCTGACCTGATGGTGTATGAACCTCATTTCAACATGTCAGCTTTGGATCGTATCAGTCTGTCCAGGAGCAGAGAGGTCAGTAACACTCTGAGAGTGGTATAATAATTATGTTATAATAATTCTGTTACATCATAATCAACTGTGAATAAATATGCTGCTGTGTATGTATTTTATTATTGTTCTCTAATCTGATTGGTCAGGAGATGTTGATTAATTTTCTATAACAGCAGCACCGACTTCAAGATATGTCACAGGTTTATATTAATGCACCCATTCGAATATATTCAAACATTATTAAAAGTAGATCGATATAGATATGAACATTAGCATTTTGTAACTTGTTTACACCTGCTATAATGTGAGTGATTACAACAAGTGGATAAAAGTACACATCATTGACTATTCTCAAAATTTTAATTGCTGGCAAGTTGCTGTGGTATAAGAGGAATAAACCACTTCAGGATGTGCTGTTGCAGGAAAATAATCAACTTCAAAGTGATTGTTAATCTGCTGTATGTTGATATATAACGGGGGTTTTTTTCACGCTTTTACTGAAACATGCAGTGAAACTTTTTATTTAGATTATTTTTATTGTCTCTGTTGCTTTCTGCTTATGAAAAAAGATGCTTTTTGAAAACTTTAATCAGTGAAGAATGATGAATTCTTGTTAATTATATGATTTCACAATTAAGTTAATTATATTGTTAGCTGTTGATGACTGATTCTTGAATGTGCACATAGACTGTTAGACCTGTATATAATGGGTGGAGCTTTTTTCTTAATGTGTGTGTGTGTGTGTGTGTGTGTGTGCTTTCTCTTATTTTCCTCTAGAGATCAATGTCACCTCATTCCATCTCTCCCCCGCCTTCCCCAGAGGTGAGTCATCTGCTTGTTTTTATTGTTTTACTCTGCTTTATTAAAACTATAGTCTCATGTGCAACTACAGTACTGTGCAAAAGTCTTGAGCCACCCTATTTCTTTAAGTGGTTTTTGTTATACATATTTATTTTTATGAATTTTGCATCACTGAGTACGAAAACATTTCAGATTTCCAAGCATTTTTTTCCAAAAAATAATTTGCATTTGAAAAACGGTTCGTATGTCAGTAAAGAAAGCAGCATATTACGTATAAGACCACTTTTCAGATAAAAAAATATAATGAAGGCTCCTGGGTTTTGCTTCAAAAAAAGAAGCAATTGTGACAAAGTCTGCAGAAAAACTGGGGCAGACTCTCCAAGATGCTCAGTAAAACTTGCAGCTCATTTCCTTATAATACTGTACACGCTGTACCTGGGTCTTCTGTTTAAGAAAAAAGCAAAGGGCCGTCACACCAAACATTGTCTTTGTTTAGTTTATTACTGTTTACTGCATGTTGTAGTATTTTTCCTTTAATTAAGATTTAATGCCATTATTTTTTGAAGTCATCTTTACTTTACTAAAAGAAAACAGGGTTGCACAGTACTGTACATGGAGCAAAGAGCTTTCAAAAAAGTTGTATTATTAATCTGGTCAGCTTTAATAATTGCTATATTAAATTATTATTTAGCAAAATAATCCAATAAGCCCAAACACCAGACCTGCAAGTGCTGATGTTTTGGCCAATAAGATCTATTTTCTACAAGGTTTTATTTTTATTATGCTGCTGGACTCAGTTATATCACAGCAGCATAGCCCTGATTACTCTCTCTGGGGAAAAAAGTCTTTTACAGTCAGCTGACCGTTGGAGTAAATCACAGTGAGACATAAATCTACGGTGTCAGATTGAAAGAGCCACAGTCTGGCCTGTTGAAATACAACTTTGGATCGTTCCGGTCTTGCTGACTCAGTGTTGGTGTGAAGTAAAAAACGAGCCATGTCTAGACAGATTCAGAAGTGCACTTATGATGTATGATGTTATTTAAGACAGGAAATATTTAGGACTTTACTATCCAGCATCCACATTTTAAAACTGTGCAATCAGTATGCAATCGTAAGACTTCATAATATTTTTAAAAACGCAGATTGTAATCATAAGCTCTGTAAGTCCTCAGTGGTACATGAGTTCAATCCCAAAGACACTACTATGGGGATTATCCATCCATCCATCCATCCATCCATCCATTATCTACACCGCTTTATCCATCTGGGTCGCGGGGAAGCTGGAGCCAATCCCA
>JAQMYM010000009.1:17496764-17518369 GCA_030014255.1 Parauchenoglanis ngamensis | reverse complement strand
GAGTGCTTGTCTGTGTGTGAGGGAGTGCTTGTCTGTGTCTGTCTGTCTGTCTGTTTTTCTCCCCCCTCACTTCCACCCCATCTTTATTGTTTGTGTGAGTGTGTGTGTGTGTGTGTCACTGTGGTGGTGTTATTGGGAGAATAATCCATGTTGGCGCTGGTGTACTGGAGCTTTACGACCAGTGGCTGATGTAAACAGTCCGTGTGTGAGCGTCTCGCTGTGTTTTATGTGTGTAAAGCGCTTTGATATGGAGTGTGTGTTCAACATCCTGCTATCGTCAGCCCCTGTGCTGTAGAGATGTTTGTCTTTGTGGTAAAACAGATTTGCTCATGTTGTGGTGTAACTGATTAGAGGCGGGTCCTGAAGTCCGAACGCACCACTGAGAGTGTTTTTATTTCAGCAGTTATCAACCACCAAGCCACCGTTCTGCTCAGCTAAACGCGATCAGCACGTGATCTCGTTCTAAAACAGATCCAATCCCCATACGAAACTGTTTCCTTTTTATCTTTATCGAGACGTTTACACGTTTTACCCCTGACACAGTGTGTTAAATGTTGTGGCATCTTGTTCTCCGTTGTCGTCCGTGCTGCTCTAAGTCTGGTTCAGCCTCAGCCTGCTTTATTGCCATGACGAAAACCGTTTTTATGGTGAACGTCTGTAAAACAGCTGCTGAATCTTGAATCTGAGAGAGCCATGACTAAGTCACTGGCAAACTAGTTTTTATACACTTTAACCACCATGTCGTCATTCTCTCTCTCTCTCTCTCGTGATAAATTCACTTCATTATGAACCTCTTTCTTAACACACTGAGGTTAGAGAGCACCGTGTCCAATGAGAGTACAAGCTGCAGACATCAAAGCACAAAAAATATAAAGACAAAGGATGTTTCTGGGATTGAATTACGGTTTCATATATACCTCCATTGGCCATTTTATCAGGAACACCGTACTAAGGCTATGTAAACATTAATAGATTTACGCTTTAAAACCAAACAAGCTTTTTAGCGCCGTATCAGAAATAATCTGTGCCCGTACTAACATGCCTAAAACGCATGTCACATGACCATTCACGTACCCTGGGCATGCGCGTGCCGGTATAAACAGGAAGCAGGTTTTCTAGTTGTAGATCACTCGATTAATAGCTGGCCTCCTGCACATGTAGGAATCTGTAGCATTATAAAATGCAAAATTGAACAGCACACTGCTAGCAAAAACAACAAGGTCCGCAGCACAGGTAGTTTGTTATCCAGGCGGCGTTCACCACCGTTAGTCGAGGCTGATGCCGTTTGTTTTCTTCCGGAAAAGGGTCATGCAAATAGGAGCGAGACGAAAACAGAGAAGGATACGTCGTGACTAAGATCCAATCAAGAAGTGAACATGGGTGTCTGCGTCATCGTTTCCAAAAGCCTGCGTTTCTGGCCGGCCACGCTAAACCATTTTCAAACTAAAACGAAACCAGCAACGTTTCTAAAATGATCCGTTTTAGGGGTTTGAAAACTCCGGAGTGGTACGGGGACCAGGTGATCTGCCTCAAAGTTCGACACGCTGCTGCTTTTCTGCTCACCACGGTTGTAAAGTGTGGCTGTAAAGCCTTCTTGTCAGGTCAAAGCAGTCCAGTGATCCTCCTCCGTCAGCAAGGCGTAAAGCCGCTGTTCATCCGTGCCATTCTGTGTAAACTCTATAGACTCTTGTGCATAAAAATGCGCAGTTCCTGAAAACCCCAAACCAGCACATCTGGCACAAACAGCCATGCCATGCTCACTGAGGTTATATTTCTCCCCCATGTGGATGCGCTGTGAACGTAAACTGAAGCTCTTGGCCTTCATCTATATGATTTTCTGCAAATAAGCAAAACTAATAAAGTATATTTCTTAAACCTCCAGAGAAGAATTCAGTAATGGGAGCGTAATTCACAAATATGTGAACTCTAAATACATGCGAAAGGTTTCCAAATAAGTGCACACGCATTAAACTACCACCTGTTTACCGAGTGCCCAGAACTTAAAAATGACCGTAGAGCCTGTAAACTATTAGCTGTTGGTAACGGTTGAAATGAAAACACTCGTCGTTGGTGCACTCAGCCTTCTGGACTCGAGTGTGTCTCATCACTCTCTATTGTGGCTTATAATAAGTTGCCTTTTCTTTCTCATTAATGTCGAACGCGCTAACCCGGCCACCACTAATCAAGTAAGTGACGCGTCTCTATACTCTTTACTCTTTTAAAGCACTGGCTGTGTTTACGTGCACAGAAATGAGCAGACATGAGAATAGTTCCACACTGTGGCAGTTTTTCCAGGACTTGGATTGACCGCTCATTCTCTTTCCCTCCGTCTCTTGCAGCTATTCAAGGCTTCAACCCTCAGCACAAGATCCAGAGTTTCGAGGAGGCGCGCGGTTTGGATCGGATAAACGAAAGAATGCCTCCGCGAAAGGACTCGACGGCCAACTCCATCAACGCCGACAAGAACGGCACCAACGCACAGGCGTAGTCTCGCTCTCGCCCTGTCCATGTCTCCCCCTCTGTCTATCTCTCTCTCTCATTCTCTTTCTCTCTCTCTCTTTCCTGCTCATCCTAAATTCACTCCTGGACCGTTTTGTGAGAGAACGGCACCAACACACAGGCGTATTCCCACTCCAGGTCAAAAAAAACAAACAAACCTCCCCCTCTCTTTCTCTCCTTCGTGCTCCCTCCCTCAATCAAATTCTCCTGGAGCAAACGGCACAACACCGTTTTAAAAAATAAATCATGTTTTTTTGTTTTTTTCCTTTTATTATTTATTTATTGCTATATGATAAGAAATTAAGTATATAATGTTGGGAAAAATCAAGATAAATAAACAATTACAATGAGTATTCAAAGAGTATAAAATGCAGTATGTATAAATATATAAATAGCCTTGGATTGGTGTCATCACAGCTGAAATCCATTTTGTAATTTTTAGTTCATGGTTTGATTTTTTTTTTTTTCTTTTTTTTTTTCTTTTTTTTTTCTTTTTTTTTTATATATATAAATAAATCAGCCAAAACTTGTAGTTTAGTGAAATAAAAAAATAAAGATTTGCATGTACTTGGCAAGGTGGCACTCAAAAACAGTGCAGATATTTGTTAGTTCCCAAGACAAACGTGAAGGCTTGGGTGGGGGGGGCGACTTTTAAAAATAAATAAATAAATAAATAAATAAAATTGAAAAAAAAAAAGCTTTCATTAGTGAAACGCTTCTGTATAGATAACAAAAAAAAAAGCCAACGATGGAGCGCATGGCTGACTCAAGTGTTCACACGTTGATACTTAGGTGTGTACATTTTAAAGTGTTTCCTACACTTGAATGTTTTGGATTTGGTTATTTTTTTATTTGTTCTTGAAATCTGGCAGCCCAGTTTGGAAATCGATGGACAAAGTGAAGCAACACAATCACAGAAACTCGGTGAATGGAAAAACCGATGAATCGAGTGAGAATGTGTGTGTACACGCGTGTGTGTAACATCACACGCCACTCATGCCTGCTCAGTAGACGCTTGCTGATGTAGGTTAGACAGGATATGATGCAGCAGTGATTCCTTATATGATTGCAGTAAACCCCTAACCCGGACTGGTACACTTTCTGGAAAAAAAAGGTATTAATCGGCACCTTTACTTGTCGCTGTAGTGGAAATGATGAGCGTACACGTTTTATAGCTGCAGTGAGTCTTGGACCTAGAAAGGTGCATGCAGTCTAGCTTGAAATCTTTACTCAGAAAAGGTCATTACAGTCCAAAGATATGTATTAAAGGTGCAAAAGGTGAGGCAGCAATGAAAGGTAAAGTTTAGTACCCTTTTATGAGTGTATGTCTCGATATTTCTAAATGCAGTATCATGTTTCGTCTTATAAATCGCATGTCTACTGCACAATGCAGAGCGGTTTAGTTAGATCGGATTATTAAGTTATTAATGAATAATTAGGAGACTATTTTGGGAACGGACTTTTAGACTGGATTAGGATTCAGAACAAAAAGGGGCAAATCAGCACCCTAAAAATAAATAAATACATAAAAAATGTAGCATGCATGCCTTACATTTGCCAATTTTCCCATAATGCCATGTTCTTTCTGCCTTTTTTTTTTCTTTCTTACTTTGTATACGGTTCTATTTGCTTTTCTATTATTATTATTATTATTAATGCAAAGCCAATTTCACGCCAGTGACTCTTTAGGACTCATTAAGTGGGCTATTTATTTCCCGTTTTTTGTTCGTTTTTGTAGTTTTCTTTGCAGTCATGCTTGTTAACTTTGACATCAGGGACCAATTCCCTCACTGAAGCTCTAAAACTAACTTGCGTTCCGTGTTTCTTTTGGTTTTTCCCCCCCGACTCTTTCATTGTTGTCTCACTTTGAGACTCATTACTAGGTTTAATCCACCGCTTATCCGCTCTCAGGCAAGGCACCATGTCGAGTAATTACAGTAACTACAGTCCCACTGCTTTAGGATGTCTGTCTGTGACTGATTTGTGCATTTTGTGGATTATCAATTGTAAGGCATGTGAGGGGGAAAGTGGTAGTGATGAA
Source organism: Parauchenoglanis ngamensis (assembly GCA_030014255.1). Classification (NCBI taxonomy): domain Eukaryota; kingdom Metazoa; phylum Chordata; class Actinopteri; order Siluriformes; family Auchenoglanididae; genus Parauchenoglanis; species Parauchenoglanis ngamensis. The sequence continues at coordinate 17,513,829 of JAQMYM010000009.1, read as the reverse complement.
ACTGGAGGAAAGTCTGACCATCAGAGCCGGAGGAGAAAACGAAGGAAATTCCTAAGCAAAACAAAGCTGTAACATGTTCTATATACAGATTAGAGACTCACTCAGCTGTTAGAATTAGTGCTAATAAGGTTTATAAGGCAATTCAGCTTTTATTACTTCCTTAAAAGACGGTGAAGTATCTAGTGACCCTCGAGACAAATCTGACTGATATAATCGGTCTGCTAAATGGCTGAAACCTCAAGCCTGTTCTGAAGGCTGTAGGAAGAGTGTCTCATCCAGAAACAGAGATCAGGTGTATTATAGGAACCGCAGAGCAGTGCATTGTGGGAAGTGCTGCAGACCCACAAGGACTAAAACCTTGAGTGAAATCTGAAATCAGGTATTGGGGGAAAAAAAAAACCTGATATTGTGGGGTTTTTGTTTTTGTTTTTCATTTATATTCATTTATTTTCTCCACATGTTTGCCGATTGTGTTGTCCCTGTTCTCTACAAAATGGGTCCGCCGAATCCAAAGGCTTTTTTTTTGTTGTTGTTTATTTTTCTGTTATTTTCCTCCCCTCCTTATCTGATGTAAAGGGGAACTGTGGCGTGGTGTGTGTGACCATATTTAGGGCTTTTTTGCATTTTGCGTTATTAAGGAGTTGAATGGAGATGTGCTCCGCCTCAGGAGGGCTTCATTTCTGACTTCTGTTATGGATTCCAAACATATCTTACAGAATGTACAGAAAATTAATGTCTATTAGGATTTTTATTTCTTAATAGCTGATAAAAGATTTTTTTTTTTTTTTTTTTTTTGTCAAGTACTTGTATTGCGAGGCCTCAACAAATCTTGATTTATGTAGATGTATCACACCATTAGAGGGGAAAAACAAAAAGAAACTAAAAAGAAATATATAAAAAGTTGGAGAAAAGAAAAATCGGCTTCTCCGCTTCATTATTTGTGTTTTGCGTCTGTGTGAATGCCTGAAGGCTGCTGTAGAAAGACCTGCACTTTCTGTGGCGTGTAAGGGTGTGTGTGTGTGTGTGAGTGAGTGAGAGTAAGGTCATGTTTGTAATTGTTGTGCATTTTCAAGAACGGTAATTTTCCAAACTTTTAACTGATTTTGCCAGAATATATTCTTTGTAGGAGTTTAATTTAGTTAATTTTGTAGGAGTTTAGTTTAGTCTACCTAGTACACCGTATGATACAAAAAGATACTTCGGTTCACTTCTACTGATTTGAAAATCTTCAGGCGAGACTTTGATGATGCTGGGTCATGGTTTCTACCTCTTCAACAAAATTTGAAAATTCCAGATCTCCCAGCTTTGCTTCAGGGACCTCATGGGAACCACAGCATTAAATGATCTAGGTCTGAAAACATACTTTAGCATTATACCAGAAAGATACCCAAATAGCTCTTTCTTTTTGTAAATGAGACTGGAACAAAGGGCTGCAGTGTAGCAGGACTTCTTATAATCCTGCCCCTGTGGCTGCAGAAAGAATTCTAACCAATCTCACCCTCTCTTGAAGGATTTCTTGACCCCATTGCCTGAAGATTTCTGACCGATTCTCCCAACTCCCCAAGTAATTCTGACCAATACCCCATTCCCCAAAGAACGCTGACCAATTCCCTATTCCCTAAGGAACTCTGACCAATTCCCTAAGGAACGCTGACCAATTCCCTAAGGAACTCTGACCAATCCCCCATTCCCTAAGGAACGCTGACCAATTCCCTAAGGAACTCTGACCAATCCCCCATTCCCTAAGGAACTCTGACCAATCCTGCCCACTGTTAAATGTAACTTTATTATCCCACTCCCAAAGGAATTCTAACCAATCCCACCTACTCCCAAAGAGGTTAAGGCTAATCCCACTCACATGATTGCCATAGCTATTTTTGCATGTACCCGCCTACAATATTCTCCAATACTTCCATTGCTTCTCTTCCAAAACTATAAATCGAGCAGTAATTATCTAGTACTCTGCAACATTAATGCTCATAGACTTTCTTTGTCCTTCAAGCTTTCACCTGATCTCCTGCTCGGCATCTATTTTGTTTTGGTCCTGCCGAATCCCAGTCCAGACGCACACGTCTACTCCAGAACTTAAATTGTGATCAAATTTGGGAAGATATGGATGAGACGTCATTCTAAGATGACAAACTGCAATTACATAAAGACAGGAAATGTTGTGGAAGTCTTGGGAAAAGATTTGGGAAACGTATGGAAGCACTGATATAAAAAAAATGGAACAATACAAAATTAATAGAATTAATTAATTAAAATATAAATAATACATCTGCTCAGTGCTGAGACTAAATTAATGACGCATGCAGCGAGATGAACAGTTTTACTGCAGGAGTCTTTCTCTTCCCCCCCCCCCCCCCCGACCTTTTATTGCCTGCAAGTCACTCTGTGCTGCCCTCTGCTGATTATAAAGTCTTTATACAGTTTAATGCAGATTATTTTTTCTGTTAAATCCATAACAATTCCACAAATATTAAAATATTCAGCTTATCACTACTCAGTTTAATGGTTACCAGATAATTTAAGCAAACTAGATTCAAAATGTAATATTTAATTGAAAATAGTGTCAAAATAGACAATTATTCTAAAATAATTGAATGTATATTTTTAATACTAATACAAATATTGTCATTTAAAAAAGGTACATTCAGATGCTGAATTTGAGTGCTATGTTTCATGGCTCCTATTAATTATTCATTTAAAGCAAATTTAGGAGTTACCTGCGGTGAACTCAATTAAGCGCGATGTATTCAGGACCAGCAGTTGCCATACATTTGGTTTCACTTCGGACTCACTTTGAACCAACAAAACACTGAAAAGTTTCAAAACAATATGACTGTTTGCTAAAATTGTGTAACTTGAGCACTTTAATACACAACAGCAAATGATCCGAAGCATTTTAAGCATCTTATAATTGCTGTTTCGAGTTCAACCATCGCCTCAAATCTCTGACCCCGGTTAAAAAGTCTGTCTCAATAGAAACATTTTTTCCTCTTCCCAATTATAGATTAGATTTCCATAATTCAACCAAAATCCCTTAAGTTAAATAAATAAATAAATTCTGTTGTAGTGTTTGGGTTTTCTGCATTTGTTCGTCACGCGGGATGAACCGAGTGAATATTTAAAGCCGTTCTGTTTTCATTCTTCTTGCCTTTGGAGAATTGAAAGCGCCAGAACTGAAGCTGGGAACCAGAGAACAGAGTTCTGTGACGAATAAAAACCTCAACCTAAAACGTAGCTTTTAATCAATTTTATTTGTGAAGGAAATTTAACAGTAGAAATTATCGCGAAGAAGCTGTACAGCTTTAAACCCCTTAGAAATAAGCACATAAGCACCTCCATTCATAAATCTAAGATTGTGATGATTTAAAAAAAACAAAAAGAAAAATTTATTTGCTGTTGTGAAAGGTGAAAAGGGGCTTTAGTGGATTTCCTGAATTTTCTAAATGGGCCATAAACTGACACGGACAGTTGATTCACGAGCTCGTAACTCTCAACACACAGTTTTCCTCCTCTATGCCAAAAATATAATCTATCAACCAGCTGCTCATCTTTTATGACCGTATTCCATGAAGAAGTTTAGATAGCTGTGCTGCACAGGAATGTGTCTGTGTTGGAGCATTTTAAAATGTATAATAAATTGTATGATAGCTGTTGTATATAAACGATTAGAATGGTCCTTGGACAGTGCATACTTCATATTTCTGGATATATTTGCAATGTAGTCACTGTACTTCTACATTGGTTATGTTTTGTCCCTGTTGAAGTTTACTCCTGGATTTTACTATTGGATTTTAAGATGTATGGCTTTGTTAAGCGCAGACTTCCTCCGTACCGCAATGTTGGTGAAATCAAAACTAAATGGCTTGGATCTGACTCCAAAGTTTAAAGGGTTATTCTTTGGCCCATGCTACTTCCTGCCTAAGTTTCATGCAAATTGAATTGGTAAGATTTGTGCAATCCTGCTTAAAGCGAAACAGACCGCTCTAAAAACATAACCTACTTGGTGGAACCAAGTGTCATGGAAGTAACGTAAAAAGCTTATTAGGCTTAGAAATATCCTCATTTTTAAAGTGCATATTCTATATTATTCTCCATTTTTGTTGGGATAAAATGGTATTCTTATAGAAGACGTTTGCATATTCAACAGTAGTGGCTCTTCTGTTTAGTGATGTAATAACAATTTTGTTCACTGCTAATGAAATTCCAAAATAGAGACTGCTTGACTGCCCGCAGTCTGTACAATTTGCATCCAAACAGCAATAAATAAGTACTAATAAAGAGTGACTCCTTAGCACCCAGTAACCTCGATCATGATAATCATGTGGCAGCAGAACAATGCATAAAATCATGCAGATACAGGTCAAGAACTTCAGTTAATGTTCACATCAAACATCAGAATGAGGAAAGAATGTGATCTCGAGACTCGGACCATGGCATGGTTATTGGTGCTAGATGGGCTGATTTGAGTATTTCAGAACCTGCCTTTTTTATGGACGAGAGTCTCTAGAGTTTACACAGAATGGTGTGAAAAACAAACATTCAGTGAGCATCAGATCTACAGGCAGAAATGCCTAGTTGAAGAAATATGAGGCTACATTGGGCACAAACTCGCCAAAATTGGATAAGTGAAGATTTGAAAAACATCGCTTGGTCTGATGAATCTTTGTGTTTTTTTTCTGCTGTGACGTATTCAGATGTGACTGTTCAGAAAGTGGAATTGACATCAGCAGCATGAATACATGGATCTAACCTGCTTTGTGTCAACAGTTCAGGTAGGTGGTGGTGGTGTAATGTTGCGGGGAATGTTTTGTTGCCATACATTGGGCTCCTTAATACTAATCAAGTGTCATTTAAATGTCTCAATCTACTGTTGCTGACAATGTCCATGAATTTCTCACCACAATTCTCCCATCCTGTAATGGCTTCTTCCAGCATTATTTTGATAACGCACCATGTCACAAAGCAAAAGTCGTCTCAAACTGGTTCCATGAGCACAAGAGTAAATTCATGCAGTATTCCTGTGGTCGCAAATCCAATAGTGCACCTTTGGGATGTGGTAGACCAGGAGACTCCTAGCATGAATGTGCAACTGACAACTCTACAGCAATGATGTGGTGGTCATCTCACCATGGACCAAGTCTCAGAGGAACATATCGAACACTTTGTGGAATCCATGCAATGACGAAGTGAGGCTATTCTCTGTGCCAAGTGGGGTCCTATGCAGTATTAGTATTCATTTAGTGGGACTAATGAGTGTATAATGTGTATGTTGAGACGATTATCCAGTGCTACAGTTCAATCAAATTGTTAAAACGCTACCACCATGTTATTAAAAACAAACTTCACGCCTTCACAACCTGCAGCAATCACTCCCTGCACTTCTTCCGCCAACCACAAGAGGTGATGGTACTTTATTTTTGTACTTCGTTATAACTTTACAACTAAACTGATTAATAAATATTTGAAATTTCCTACTGTTACTTTAAAATAAACTTTCTATCACGTAGTATGTAATTCGGGTTCATTTAGTAGCTGTAATTCAGAAATCGTTTCCTTTCTTCAAGCACCTACCAGCTGGCAAAGATGGTCTACCAGTTTGACCAGCTCAGTCAGAGTTATGGCATCTGGTAGCTGGTCAGAGCATGGTAGCCATCCTGTTCTAGATTCCTCTATCCTTCGAGTCTCTATAGCATGTCCATTTTGCTCTCCTGGGTTTATTAGTAACCCCTAGTGAGCTAGGTCTTTCTAGTTTCCCAAGTCACCCTGTCCTCTAGGGTTTCGCCTTGTGCTCCTAGTTTTCTTTGTTTTCCTACTCCTGCTCTGATTGCTCCTTCTAGATTTCTAGATTTCTTTACTTTGCCTAGTTTTCCCCACTATCCTTTTCTTTGTCTGAATGGTCCTAAACCTCTGATATTGCTAGTGATCTTGGTCTCCATCAGTTCTCCTAGTTACTCTGTCCTAGTAATCACCCTGTTCACCCAGTTCTCCTAGTTTCTTTGTGTACTGTTGCTGGTAGCTGTACTGCCCCAGTTGTGATAGCTCACTTGTCCTGACCTCTAGTCAGTCCTGATTTTGACATCATTTTGCCAGAGTTTTGGCACCGGATTGTAGTTTTGTGTGTACCAACCTGACTGCCTGTTCACTGTTCCCTGATGATGATTATTAGAACAAGTTAAAGCGACACAGTGTTGAAGTCCAACTGTCTCTGGTTCCTCTGTAGTATGAATCTCAGGTTGGACAATTAAAATTTATTCTAGGACACCTTTCTAAAAGAAAAAAAAATTGTGGGCATATAAACATTTTGTGTTTGTCTGGGGGTTTTTTTTTTTTCCAGTTTCTTCCTCCTCCAAGCTCCTTCTCTTTTTCTCTCCTGCTCACTCAGCAACTGTAACTAATGATCATTCCAATCAGTTTGGCACTGGCAATTTCTTCTCTCCCAGCCAGAGATTCACTGATGTCTGAACTTTGCATGTCTGATGAAGATATACTGCATAACCAGTGGCTTCCTTGCTTTTGGATTTGTACTCATATGAATATACATTTATGGCATTTGGCAGATGCCCTATCCAGAGCATGCTTCGTTTATACTTCTGAGCACTTAAGGGCGTTGCTCAAGGGCCCGACAGTGGCAGCTTGGCCTCATGACCTTTTTTAATCAATACCAATTGTTAGTGTTGGCAAATCAGTGTGGAATAGCAGAAATAAAAAACAATTGATGGTACATGTGGTTAGTGGAAAAAAATCAATTATGGGCAGGTAACAGTAACCATAGTTACATCACGTCATCACAGATTATTTTCCTATAGCAGTATGCCCACAAGTGTTTAAATAAATCCATTGAGATTGAGTTTCCTTTTAGACACCCCATTACTGTCGGGCAATGTGTACACCTCTACAATTTTGCACATTATATTTGGATTAGCGCTGCACTGTCTTGTCTCTTGATGTCCGCACGGTCACGTGACACTGTTTTGTCTTGTCTCGTGATGTCTGCACTGTTTGCACACTTGCACTTTATGTTGTTTTTGCCATGTTTGCACACGTGCACTTTAGGTTGTCTTCTGTTGCACACGTGCACCTTTTGTACTTCTGTGTTGTCTTATATGTAGCGCCTTGGTCCTGGAGAAACGTTGTCTCATTTCACTACACACTGTACCACATGCATACGGTTGAAATGACACTAAAAGCCACTTGAACTTGAACGTAGCTCACTATTAGAGCAGAACCTGATCAATAACACCTGTTAATAAAGTAATGCATTACAAAAGGCTTAGTGAAAGGAAAATGTTTAATTAATATTTAAGTAAAACCATGTTTACAAATCAGTGATCATGAAAAATGAGGTATAATTCGATCAGATAGCAATCATTTGAGCACAGCGTCAGTATAAAATATTCATAGGACAATAATTACCTAACATTTGGTTAGTTTGCATTTGTGTACAGGCGGCACGGTGGTGCGGTGGTTAGCACTGTCACCTCACAGCAAAAAGGTCCTGGGTTCGATCCCCGGGTCCCCCAGGGTGCCTTTCTGTGTGGAGTTTGCATGTTCTCTCCGTGCATGCGTGGGTTTCCTCTGGGTGCTCCGGTTTCCTCCCACAGTCCAAAGACATGCAACTGGCTACTCTAAATTGCCCATAGGTGTGAATGCGAGCGTGTGTGGCTGTTTGTCTGTGTTGACCCTGTGGTAGACTGGCGACCTGCCCAGGGTGTACCCCGCCTCTCGCCCGAGGATTCTGGGATTGGCTCCAGCTTCCCACGCGACCCAGATGGATAAAGCGGTATAGATAATGGATGGATATATCAGTATATAGCCTTGCTATAATGCTGTTTAATAGAAGAAAAGAAAATCGCAAACCTCTTATTACTCACCATTTTCCAGTAACATTCAATGCAGGCCTAGTATTAATGAGTTCCAAGTTCCATAATGCAATGTGGCTACAGGACGCAGCTGCCCTGAGTTACAGCACAAACTCGGCTTGGTTAGTTAGTAATATCTACAACAGTGGTCACCAACCCTGTTCCTGCAGCTCTACCTCTCTGAAGACTTTAGCTCCAACCATGATCGTGTCCAGCTGACCAGCCAGTCATTGCCTTCAGAAATTCTGGATCAACTGAAAGAGGTGTGATTTTGGTTGGAGATCAAGGAAGGTGGATATAGAAAGGAACAGGGTTGGTAACCACTGATTTACAACATGATGATGTACAATGGCATTGATGAGACAAGGATGAAAGTTGAATATTTGGAAGCTGATCTGTTTGATCAGAGTGTACAGATGAGGTGAGAGAATTGGACAGACTGAACCAGTGAACCAGCTGCATTGCTCTCTTTAAGTAGAGATAAAACAATCAGGAATGTACCATTCAGATTACTAAAAAATTATCAGAAAATAATTAAATAAGTATACACTTGTTATAAGTGCATATTTTTATAAGGTTCTTGATAATAATGGTTGTAAAATGGTTAACCGTCCAGGGTTTAAAACATGGCTTGTTACCAAAACAAAACATTTTGATGCAAAATAATAGTAGTAATGAAAGTTATTTCACACACGCATTTTGGTCTTAATGATCTAATGAACTTATGATCACCAGTCATGCTGATTGTGTGTGACGGTTGCAGAACCTCTTGATTTTCATGCAGGTGCAGGTTAGTGCAGCCACACAGCCTGCATGAGACGTGTCTCAGGTGCAGCTTGAGCCTTGCTGTAGCAGTTTTCATCTAGAATTTCAGCATGGAGCCTATTTTTCATGCGTGAGGTAAGGCAGTTCTCAGCAAAAATAGACTGTGAAAAGATTTGCTGATCGTCATATTGACATCGTACCAGCAACGTTAAGGCCGGGGCCACTCCAACTGCGTTCCACGCCTGACCGTGATGGTCACAGAATGTCTTGATTTTCATTTCAGCACCCATGTTAACAGGTTAGAACAGCTACACAGACTGCACGAGAGGCACGTCTGTCGTGACAAGGCGACGAGTATCGCTGCAGTGGAAAGTAATCTACACTTTCATTGCTGCACCTATTTTTCATGCGTGAGGTAAGTGATTCGAAGAAAGAATAAACAGAGAGAAGATCTATTGATCATAATTTTGTCAGGAAAGCAAGTAGGCAGCAGATGTAAAAGCAGGGAAACTTTATTAGAGCAGGCACACAAAGTTCAAAACATGTGAAGCAAAAGGCAAGGTCAAAAAACAGGCAATAGTCCAACACACTAGGCAAACAGGCATTTCAGAGACTAGGCTGTGGCAACGTCAAAGTCCAAACAAAGAGCCAAAACCATGAGACTAAAGCTTGGCAATAACTTTGTGTACACGTTAACACTTCATTACAAACTGATCAAACTAAAGTCTTTAAATAATGTGAACAGTGATTAACTAAACTCAAAACAGGTGAAGCCAATCAATAATCAGGAGACTGCGAAGGGCATGGTGAGTGTTGGGAATGGATGTGCTCGGCGGCCATGTTTGGAGGCCATGGAGACTGCTGGGAAACAGAGTCCATGAAGTGCTGAGACAGGCAGGCAGTTGGCAGTCATCATGTGACACATATTGACGTCATACCAGCAACATTACATAACTGACACCTTTCACTAAAGTTTCAATGTTTAGGTTATATGTCACAGACATTAAAAAAATATAAATATTATATTTTAAAACCATTTTAGCAATTGCATGTTATTAAAGGAGAATGTGTAGGTTACATGTGTACTATAAAGTCATAGCAGAAACCCTCTCTCTCTTTCTCTCTCTCTCTCTCATTTACTCTAAATGAGGGTAAATACATAATTTTAACCATTTTAGCAATTGCTTGTTATTAAAGGAGAAAGTGGAGACTACTTGTGTACTATATAGTTAAGATAATGCAAAGATTTATAGAAACCCAATAAATAATGTAGGCTATTATTATTATTATTATTATTATTATTATTATATGTCAATTCAGTACATTGAGTGAAGTGCAGAAGTTTTCTGGTCTGCTCTCACTCTCTCTCTCTCTCTCATGCTCTGAATGACGGTAAACAAAAATTGAGCACATGCTTCATAACCTTTGTCTGTCTAAATGACATATAAATTAAAATTATAATGAAATGAAACCAAATACTCTGTTATTGCTGGCCATTATCCTGCAAGCCAAAGCAGTTCGGCAATGTAGACATCACACACACAACAAAATAAACGAGAGAACATAATATATAATGATGGACTTTTATTGTGACATGAAATAAAGATCATCATATCGCATAGTCCTACAGAAGGGGTATATTTAGTAACAGAATATCTAGCAATTGTATATTTACAATTATGTGTATATCTAAAGTAGACCTATGTACTTACTAAGCTGGCAAGTCTGTGTAAAGTTATCCTGTGTGCATCAGCTATGTCCACATCAAGTCCTTAGAATTCAGCCACGATCAAACACATGTACTAATGGGACCATGAACAGAGATAATGGGTCACAAAATAATGAATGGAGAACTAGCCTGTTCACCTGCTAGCTACTAGTCTCTTGCTTTGGTTTACAGGCATTTGAATCTTACATTAAAAAACAGCTCAGACCTGTAGACATAGTGTTTGTGTGTGAAATTTTACCTACCGTACAGTCACAGGGCATTATGTCTGTTCCTAGGCCACCAAGGCCACAGATTTCATATGTATGATCTTATTTCAATGTATTTTATCTCATATCACTCTCTTAAGAGGTGAATACTTTTGCCTAGTTTACAGCACACTACAACAGAGTGTAGGCCAACAAATAAAGGCTAACAGTCTGTATACATTTTAGTGATGATAATACTGTGTCTTGAAAAACATATTGCTGAGTCAGTACAGCGCAGAGGTCATTCAGCAATAACTTTGTTATAGATTGCTCTATCTGTCTAAAAGATCTCAGATAAGCCTTGACTTAAATATAAAGGCATAAAAGTTATTAATGGACAAATGAGACAGATATATATACGCTAATGTGTCTGGGACAAGTGTGCTGGCCAGTGGAGGACAGCCATGTGGAATGTGAAGGAGAATCTTAATGACTCAGAAGCACAGACATCAAAGATACTTAACTTTCAGCCAAATTTGAGAAGTAAACATGAGAAATCAGAAGCCTTGTGGCATCCAGCCTCGATAAAATGATTCAAATTGAAACCTGAAATGGCTCCACAGACAATTTATTATTCACACCCACAATTAAAAGCGACTAATTGTACCATGTCAATAGACTGGGTAACTGGAAATACAGCGCAGCATGTGATTAATGTAACACTGGATGCAAAAGTCTGAGGTTGCTGTTTGTACTTTGGGCAGAACACAACAGTGACCCGCCACATTCCAGGATAACAACTGTACACTAGATTAGGATCCTGTATGACCAAGCAAAATCATGGGAGTGGGTGAGATTTTACTCTTGTGATGTTTTCACATGAGGCATTTTTTTTGATTGTTGGTCACAGAAGAACGCTTGTAAAATTGAAAAATGTTGAACTGTGACATCGAGCACTTCAGGAAAAATCTGTCTTGTTAAATGAACAAAATATAACATGAGAGGCATGAGGCTGAATGATTTTCTACCTAATAGGTCTTTATTTGTGCTTGTAGTTCACATTTTAACCACTAGTTGCCATAATAACTACTCTATTCTATTCTATTAAAATGCATGGAGTTGTGAATGAGGACTTTAAGAAGGTTAACATTTATTGTTGATATATACATTCACAGACAGCACAATGGTGCAGTGGTTAGCACTTTCGCCTCAATGCAAGAAGGTTCTGGGTCAGAACCTGCCAGCCGACTGTGGCATTTCTGTCCTTTCTTTTTGCATGTTCTCCCCGTGCCTGCGTAGGCTTCTTCTGGGTGCTCCAGTTTCCTCCCACACCCCAAAGGCATGCAGATTAGGTCAACTGGCTACTCTGAATTGCCCATAGGTGTGAATGTGTGTGCGACCGATCATTCGTTTCTCTGTTAGCTCTGCGATAGATTATAGACCTGCCCAAGTGTACCCCGCCTCTCGCCCGAAGTCAGCTGGGATTGGCTTCAGCTTCCCCGTAGCATAGATAATGGATGGATGGATGGATATACACTCACCTTCAATTTTATTAGGAGCACCTGTACATTCATGCATTTATCTAATCAGCCAATCACATGGCAGCAGTGTAGTGCAGAAATCATGCAGATTCCGGTCAAGAGCTTCAGCTAATGTTCACATCAAATACCAGAATGAAGAAAAAGTCTGATCTCTGTGACTTTAACTATGGCATGGTTGTTGGTGCCAAATAAGCTGGTTTGAGTATTTCAGAATCTGTTGCTCTCCTGGGTATTTCACACACAACAGTCTCTAGAGTTTACAAAGAATGGTGCGAAAAACAAACAAAAAAAATCCTGTAAGCGGAGGACCTGAAGACTATAGCACCTTGTTGAGAGTACAGAGGAGAATGACCAGACAGGTCTAGGCTGACAAAAAGTCTATAGTAGCTCATATAATCACTCTTTACAACTGTGGTGAGCAGAAAAGCATCTCAGAATGCACAACACATTGGACCTTGAGGTAGATGGGCTACAACAGCAGAAGACCACATCAGGTTCCACTCCTGTCAGCCATGAACATGAATCTGAGTCATGGGCACAGACTCACCCAAACTAAAAGCAGAAAAACTACATTTGTATTTGCAGATTGTGTAAAAAATATGTGAAAACTAAGTGCATTGTATTTGAAAAATCAGCACTTCTTGACAGATTTTGCACAAAACTTGGGACTGACGATGACCCTCTCGTTTAGAACTGCTGCATTCCCGAACTTCAGATTTATCTTCCTTTTTTGGCACCAGTTCCTCCTCACTTACATTCTCACACCTCGTTATTTTTTTTTACACTTGGCCACAGCACTCATTTTATCAGTCACTTAATTAATGATAGTAAGTTTCCTTGTTTATGTGTATTTGCTCTCATATTGTAATGTTCCATGGTAATGAGCCATTCTGTTCTAACTGAAATTTATGTTGCAATAACAATAAAAGCTATGACGGATGACACTGTTGACAGAACAGTGGATAAACACCAAGCTTGCTAATTATTTGCCAGCCAGGTAATTAGCTTGCTGTCTAATTAGCTACCTAGCCAGCATGCTTGTTCTGTACATAGGGTGAAAGATATAAACCAGGCAAATCACGAAGGAAATCACTTCAAGGACATTGTTCTTGCTATCAAGTAAAGTTGTGCTGTAGATGACCTCTGGCGTTCTGAGTCAGGAAAGGAAGTGTTTAGTTAAAAAATGTACTGGAACTCTGAGGAGTGGGACTGGCAGCCAAGAATGATTAGAAGTGAAGCCATTATTTCAACCCTATGTAGTGCATTTGTGTAGGGAGTAATAAGCCATTCCACAAGGTCATTTAGATGCTCAGAACCATAAAAGGGTGTAAATGATGCTCTTTAATCTTGAGATGACATTGCCTGACGCCGCCTTCCTGTGTGTGACTTTAGCTCTTCATGCAACGCTTCACTCCCTCCTCAGCTTACGAGTAGTTTATCGTGGCCACATTTCACACTCCCTGCTGCCTGGTATTGCTTCTCCCTGCACACCTGATAAATCAGGAAATGTTTAATTAACAACATTGGCCATGAGTGACCGAATGATTGGAGCAGGGGCCATAAGAGGAGCAGGTGCTCGGATCTCGGTAATGAATTACTGGCCTTTCCATTTCCCATTGCTAAGTGTTATTGGGTACCCGCAAGCAGTTGTGACGTATTGATAGGTGGAACATGCATTTGTTAGGAGTGTGCAGTGATTTTTTTTAAGGTACCCCAGATCACCTCATTCACAGTGTCAGTTGTGAAGGTCACTGATTCACAAGTGTAGTATTTTTAAAGCCTTTTCTTTTGGCTTTATGAGGTGCAAGTGCTGCAGATGAAAGTGTACACAATTAAGATGTATAAAAGTATCGTTAGATATGTTTTATTTCTTTTAAATGTCCAGATAAGCACCATGACTGAATAAGAACTGTTACTTTATAATGCTTAAACATTAATGATTACCTCATGGCTATGAATGAAACAGAACAGTAAAAAGTGGTTATGTTTTTTTTTTTTTTTGCAGTGATTCATGCTGCCACTTTTGACTAACCAAACCCATGCAAACCTGAGGAGAGCATAGAGATATCAAGGACTTTTAGATAACCTTATCTAGTGGATCATTCACTGCTAATGGTGTAACTACAGATAGTTGAAAAGAAAATGGGTGTTTTCATGGTTATTGAAATAAAAAATCAATGTGGAATATAATTGTAGAGGGAATAAAGTGGAGCAGTAGGCTCTCTGAGGTTATAGAGGGACACAGGAACATTCATTTCTACAGCCAAATAAATATCAGAATGTCCTCCTGAATTGTAATTGAATTGAGTGGGAAATGTATTTAATGCACTTCTGTTCATTCATTTAAATGAGCAAATTGTGTTTGAGTGCTTGTTTTTCTCTTTCCCTCTGTAGCTCCCTGCCCCCCCTTCTCTTTCTCGTGTGTGTGTGTGTGTGTGTGTGTGTGTGTGTGTGTGTGTGTGTGTGTGTGTTTAACAGATGATCCCAGATAATAGCTATGATTTCAGTAACTGTCTTGTTCTTTTAGTGTTAATTGCATTGCAGGTCTGAATCACTGCATCATTAACTACACACTATGAACTCCAAAGCTTCATTATTGTTTATAACTGAGCTGAATATTCATTCTCCTACTAGTTTTGTGAATATGGATTGACTAAAAGCCTGAGAAATAATCGAGTCAGATGCAGTCTGTGAGCATATAATTAAACATAGTGTTGCAATCACCATTGAGTGATTTTCAGTCCAGTCATATACATAAAATCTAAATAAGAAAAATGAGGTAAAAGAAGTTCTTTATTATGTTTGGAGCTCTCCCACAGACTGTCAGTCAATCCCATAATGCAATGCAACATAGTGTTGATTTCTCAATCCTACTGGCTAGGGACACTCAGATTGACCGAGGGCAGGTCCAGTTTTGCTCTCCTATAATATGTTAGAAATCTATTCTTTGTCAGAACAATAATCATGTAAATCTTTGTTTCCCTTAGTCTGTTTTAATGGAATTAATGAATAAAACTCCATGGCAAAGGATATGCATATACAGTACATCTTTCTAATTAACACGATATCTTCAGTGACATCTTGAAGTGATCTTCATTTTGTAATAAAATTCTCATTTGACTTTGACTCTGCTGAAAGTGGTGCCATTGGGATTTAATCCTCACTGCTGACTTTTCACAGAAATAATGAACCAACAAACAAATGAAACCAGAATCACCAGAACTGTAAAGTTCATCACAAACATTTCAAATATGTGTTTGAGGTTTCCTTTAACTAGCTAAACTAGCTGACGATACATTATTATATTAAGTTACCTACCAGTTTTTTTCATTAGCCACTCCGACCTTATGGTTGGCAATAACAATAATAAACCTCAACAACATGCTGCACGGCGTGTCGTATGGAAGGTGAGAGAGAAGGTGTTTACATTTTCCTGAGACATTCACAAAGGATAAATGTCGAATGACTCCCTACTGGGCATATTGGACACGAGACAGAGATTGGAAGCCATTATTTCATACCTGCTTCTGGTTTATAAACAGTGCATTTGGGATTCAGCCAAATGTCTGAATCACAGAGTATTTTAGAGAATGAATCATTAAAATATGATGACCTATGAAGCTGGCCACGTATCAGTCAACAAGAACATTTATTTGGCAGCTAGCTTATGTGGCTTTTATTTGCCGTATTTTATGGGGAGGTTTGAAAGATGCAAGTGTTTGTCAGTGAAAGATGATGAAATGCACATTTAACTAAGCAGCACAAGCAAGTAGACTAATTGCTAGCCTTCTGAGGAGTTACAAATTAAGATGACTCCCACACAAATGCTTTAAATCTTAAATGGCACTACATTCACCATACAGTGCACTGTGAACACCATATCCGTTGTAGCACATTTACAGTATATAAGAAGTCGGTGCACTTAAACAGGGAGTCATTTGTGGCTTAGTCACTCAAGTAAAGATAAAACAGTATTTGTTGAATACTGTTACATTTAAAAAAGGCCAGTGTTGAAGTAGTGCACGCACAAAAGAATAACGCTTCAATGACTTATGCAATGCTCAGGCAAGTTCTTTGAGGCTGTTTGCGCAAGGTAATTATTATACACACAATAAAGTGACAGTGTGTTATTTAAGTGATAAGATATTCACAGTAACAGTAAGTGGGTTGGGGCTGAAAGCTTTAGCAGTCTTAAAAGAGTCTTAAAAAGTAGTTCTAAACTAAACATTAATGGATTTATATGAGTCAGAAGTATGACACATCTCTGGGAAATTATGGTGTCGTTTTATACATAAAGTCTGAAAAATAATAAAACTAAAGTGATAGTTCTTGGAGTGTATACCACATCGTTATTGAATTCTTGATTCTGATTGGTCAGAAGTTATTGATTAATTTTCTATGCAAATCACAGGTTTATGTAAATACACTCAATCTAATACATTATTGGTTCTATAGACACAATTTACACAGCGGATATAAGAAAGGGAGAAAAAAGTGTATTTGCTGATATGATGACATCTGTATTTATTTATTCAGCATTTTTAGAAGCATGTAACAGTCAAGAATTTCTCTGACACAAAAAATGTTTTCAAGATGGAGGACTTTGTGGTTTTTCGGTTACAGAAAGCTCTTCTGTTTCATTTCACCCAGACCACAGTTTGTCTCCAGGAAAAATCAGTGCTATCTGAGCTTCAAATAAAGGCTATTGACGTGCCCATAAAGCACTGGACACAAAGCAGCAGAAGATAACGTTGTGGTCTGGATGTCATGCGATATGACTACGATTTCTCACACGATACAAACGCACGCATTATAGTTCCAGAATGTCCACAGATCATAAGATGTCCTCGTTGTCATTTGATGTCCCACCAGATGATTGTTTTGGTACAAGTAAGTGCCAAAGCATGGACATTAGACATTCACTCACACACACACACACACACACACACACACACACACACACACACACACACACAA
>JAQMYM010000009.1:17453072-17463377 GCA_030014255.1 Parauchenoglanis ngamensis | reverse complement strand
ATACGGAGCGAGTTTTCTCCCTGATGCAAGCACAATGGACCAAGGAAAGGAATCACTTGAGTGTTGACTCATTGAAGGGGATCCTGTGCAACAACTTAAAGCATCTGACATGCAAGGACTTTCATTCTTATGTTATGAGCAATCCCCAGCTATTAGGAAAGATCCAGTCATCAGGAAAATATGCCCAGTCACCTGACTGAAAAGTGTCTCATCCAGGAGTTCACTTTTTCCCTGTTTTCTGAACATTTTTGTATTAAAATCTGTGGCCTTGTATAAGAAATGTGAGGTTTTGTTTCAGTAAGGACAACATTGGCGAGAACACGTTATCTTCTGAAAGATTTCGTGAAAAAGTTCAAAAAGTTCAGTGCAATCTAGGCCTAGGAGCTCATTGCTCAAAGCTCATTGATCAGATCACACTGACTGTGCTGACACGTTTGTATAATACCCCCAAGCACGCTAAGGTGTCCTCTTTTTTGAAAACCAAAATATGGTCACCCTAATTAAACAAAATCATTTAGCATGTTTGCTGACAGGCTTTCGCTGGAAAAAATCTTTGGCTGGTTGATTGCAGTATTAGACAAACAGCCTCTTGCTGTGGAAGTAAGCAATGCTTGGAAAAAGTACCTGACGATAGAAAACTAGACGTCTGACTTGTTAGATTATAATCATTTTAATTACTATGGACATCAAAAAGCTGTAAAACATGCCATCAAAATGCTTCTTTTGATATCTGCAGCTTAAAAACTTTTTTTTTTACTGTTGCTTTTAATTAGTGTATTCCTTTCAGTACAAAATTTACAGTCTTTTATTATTATTATTATTACACAACTAATAAGCTCATGTTTCTTTCACAGGTTTGTTTACCTGAAGATGACAGACCAGCAGTCATGTTTAAACCACCTCAAACACGACGATACAATTTTATATGTGTGTTTTATTTTATTCCTGTTAATCACCCATAGTATCCAATCACTCGATCTCACTTCGGCTCTAGTCAATCCTTTCACTTCAGGCAGTTGTATACACTGAAAGTCCCACTGTATCAGAACCGCATGCTAATATCTAATCTCCTATTCTGGTGTCTTGTTTATGAAGTGAACCCTGCTCAGATTAAATGAACTGCAACGATTTAAATCTGATTACAACACGCACTACTTCTGTGTTTATCCCTACACACTGATGGTGATCAAACTGGTTTGAGGGTGGAAAGAAATTTCTGGAAACAGTCCTAGATGGCCGAGTGGTTCACATTTAGTACTCCTCATCTTTATTTTCCATTTTAAGCCTGTAGTAATGTCCTGTTCTTATGTTTAAAGATGGTGTGATGTGTTTAGGTGTGTATTCGCAGAGATCCTGTTCATACCTTGTTTTATTTATCTAATTAAATATTTCTTATTTTAAAAGCCAAACGGGCGTTCTCTTCAGTTTCATTTACTTTTGCTAGCATTTGAGTTTAAGTATTCAAACTTTCTGTCATCTCACCCCTTCTGGAGGTGAAGGGTTCAGATCCCATGCTCATTTCCTCTGAGCACTTAACGAGTTAGAGATTTCAGGTTACTGATCGCAGCTTAGCTAAGCTAAGGCATGCCAACATGAATTCTCTTTAAGTTCATTATAAACTATGTAGTAAGTGTTATAATAGGCTGTAAACTTATACATCAGGCTGCATTTGGAGCTCAGTAACTTACGGCACAGTAAGTCCAAACTTTTGACTAGTAGTGTACGTAGCTTGCCTACTCAGTCACATTACATAGAAAGTTTCCCATATAAAACCTCAAACAATTGACTCATAAATATGTTTTTATTTTAGAAAACAAGGCACAATGTGAATCATACATTCAACAGTAAACACATCACGATGCGTTAACCACTCGAACGGCTGTAAACGCACTCATAAAACAGAGGTTCACAAAACAGCAAGGTTTTAGTTCCACATTGCTTGATTTATCATAATTAACAAAAAGAAAAAAATCCCTGACTGGTAGGAATAAATTATATGGTGATGAATTGTCTATTTAGCCAAAAAAAAGAAAAAAAAAAGAAAAGCTGACTGAGTGGAAAATGGTACCATTTCTGATCAGCTGTTCTTATAAAATATTGCAGAATTTTATAAAAACATACAATGCAAGCTGTAAATATGAACGTGATATGCAAAAGCGCTACATATTGCTTGTGGCGTGGCATTAGCATGGCGTGATAGCATGTGAGGACAGAGATTAGACATTACAGTTTGTTTTCAAGTAGGCATGTGCCAAAATTAGATTGGAAAACGTTGTTCCCGTTCAGCTAGCTAATATAACGCAGCATAATGGACTACATGCATAACTAGCTAGCTGTGGTTGTGAGGTTTTGCTCTAAGAGCTAACTTTTGTATACATGCTTCCCAGTAAGACATTAGTGGCAGCTGTGTTTTGTATTTTAGAAAAAAGGTGATGGTAATACCATTACGCTTATAAAACAATCATTGCAACATGGAACTTTACATTGGCACATGCCTAATTTCAAGTGTTGGTGGTATTCAGTACAGTACACGTCTTTTAATTTTTGTGAGTGAATGAGTAAAACATCTCGTAGACGTAAATGTCGTGCCACCATTACAGCTACCTTAGCATGACCTTTGACAAACTGTTTGTGTATGCGATCAAAAGAACTCGCGATTTCTTTATTTGCACTGGACATACAAGTCTAATCATCTAACAAGTAAGGAAAGCATTTGGTATGTTTAAATGTCATAAAGATCAACACAAACCAAATCTTGACTAGCTAATGACCGTGGCTAAGAATTAGCTAGCTAGTACACAGCTGTTAAATCTTTTACGTGAACAGTCAGCTATATTGTGTGTCTTTTTTTTTTTTTTTTTTTAACTTTCAGCAGGTTGATTAACACAATAGTGGCCTGTTCATCTGGAGTCCTCTAGTGGAAACACGATGAAAACAGAACCGCATTCGAGTGTAGCATTCTAGGCTAGTTATAGCACGGCTAGTTTTGTGGTTACTGCATGCGTTAATCATTTCACACATCCGTAATGATTTGTTCAGGTTTTTCAGTGTCTCAAACAGACTTTGTGTTTCTGACATTATATGACCGACAAGTATCCATCAAATCGAACAAAAGGACGACACCGAACTAAAAACCTTTGAAACTCCATTTTGAACCCTCATCACAGTTTGGTACTCGGCGCTAGTGTCAGACCCGGGAACGAGGTAGGAGTGTGAAGATGTTCGAAATGATCCTGATGATAAAACCAAGGCAATTGATTTAATCAAGCAGTTTGCATAACGCTTACTTGTTAGCTACATTAGCGGTAAAGATCCAGTGCAAAAGAAGGAAGCAAACATATCTTGGCTGATCAGCTACATTTGGCGTAAGGTGAACATTGTGGCTGTTTTCCTTTTGCCTCAACTTTAAATTGCATCAGAAACTCTTTGGTCAGTTTGAGAAAGACATCATTATGCCAATAGATTTCTATCAAAAATAAACAAATCTATTATATACTAAGCTAACAGGCATTCTGGAGCTCATTATTTTACCTCACTACGTTACCTACTACAATAAATTACTATCAAGACGAGAAGCAGGGTCGCATCTTCAAGACAGTAAACAAAGTAAAGACAGGTGCAGGATGGTCTCGTCAGCATCTCTCCGTTAGTGGTTGGTTCTTGTGTTAGAAGTCCGACTGGGCTCCACTCCGCTCTTCGCTGTCCTCTCCTTGGCTATTTTCCTACCTACGCTGAAGCTGATTGGTCATTATTCCTGTAAATTCATCAACATCCGAACTTCGAGAGCCACCTGTAGGAATGATGGAATGACAATTCCGTGACCAGAAGTTTTAGTGTAACAAATGAAATTTGTTTTCCCCAAACTCTAATATAGACCTGCTAATAACGTTCTATCTGTCAGCAATCATCATCCATGAATACAGGATGAACCATACACATGATACTTAGACGCTATTTCAGAGAGCAATAGCTGTAGATGTTTATTTATTCTCCATGAGTCCACAAAACCGGTACAGGTTTTATGATCTGGCACATCAGGAAGTCTCCAGTGCAAGCAGGAAGCTAAAATTGTGGCTACCATGAGCTTTAGCATTAAATGTTACTGACATTAGCTGGCTACATGCAATAGGCATTGGTTATGATAGCGTTGTGTGCCAAACCAAACTATAACTTCTCACCAGATTTACAAAAGTTTCAGAAATACTGATTTTCTTCTTACTTGTGTGTATTTGAATAAATGGCAGAAACCTGTAAATCACCAGGTGCGTTCATAGAAAAAGTGATGTACATTTAGTGACAAACATGAACGTCCTTAAAAGGCAAAGCTCATGCAGAGCTCGAAAACAACAAAATGGAGACTATCTGCGTTCAGCGAATGTACTTTCTGGTCGTCTCAGAATTTTTGCTAATGAAATTTGAGGTGTTGTTGTGCTCGCAATGTAAATTTCAGTGCTTTACAGTTTCCAGCTGGGTTGCCAGAATGTTGTTGTCCCATATCTCAGAATAAAGCCTTATAATACTAAAGCTACAAAATTAAACATCTCCAGCTTTTACAGCATGCTTCATCGTATATCCGGTTCAATTACATGTTGTTCATAGGAAATTTGTTCCATGAATGGAAAAACGTTACTAAATAGTAGAAATGGTGTGTGCTTGGTATTCTTTTGGATGAAAACACAACCACAAACATCAGGCGACTCTAGACTTACTGCTGCGCTTCTCTTCTGTACTTTTTACCACAAAGGAAATGACAGAAACTGAACAGATGATTGGATTGTAGCTGCACAACACTACCAGAAACCTCACCTGTTTGGCAGCTATAGGTCCAGATCCGATATCCATCATAGCGACACTTACACCTCATGATGTTATTGGTGTAATCAGACTCAGCTACTTCGTAATTAGGGTTAATTACAACCTGTCAGAGAGAGAGAGAGAGAGCGAGCGAGCGAGAGAGTTAACAGTTAGCCGCTGTAAACAGCTGTAGCCTCCGGAGAGCCAAACTCTAATGTCGTGTGCCTTGTAATTTCTCCTCACTATTTTTTTTCTTAGCACATGATAACTATTGAACTTGATCAATTTCTTCAAACAGGAAGAAGTTTGCCAAAAGAGTAATACCCAATGGTCCTCACATGAGGATTGCACAAGGATATACACACAACATAGTTGGGAGAATATATGATGTCCTCATGTGAGGACAGTGGGGTCTTATGAGGATACGGTTGCAAAAGTTTACACACCCTAAGGACAAAGAATGAAACAGAACATTTAATATGTTAACAGGATTCAGATTTCTTCTTTGTCACATGTTACAGGAGTACTAATCTAAGATATCACTAATAGGGAAGAATCAATCATATGAGTTTAATCGTTTGCATCCCCTTTTTGAAATTGTTATAAATATTCTCTTGTACCCCAATACATTTAACTGCCTCGAACCTCCTTCATACCCTCTGAACAGCTTTTGTATAAATTCAGCCCTCTATTTCTCCTGACACTTTTATTCAAATCTCTTCCAGTTGTCACACCCAGCCTTCTTCAAATCAGGTCTAGAAACTGACAAGGTCATAACACTGTTAAATTTTCTGTTTTTTCTGATGCACAGTACACTCACATTTAATTTCTTTGAAATTCTGTATTTTTCAAATGTAAATACAGGTATATTTTCAGACAGACCTGGAATATATAATCTCCGGGTTTGATGTCAGTGATGTCGATCCACTGGCAATCGATGTCGTGTCTGTATGTGTCCCAGCAGCCCACTGTGATCCCCTGAGCACCGAAATTAGCACACGCATAACGCTTCTGTATACCTACAAAGGACATCCATCAGGCCATGAAACCCAGGAATGCGTGTATAATGTGTTTATCATTTTAATTTACTTTAATTTTAGATATGTAATATTATCTAACACTATATTCACGTCAGCAGTAGATGTGATGTCAATAATGCATTAATACTGAAGTGATTGTGGTCTGAACTGAACTAACATTTTGTTGTAGACAATGTGTGTGAGTGTGAGGTGTGTGTGTGTGTGTGTGTGTGTGTGTGTGTCTCACCTTCATCACACTCACTGTCCTCCAGGCAGAAGCTGGCTTTGTGCCCTTCAGCCACTTTAGTGCCGTTCACACTCAGAAGGTCGTAGTGAGTGAAAACCTCCATGCTGTGGTAATGCCTAACACACACACACACACACACACACACACACACACCCATTATCTATACCACTTATTCAAAACCTGATGGTTTCACAGATCCAAGAGAGCAAATTTACTGTCACAGCATTACTAGCCGATCAGAGCCGTCTGTGAGGTCATGTATGTAGAAGAGGGTAGATAGCGCTCTCCTCTGAGTGTGCTACACTGGTGCTGCATGAGCAGCAGTTTGGTTTGACTTGGAGAAATCATGTATTAGCTTTTATATGATGTGGAGAGCTGGCTGGCTGGCTGGCTGGCTGGTGGAGAAAATGAGGAGGTTAACCCTGCCGTCCTCACCTGTGACAGTCGTGCCACACCCAGGCGTGGGGTCCAGTGCGGGGTCTGAAGTCGCTGTGGCCGTTGTTATGGATCTGAGAGGAGAAGCGCAGCAGTCGTCGGTAGGAGGACGGGTCTGCTGTATTGGCGCTATTGGCGAGACACTTCTCCTCGTGAGCGCACTGCAGAGCGTACATCGGCCGGTCCTCCAGATACGTGGTGTGTTCAACGACCTCTGCGTTCAGCACCAGGTCCGGGGCATCTGAGACATAATTTAGTATGACATTATGACTAAAATAACACACAGAGCATTAACTTATTTTATTGCACTACTGTGTGTGTGTGTGTGTGTGTGTGCGCGAGTGTGTGCTACTCACTCTCGGTGCAGGAGACTCCAGCAGCGAATCTTCCTCCTCCTCTGGGGCAGTTGACATATTTTCCGTGATGGAGACACTGAGCCAGAGTCATCTCGGTACCTGAACACCGAACTCCGCTCATCATTACAGCATCAGCACCAACCTCACCCTGCCAGTACCATGTCTCCTACACACACACACACACACACACACATGCAGTTAATATATTTCTTAATATTTACTAATTTATCACATATCAGTGCAATCATTACTACCAAAATCCTTCCTATATGCAATCCTACAGTAGCAGTGTGTCACCACCAGAGTGCGCCATGGCAACACTGTACAGTAATCAGAGCATGAAAACAGCTGGGGAACATCTGGAATTTCAACATGTGCTTTGGAGAGAAATGTCCTAACATTTTGATAAGATGTTCATTGTCAATGTTCATGTTACATTATACAAAGAGTTATGTAAAGTGTGTGTGTGTGTGTGTGGTTATTCTTTAATTAATTGTATATCCTTGTAGTCCAAGCTTATCTTATGTGTATGCGTGTGTGTGCGTGTATATACGTGTGTGTGTATGTGTGTGTTTGCATATAGTTATTTTGTAATTAATTGTATATCCTTATAGTCCAAACTTAGTGTGTGTGTGTGTGTGTGTGTGTGTATGTATGTGTGTGTGAGCATGTGTGAGCGTGTGTGAGTGTGTGTGTGTGTGTGTGAGCGTGTGTGAGCGTGTGTGAGCGTGTGTGAGCGTGTGTGTGTGTGTGTGAGCGTGTGTGAGCGTGTGTGTGTGTGTGTGTGTGAGCGTGTGTGAGCGTGTGTGTGTGAGTCATACCCCCATCGCAGTGGTTCTAATGGCACTCCATCACATTTTCCATCCACTACATCCTTTCCTTTCTCTCCCTCACTCACTCACTCATAGTCTATCTATCTCTATCTCTCTTTTTCTCTGTCTCGCTCTCAATTTCAGTCACTCTTTCTATCTTTCTTTCTTTCTGTCCTTTTCTATCCATCACTATCTTTTCTTTCCCTCTCTCCCTATATGACTCACTTTCTATCACATTTATCCTCTCTCTCTCGCTCTTCATTTCTCTCTCTCTGTTTATTGTTCTCTTACTCCATTTGTCTTTATATCTTTCACTCCATCTCCTTCTGTCTCTCTCTTTGAAAGGTTCTTTCCTTCCCTTTTCCTTTATATCTCAATTTGCCTCCTTCTTTTCTCTCCCTCTCTGACTCCCTCCCTCTCTATTCTCTTCTCTCTTCATTTTGCTTCTTATCACTCCTCTCTCTCCTCCCTCTCTTTCTCCGAGAGTCCCTCTTAGAGTTCCTCTAACCCTCTCTCTCCATCTCTCCCACAATCTCTTCACAGGCTGTTTTTCTTTTACAGGAAACTCATTATTAATCTTGTTTTGCTAGAACCATGTTCTGAACACACACACACACACACACACACACACAGACACACACACACACACACACACACACACACTGGAGTGAGCATTGCAGTGATGGAGCACAAGCTTAACGTTGTGGCCAATTTTACACAATTATTATCATAAAAACAGTCATGATGGCAGTGTGGACTGGTCCAGTTTCCACTCATAAACCCCCCATACGATCCCACTGCGGCCAGTGAGTTCTTACAGACACACACACACACACACAATTCAGTGCTGTTATCACAGTAAAGTACTGACTCTGGGGTTATTACTGGTACACAGCCAGCGGTCGTGGGTCTGCATCAGTACACGTGACTTTGTGCAAGAAGAAATCACATTACGCATCATTTCCCATTTCCCTCCATCATCCCCCGACCATCAAACGTCTATATGAAAAATAAACTCTCTCTTCACATACGGAAAGTAAGCATTTGAGTTTAAAAATCCTAAGTATTAAAACAGATTATCCAAATGCTTTAAACATAAAAGTCCCTCAGTTGGGTTTCTCTATTCGAACTGATCCAACACTCAGACTGCATGCACACATAGTTCTACTAAATGTATTCCTATGGAGACATCAGGACGAGGATGTTAAAGCGTTTCATACACACTTATACAAGATATTTAAATCACTAACGAACATAAATACAGCTGTTTACTTGGCAAGCACCATGATGACACTTGACTTTCTGCTTCAGTGTACATGAAAGTTAACCGAAGCAAGTGTTACTTATTATCATTACACACAGGTGCAGGCATGAGGCGATATTATATTTTCCGATCACTATAATTGTCTTTTGTCATGGGTTTTTACCGTATCTCATTATTAATATATTTTAAATGACTTTTTCCACCACCACCCATCTTCAGAGGAATAAAAGGACTTAATATAGCAAGATATAAAGTTACATTTGTACAGACTATTAAAGCCACTCCTAAGAGACGGAGAGAAAAAGAGAGAAGGAAAGAAAATGATGAGAAGAAAGAAAGAAATAGTTGATGTGGTGAAAAATAGTTTCAATTACTAAATAAATCACTAGTTACTAGTTTTTCACACTGTCAACAAACTCATAATACAGACAGCCACCTATATAGAGAGCCTCCTCCCTTATGAAACACAGCATTAGTGAGAATATTTCAAAATGCCCATGATAACAATAGAGCTAAATATCACAATATATCATAGAACTGATTATAAGCACTAATAACGTGCTTTAAGAAATATTTAGGAAGTGCAGGATATGACATATCTACATGTCCAAGAGGGAGCCATTCGAGATCTATAGTCCACACACAAATATATACTACATATATGAAATAAATATAATCTTATATCAATTGCTCTACAAGTGTAATAGGGAATCATTTCTCCTAGATTCTATGTAACACAGGACAGTTTTATATTACCCAGTCTCAATCTGACACTGTGCTGTACTGGTGTTCTACTGTTTTGTAAGGTTATATATATGTGGAATGATGTATGTGTTGTTGGTTGTTAGACAAAACTCATTTATTGTGTGGTCTGTACATTAAATGTGCATTATGTAGGATTTAGGGGGATCTATTAGCAGAAATGGAATACAATACTCATAAGTATGATTTCATTAGTGTATAATTACCTGTAACTATGCATCATTGTACGCTTAGAATGAGCCATTTATAGCTACATAAGGAGCGGGTTCACCTCTACGGAGCCGCCATGTTACACCGCTACAGTAGCCCAGAACGGACAAACCTCTAAGGAACGACTTCCACATTTCAAGTTTATACATGTGGCAGTGTGAATCTGGAAGGAAGCAGCAGAAGGACGACATAGAAGAAGAAAGGAAGACAAAAAGAAGAAGTAAGAGGAATCAGTGTTTGTTGGTGCTGGCTAACAAGTTTGAGAACCCAAATTTAGAAAAATGGAGGATCAAACTTATTATTTAGCACGGAAAAAGCAAGGGAGTGTCCATCCATCCATCCATCCATCCATTATCTATACCGCTTTATCCATCTGGGTCGCAGGGAAGCTGGAGCCAATCCCAGC
>JAQMYM010000009.1:17439562-17452972 GCA_030014255.1 Parauchenoglanis ngamensis | reverse complement strand
TTCACACCTATGGGCAATTTAGAGTAGCCAGTTGACCTAATCTGCATGTCTTTGGACTGTGGGAGGAAACCGGTGCATACACGGGGAGAACATGCAAACTCCGCACAGAAAGGCACCCTGGGTGACCCGGGGATCGAACCCAGGACCTTGCAAGGGAGTGTGAATGTAAGTGATTAGAAGTACGCTACAGACACCTGACGGGTCCCGTACGCTCTAATACACGCTCGGAAAGGGAGGGGTGAGAGAGGGGCGTCCAGCAGGCTGCAATGAACTGAATCCTACATAGTGCAGCTTTAATGGATAAAACAGCTTTAACTCTGCTGTGCTTCTCACCTGGAAGGCGTGATTAGCAAAGCCATATCCGAGCTGTCTGCACACCACCATGGCCTCCATGATTCCCCAGCTCTCACTGCACACCGTTCCCCACACCATCGAGCCGTTCCTCTCCGCCAGCACCTCCACACGGCCCTCGTACGGGTTCCTGCCTCCACTCAGACGCAGCTGCAAAGCACACAACCACCCCCATTTGGCTTTTACTTAATGTTGAGCAATACGGAACATGATACAATTTTCAAGTCTGTCCAGGAGAATATTGTGGTCTGCAGTGTGAAAAGCGGCTCTAAGCTCCAGCAGTGCAAGCAGATATATGAGTAAGCTGATATCTCTGAGTATGAGTAAGATATGAGCAAGTTAGTAGAAACTCTGACAAGAGCTGTTTCTGTGTTGACAGGCTGTAAATCCAGAGTGAAATCCTTGTACACAATTTTTCTTCACAGGACAGAACACATCTGGACGGACCCAGCTTTTGTAAAACACTTTGGATAGTAAATTAAAGGTTAGAAATTGGACTATAGTTACTCGGCTTTTCTCTATAACTAACAGGATAACTTCAATTACATTAAGGAATGACACATGACAGGATGCGCTGTTACAGGAAAACTATAACAATTAGGTTACGCTGCATCAATGTTGATTTCTTTTTTAATATCAGCATGTCCTGAAGTTCATTATTTCTCTCATACCACAGGAATTTGCCAATGATTAAAATGTTTTTTTTTTGTTTCCTTTTTTTTTTACAAAGCAGCACATTGTACTTTTTATCCATTTATAGTTACAATCATGTTGTGGAACCTCCATGAAGCAAGTTAGCTCCTGTTATCACTTACATGATAACAGCGTGACATTTTTCTTTTTCTTGAAGTTATTAAGGCAAAAAGAACTGCACCGTGTCATGTTACAGAGAAATTGAAAGCTCTCTCTCCTCTGTCTGTTACCATAGAAACAATAACGCGTTAGAACAAGCGCATTAATATAGACATGTGATTTGAATTACAGCTGGATTACTTACTGCCAGAGCTGCGGTTCTTTCTAGAAAATTAATCAACAACTTCAGAATAAAGAATTCAGCAGCGTTGTGGTATAATGATGTTTATGAAATTGCAGGCTGTGTCGTTTTCAGGAACGTTCGGAGATGAACGTTGCCAAACGTGCTGTTGACGCAAGGCTTTTAAACTGTCCAAAACCAACAGAACAGAAGGAATTAAAGCTGCTTTTAAGATTTAGCGTTACTGTTTTCCGTCATCCATTATTTTCATTCTTTTTATTTATTTTCATGCTTTTAATCTTTTCGTTTAAGACATTAATGAAGTCATTACTACGATATTGCCTTGGGATCTGTGGTTCTACGACCTGCTGCTCAGTTCCTGGTCAGTCTAGCCAGGATTAACCAGGATTATTTTAGGTGTCTGCAGACTGTGCAGCCTTCAGTGCCTGTTCATCGTTCATCATTCTCTCATTTCCTGGAATGTGTAAAACCTCCAGATTCACGACTCGTCTCATTGCTGATGTTCTCATGCATGTAGTGCATACTTGCAAATACTTCTGTGTTTCTATGTAATGTGATTTTATTTAAAGTTCAATATTTGACTCCAACACTCTGCTGAATTCTCGAATCTAATTCTTCAGAAGACACTGATTAATTTTCCAGAACAGCAGCTCTGACAAGCATTGCACCGGTTTAGATTATGTTTTCTGTGAGGATGTGGCTATATCTTCAAGACTTTAGACAGCTTTGATGCATTTTCTAGTCCTAGTAACTTAATGATTGAAAAAGAAAGAACGATAAAGGAACAAATGTTTATAGCTGCTATAACATGAGTTGCTATGATGAACTAACATTCCACAAGATTAGAAATAACTATTAAAAGATAATAAATATCAGGTCATTTTTTAAATAAATAAATAAAAATTGCTAGCATTGGCAAATTGCTGATGTATGAGAGGAATAAAACACTTTCGGACATACAGTTATAGGAAAGTAAAAAAAAACTTTGCTGCATGAAACCAACACATCATTGATTATTTAAAATACTGTCATATTTTATTCCTTATATAAATGTTTCCAATCTTGGGCAGGACTGAAACACCAGTAGTGACCAGAAAAGACAAATGTTTCAGCGGGAAAAATAATCACCACCATTCTTCATTCCCACTCCGTCACCAAATCACTTCCCTTCTAACTTGTAACATTAAAGGAGACATATGATGAAAACTTTTACTTTTGTAAAGCTTGTGCACATACATTCAGGTATCTGGAATACCTACCAAGCCACAAACTCTGAAATATGACAACCCAGTCAGTTTCTTTAGGCTGCCTATCTCAGAAAACATGTGCTTCAACAAGCTGTTCAGATTCAGCTCCCTTTTCTATGTCACAAGGGGAGCTCATTAGAATAATACCGCCCCCTCATCGGCATATCTCCACTCAAGGCTCAGGAAGCCAGGGAAAAGTCATGAAGGTTCATGAGGAAAGTGCGACCTGATTAGCTTGTGGAAGAGAGGGGTGGGGTGATCAGTGGCTTATTATTAGTTAAAGGAACAGGCACTCGAACCGGCCGTTCTGAACAGAGCTGTTTAGACAGGGTGACAAGACTACTGTGGTGCGTTATCCTTGTGGTATTTTGACCAAAGCATGTCACAGACATTTAATTAAGACCTCCGGGAACTGTGTCAACTTGAGGAAAAGGGATATAATATGTCTCCTTTAAACTCTGCTCAACTTTATCTCCAATTCTATCCTCAGTTGGATGTAAATTACCACCTCCCACTTAAAATGAACGAATTCTGACTGCATTGTTGATTTGACGTTTGTTGCTCTGAACAAATGGTTCCTTGGGAGATCAAAGCTGTGCTCCAGCCCAGAGGCTTTCACATTCCTTTTCACCACAAAGGTCTAGACTCAAAAACAACATGAGGTTGTATATAAACTATACCCACCCGACCACCAGACCAAACACACCAAACCCACGTATGATTCTCTCCTTTGTTTGCCAACTTAAAATAACCACAAAATAAAATGACCGGAAATTCTTTATGGCTGAGCTACCTGCCCAAAACAAGCTGAAAATACAAGCTAACCTATCAAGTCAATGAAAAAATCAACCAAAACGATCTCCACATATAGAAAGCAGTGGAAACAATTTAGACTAAACAAAACAGGCAGAGAAATCATTCTGTATCCATAACACATCTGGCTTCAAAGCAGGTCTGAGAATGTTTAATGTAACGTAAGTACCTTTAGACAATAGACAAACAATAAAATGAAATTGTGATTAGTTAAGATTACAATGGATTATAAGTTTTACTGCTGGCAGCTGGATTCCATTAAATGTATACCTTTTGTGATAAAACTATATAATGTTATAAAATGGTATATACCCTGTTGTGGAAGCCCATGGCGGGGATGTTACACTTCACAGCTGCGTCCTCCTCATGACTGCATCCCAGAGCTTCTCTGTTAAAGTAACACTCAGTCAGAGACTTCTCGAAACCTGAGCACTCCACCTCGTTCATGTGCACTGGGCCCATTCCTACACACACACACACACACACACACACACACACACACACACACACACACACACACACACACACACACACACACACACAGAGAGCTTACATTAATCACTAGACAGTTACATGGAGATATATCCAATTTTGTTACTTACGGTATGTTTTCAGTTATTTTGTTAACTGAATAGAAGTAACATTTATGAAACCTGATACACTAAATGTCTTGTTCCTGTAAATTGTATTTCATTGTCCTATTTATTTGGTCAGTGCAAACTTTTGCACTTATCAGTAAAAACAGAATGCATTACAAAAAAAGGTATAGGTTATGTTTATAGCCTGAAATGTAGGATCATGTAAGTTAAGACCATAAACTAATTAAGGCTTCTGTAAAGTGCAATTTCCGACAAATAAACTGCAGACACGCTCGAATAGGACTGTTTCATAATCCGAAATGATGAACAAAATAATGGAAACACAGTAGTCTTCATCCATTAAAAGTAACTCACTAAGGACCATAAAGTGGCAGCGCCAGTATTTTTTATTTTATTTTATTTTTTTGCAAAAGTGATCAGATAAATAAAGAAATGTGTTTATATGAAATAATCATATAATGCAAAAAAGACCTTGAAGACTTCTCTTCCAAAATTAGCTACACCCCAAAGTGAAACAAAGCTGCTCGGCTAAGCCCTTTTTTTTTACTTAAAAGGCAACTCATGAGAATATTTATGCTCTGTTTGTATTGAAAAAAACAAAAACAATGGACATCTTTATAAAAGCGTGTCTTTTATATGTTCTGTCAGAATGCATAAAGTTCATAAAAAGCTACTTTAACTGCACTTTTACAGTTACAGTAAAAGTGTTTATATTCTGCTATAGTGAACATTTGAACTACAGTGAACATTTGGGACTGAAACTGCAGCACAGCAACAGCAGAAGGTCATAGCTTAGCAACAGGCTAGTCAGCGGACAATCGCGAGCTGCATTAGCAACAAGTATTTGTAAGGTCAGTGTTATAGATTTAACCAAATACTATGTCTGTATATTAACTGATCTAAAGCCAATAATGCTAAAAGCTAATTTTAAAGTAGAGAAGGGAGACTTTACATTGTTCGGCCATGTTGATTTGATGTCATTCCATTAATAGGGAAGGAACTGGAAGTTGAGAAGACTATCCCAAGAAGATGAGTTGAAATGTCAACGTTTCCAGTGGTTTTTACCAGCTGTAGATGGGGAATTACAAGTTGCACCTTTACCATGAATGCAGTGTTAGTTTTAACAAAGGGGGCGGAGTCAGACGGGGGATGTGAACGATTAGACAGTAGCCAGGTTTCCATTGCAGTGTTGTACAAAATAGAGGCAATTTTTATAAAAAGCTGACAAAACACAATTGCAAATGCTCTAAATACAATTGAAAAGAATTACAATCTAATGGTCGCAATAGTCATTCGCAGCTCCGATACCTGATATTTGGCATGGGATTACAATGGCATCCACCGCTATAGCCATGGTAGTGTTTAATCGAATGTGAAAAATGCGTTTCCATTTCCATGTTGTGAAATATGACTTTGTTGAATAGCCTGGAAAAAAGTTCACGTGTTTCCATTACTCATTACAATTTCAAATTGCACATTAGGCAGGCGAATGGAAACCCAGCTGCTGTGTCATTAAAACTGGAATTGGTCTCACATATAGCAGAGGGCGCTAAATGATTCAAACTGCTCATTTAAGATGTTATCTCTGTTATACTGTACTAGAAGCGTCATAAAACAGCCCACACATTACGAATTACAAGTGCTAAAGTGAACATGTAGGAAAAATGTGCCAATGCTAGACGCCATGCTAATAAATAATGGATTTTTGAATAACTGATTGAGGAAGTTTGGATTAGTTTACTCAGACATTTTGGACATGACTGAAGAACATGTGCTTATGAACAGATGGTGAGCGGCTGTTAAAACAGCTTCGCAGCTGGACAAGACTCCAAGGATTTCTTGTGTCTGCTGCTTCTGATAAATGAAGAGAATTTTTAATCTAACACCACTGATGTGTGACGACGCATGGACTCCAGCAATGTTTAACGGTTTACATAAAATAAAGATGAGGTAAATGTACAGATTTGAGGAAACACTACAGAAACTTGTTTTGCTTCAGGTATTAAACACTAAGACACAATTTCCCATTTTTAAAACAGAAAATTTCTTCCATTTCATTCAGAAATCACATTTCTGTTAAATTGATGATGACCACAGCCATTTTTATCTGAGAGGAAGTAGTTATATTTAAACTAGTGGTAAACTCTTACTATTTCTTGTGTTTTCAAGAAGATTCCACATGAAAAGTCCACTTTTGTGGTATTCATGACATCAAATGTCCAAAAAAATTGTTGGTTTTTTTCATACAGCTGAGTTATTGAGTCATGATTCAGTGTTGCTCTTTCTCAATACTGCAGAACCCACAGAAGTTCAGCTAGTGGTTGATGCTAAGCGTAATTACAGTGTAATCCTAGCTGTACAAGGTCTTTATAGTCACTTACCAACACATCTGAGGAAATTGTTGATATTTCTGACACTGCTGTCTCATTTTCACTGTCACTG
This sequence comes from Parauchenoglanis ngamensis, assembly GCA_030014255.1. Classification (NCBI taxonomy): domain Eukaryota; kingdom Metazoa; phylum Chordata; class Actinopteri; order Siluriformes; family Auchenoglanididae; genus Parauchenoglanis; species Parauchenoglanis ngamensis. The sequence goes on along the minus strand of JAQMYM010000009.1, from coordinate 17,446,526 downwards.
CGCCTTTACATTGTTTGTAAAAGACTTATTGGCTATGTTTAACATAGCTGAAACTGTTAGTGTTGGTGTAGCATGGTCGCCCAGCTTGGGTTGTACCCTGTAGTGTTTTAGTGAGCGGTACACACCTTGTCCCATTCGTGCCCCAGTCAGAGCTTCTTTTGCACTGCCGAAGCCCAGTTCTCGACACACCACACTGGCGGCTTTTATGTCCCAGTTATCGTCACACACTGTTCCCCAAATGCCGTTCTTCAGCACTTCCACTCGACCTTCACCCACCTTCGCCCCTCCACGTAGACGCACCAGTGGTTGCTAGAGGAAAATACAAATAAAGTAGATTTTAAAAAAAAACCATCACAGACAGTAAGACAATCTGATCCTTTTATAGTCCACATGACAAACTGAAGCTTATCCTCCTCAACTTTGCAAACAGAAATCACTTTGAGATTAACTGTTTATATAATATATGCTCAACATTTATCTTATTTCATTTCATTTCATCTCATTTTATTTTGATTTTATGAAGAGAGTTAGCTGTCCAGGGGTCAGTTAAAGCTGAACACCCAATTGCACACTTGATGATATGACAACATTACTAGCCATTGTTTTCATAGTTTTTTTGACTTTGCATCTATAATTCTGCCAGGAAGTGAACAGCAAGCTTTAGGTTGTCTATAATAAAGGATAAATTAAATCTAAGAACAGTCTCATCCTTGTGTAGATCTTTAGTCCTGATCTAATGGTGTGTCTGCACTTCCTGAAACAGATGGAACTGTAGTGGGACTGGAATATTTGGGATAAAAAAATGTCCTCCTTGTTGGTGCTGTTATCAAATCAGCTGCTGATGATGTAAGATATTAGCCATGGCTAGCGATGTCATGGTCGCAGTGAGACAGAGGAAACATCAAGGAGAGTTGGTTACTAATAAGCTAGCCAACCGTAAACATTAAAAATTACAATAGACTACAATAGACTGGCATCCCATCCAGTGTGTATTCCTGCTTCACACCATCACAAGAAAGCGGGAGCCAATCCCAGTTGATTTCAGATGAGAGGCAGGGTACACCCTGGGCAGGTCTCCATAGGCTAACACAGAGACAAACAACTATTCACACTCACACCTATGTACAATTTAGAGTAGCCAGTTGACCTAATCTGCATGTCTTTGGGCTGTAGGAGGAAACCAGAGTGCCCAGAGGAAACCCATGCAGCCAAAGGAAGAACATAGTCACAGAAAGGCCCCAGATGGCCTGCAGGTTCGAACCCAGAACGTTCTTTCTGTGAGGCGACAGTGCTAACCACTTCCCCACCGTGCCACCCCCATTCAGAGGGCAACGCCTCTAAAACAGTGGTGCTATTGGTAGATGATTCTAACGTAGTCTCAATCCAAAAAAAAAAGGTATTCAGACTGAAAAATTTTAACGTGAAACTACAAACAGCATGAACAGGAATGCCATTTTTTTCTTGTGAACATATGCTGACAAAAAACTAGTGTAACCAAGCCTCAGCTCTGGAGGCGAGTGAACCTAAAGTGCTGCTGTGTTTATTCAGCATGGTCTTGCTCTCTTCAGGGAGTGTTCCCAGATGACAGGATCTGGCTGGAATCATGATCGCTACATAAACACAATCAGCGTGCATTCGAAACACTCGGGAATCTTACGTAATCTTCGTCTTTACAGATACTTCAAAGCATTTTCCTGGAAGTCCTTGTGGTATGCACTGTTCTGTAAGGCTTCCAAGCACTGCTGGAGCTGCTGAAGCTTCTCATGAGCTTTATGTTGAAAAATGGAGACCATTCACTGAAAAAAATTACATGAAATTAGCTACGGTTTTCCTGTCAGACACGATTCGGGCTGATGGTGGAAAAGTCTGAGGTTACACACACTGTTGAGTGTGTAAAACATTTGGATAAGAAGCTACAGTGAGGCCACTTAATGCCATTCCAGGCAAACTGGAAACGTGTGTGGAGGCACGTGTCTGCTACTGAATTAGCATTCAACAGACATTGCACGGTGATCTGCTCGCTGTAGATTTTTGCTAGAAGGCTCCTTTCTGTCACTTCTCTTTGTAATTTGACAGTAATCTGGCTACTGGTGAGTGTCTGTAGCTGTTCAAGTCAGTCTAACCACAGCGCCATGAAGCCAACTGGCAGCCATCTTTGTTCTCCCTCTTCACATTATAAAGGGAACGCTTTTCTATTGACGTAATGTCAAATATGCCCTAATACCTACTGGTGTTTTTTTTTTGTTTTTTTTAGGAAAAATGAATGCCATTCATTTTACTGTCATTTAATAACAGAAAAAAAGCAAAAATATATATAGCGGATTGTTTCCTACTGCCCGCTTTCATCTCAAAAAAAGAAGTCGTATAATGGAACACTAATCTTGATCTTGCTTCTTATTGTCTTTCATGTTAAGGTGGTGAGGTGCCAATATTGCTAAAGGTGCCAATATCTTTCCACCTGGGAAAAAGGTTTTCCACCTGCTGCATTTTATTCATGTTTGGTCTGCTGTTTTAACTGAGATAGCAGAAAAGCATAGTTTTCAGGTGTCTCATGTAGCAAGGGGCCAAAAAATACAGCTAAATTGTAGATGTTTTTGTTTATGGCTATAAATTCAAAACAGACAGACTGGACCAAGGAAACACAGCATTGCAAAGCAGTACACACTACCTGGGTGTTAGATATGTGTATGAGTGTGTGTACCTCGACTCTGTAGGCCTTCCTGAATCCTAAGGACAGTGTAGGTGCGAAGGCTCTTCCAGGAACACAGCTGACCACGACAGGCATTCCATGGGCGCATGTGGCATTCTGATTTTTTGCCACTTCCAGTGCTTTTCCCATCCGGCACTCAGTCAGTTGAGCTTCATTTCCTGTGCAGTTCACTGAGAAATCAACGTAGTTCTTCTTCCTGCGCTGAGACAGAAGCCTACAAGAGTACAGAAATGACATTTTATTTCTATTTTTCTTACAGGACTCTATTATTTTACAGACCCATTAAGGTTGCTTTACAATATAACAGCTAGTGAGTCCAGAGTACTAAATATGTTACTCATGATAACATGGGGTTAATCATGACCATATTTACAAGTACATTTATTTGACCAGAATTCAGTCCTTGCTTTCATCACTGCTGTTGTTGATGCCTCCGACGTCTAATGGAGATAGCTTTATAGGAGTCTGCAGGCTTCAAGGTCTTTCGCTACATTTGTTGGGTCAGTCCATAGTGCTGCTGTGTTGATGGACAGTTGCTGGCGGAAAGTATGAAGGTTTGGAAAATGTTCGAATATGTGGGTGACTGTTTCAGTGTAGGTTTGGCAGAATCTGCAGGTGCTGGGGCTGGGGGTGTTGATCCTGTTTTTGTAATCATAGAGAAGGTGGCAAAATCCAGATCGGGATTGAGAAAGAATGGTGAGGGGTCTGCGGGAGAGAAAAGCTTCATCAGCCAGTGTGGGTGGAGTTGTTTTGAAAGCTTGCTGGGGCCGAGTGATTTGATGGTTTGAGTGACGAATGCAGTGTAGAGGTCTTTGAAGAGAGTTACACATGATGGTGTAGTTGATGTCGATGGTGTTGATGTTGGTGTCATTGTTTGTGAGTCTGATAAATTGGCATGTGTACACAATGAGGAGTTTTCTGATATTTCATACTTGGTTATCTCTTCAAGCTGTTTGAGCCTCACCTCACCAGCGTCTTTGTTCATCGGGATCACCTCAAGATGATTTAATCCTTGAGCCAAATTGGTGAGTTTTCTCCTGGCACGGGGAACTTTGCTACAGTTTCAGCATGACTCACAAAATATACAAATACATACAGAAATACATGATGACATGCTGTAAAATGATTTGTTTTTACATCCATGATAGTCATGAGTAAATTAGATGCCTGCAGAAAACAAATCCCAGTATAGAGAATGGCTATTCCCTCAAATTTGCTTTTGTGACCAGGACACTGGTATTTTGAAATTTACCAAGTTTCAGCCCCCAAATGTAGTCTCACATCAGGGTCTCATTATATTATCCTTGGTAGCAGAGTTCAAAGTCAAGTATATCCTGGTGGAAGTGCTCGCCTAGCCTCTGAATATGCCCCCATGTTCTCCTTGAATTTATCAAGATCAGTATCAAGAATATAGACTTTGCGAGACATCCTGCAGCTCATTGTGACATAGTTCTTCACCAGAATCTCAACCGGCTCCACATAGATTTCGGCTTTGTGATTGCCCAGGACGCCCCGAACCACTGCAACAAAGCTGTTCAAGATGTTTTCTCCTTCCTAGTGAGCTTCTTCAAGTATTGCTTGCACTCCAGGATCTTCTTTATGTGTGGTCTGATGAATACACCAGCTTTGACTTTTGCCTCAAACAGCTTAAAAATCTTCTTGAAGGTACATGAAGGTTTCATAAGGCTCAATTTGATGGGCATCAGCACCTTTGGTCCACCAATGGCTGCCACTTGATGTTGCTCCTCCCTACAACAAATTTGGTCTGCTGTGGCCAGTCCCACTTTTGGTAGTGCGCCTTGATGTCCCTGCTGTCCTTAAGACAAAGATAGCAGGGAAACTTGGTAAAGCCTCCTTGGAGACCCATCACGGATGCCACCATTTGATAACCCCCCAGCCAGACTCACCATACATCATGGCATTCAGCAATTTCCTGATGCTGCTATAATCTTCTTTGAGGTTAGAAAAAACAACACTTTTTGAAAGTTACCTGGTTTTTTTCTGACTTTTTGTGAACGAAATGTGTCTATTATGTGTCTATTTCTATGCACCCAAGAAGGATAGGAACAAGCTTTCCTTTGAGGAATTAAGTTGGTTAATTAGTTTTAATTGCTTTTAAAAGACCAGACAGAGGGTTTAAAAGTGACTACAGAATAGTTTAAATTTTAAAATAATTTACTATATAGCAGGACTGGCCAGCATAATCATATATATTCTGATAAATTATGTCACAAGACACTTTTTATATTGAAAATATAGTGATATCTTTTTATTTTTTGAAACATTTTTTATTATTACAAAATAACTGGAAGCAGATGATCTGGTGTTGAAAATATGAAATCTAAAAAAAACCTACATAGTCTTACAATTTTAGCAGATTTTTTACATAAAAATAACTTTTTTTTAGAAATCGGTCACATGGCCCATCCCTACAGGGTGCAATTCTGGGCCTACCGCTTATTACTGAACAGTGAGAGGTGTTGTAGGCGGCGGACATGTTTAAAAACACCGCAGTTATGTAAGTATTTATAGAACAACACTGTTGTTCTAAAAAAATATGTCTACAAAACCACAGTTATGCACACACATGCACACGTTTCATGGTCCACTCCACAAATAATTCAAAGCTGGTTCGGTTTCTGTTTAGCTATAAACATTAACCTTTGGAGTATTTTTAATGAATGACAGAGTGTTGAGAGGTCACTTGTCAATCTCATCACACACAGGAAGGTAAATGTTGTATTAATGTTATTTTAATGTCAGATGCAGGTCAATCTGAACACTGTTACATTCTGGAAAATGTCATGTTCTCTTTCACTCTACAGTTTTATTTTCTGCTCTGGGACTGGCGCTTTCATGTTTGTCATATTTCAAATAACAATCACCATCTTTTCAAAGCATTTCTTTGAGCCTAGAGCAGTAAAACCCGAAACACTGACAATCACATGATCAAGATTTTAATATGAAGTATTTCAGAATTCACAAATGGAACCTGGGTCAGATTTCAGCAATGCCTTCTGGGTAACCTTGAGTTGCCTATAATGTAGTCTACAGTGACACTGACTCGATCAAGGGTACTCAGGCAACTGAAAGTGGACAAGAGTTCATTTAAATTGTTGCTGTTCAAATTAAGGATGAGTTGTGACAAAGAGTAATTTATTAGTAGAACTACTAAAATCGAATTCCAATTAGGCAATCTAATCTAAATTAGATTTTAATGTAATTACAATTAGGTATCCATTGAAACTATTATTCTAAATATGATTTATCTACATACATAATGTTATATAAGTACGTAATTATATATATTTATATTCATATCATTTGAATGATTTATAGGAATTTTGAAATGAGTTAGATTTTCAAGTATTAGGTAAATAACGGACATCACATAGGAAATTTGAGATTGTGAATTAATTTATCTGTTAGTACTACAGTATGTAAACATATAGTATTTATAATGGGCGAAGGGTATTCATTCAAGGGGATATACAGTACACTGACTAGCCAATTTATTAGGAACACCTGTACACCTGCTCGTTGATAAAATTCTCCAATCACGTGGCAGCACTGCAATGCATAAAATAATGCAGATACAGGTCAATTAATGTACACATCAAACATCAAAAAATGTGAATTTGATCTCAGAGACTCAGACTGTGGCATTGTTCTTGGTGCCAGATGGGCTGGTTTGAGTATTTCAGAAACTCCTAAGATTATCATAGAAAACAGTCCCTAGAATTTATACAGAATGGTGTGGAAAAAACCCCCAAAAAATCATCCAGTTGACATGCGGATGGAAAGGGCTGCTTTTTCTTTCTTGGACTCAGGTGGCTGTGTGTAACAATGTCACGATTTGAACTCCTAATCTCCTGCTGACTGGAAACACGCTTTACCATATTAAAAATTTACATATTACTATCCCTAAGACTGGATCACACTTGATGTTGACTTACTTGTAGGCTTTAACCTTGAAGCTCTTCACGCCAGGGAAGCCATACATGCCACACACTACACGGCTGTTTTGTGGAGTCCAGTTCTCATTGCAGATCTGCTTCCATTTCTCCTCAACCTTCACTTCCAGAAAGCCCTCTGTGATTGGAACACGCCTACGGTGGGAATAGGTGGCTCTGATACGCACATCCTCCACTCGCACATCCAGAGTCTGAGAGGGAAATGAGAGAAAGAGAGAGAGAGAGAGAGAGAGAGAGAGAGAGAGAGAGAGAGAGAGAGAGAGAGAGAGAGAGAGAGAGA
>JAQMYM010000009.1:17411470-17439462 GCA_030014255.1 Parauchenoglanis ngamensis | reverse complement strand
AGAAGGAAAGAAATTCCACTAATAACCTTTTATGTCAACAACCGCTCAACTAAGTAAAGAGAAACAACAGTCCATCACTATCCATTCTCTTTTAAAGTCATAAACATAAAGAAAACATTGAATTAGAAGGTGTGTCCAAACTTTTGACTGGTAGTGTATGTATATATATATTTAGGTTGGTTTTTTTTTTGTTTTTTTCAAGTTTCTACTCAAAATACAGGCTTACTTTTATGCTCCAATGTCATAATTTGTGCAAGTTCCATGAGCTGAAGCTCCCGTTTTGCAAGCTTGTCTATACTAATGCACTTTGTTCGGCGTAGCGATTGATCTTTTCTTTTTTCTTTCATGTGACTATAGACTTTCTCTCAATAGGATAAGGTTTCGACTTCAAAAACAATACAGCGGCGTGCGCTTGGGACTTTACTTTGTTGTTGCTACAGTATTTTAATCTTCAATAAGACGTTCCTTTTGGTTTTATTTCCAACCAAGTGTAAAGCTTTTGAAGAAAAGTTTGCTGAATGCATTGAAATGATGAGAAGTTTGCACCCCTCATTGTTCTTTAATTGAAAAACTAGAGCTGTGCCACTCAGTACATGTAGTTTATCAACCAAAAAAAGGTTATTTGAAAGCTAAAACTGAACAAGACAACACTCAAAAGCATTCTTTGACCATGGCGTGGTTGTTAGTGCCTGATGGGCCGGTTTCAGTAGACAGAACATCTCAGAATGCACAAGTCTTGTGGAGGAGCGACTATAACAGCAGGGTCTCACATCAGGTTTCACTCCTGATATCAGGCTACAGTGGGTATATATACAAACTGCGCAGCTGAAGATTGGAAAATAAGTGACATTTGATTTGACATTTGATTTTTCAATCCTAGGCACATTAGGTATGATAAGACAAATCAGCAAACCAACAAACTGAATGATTCCTCAGACCAATACCAAGGAGCATGTGGGCTGATGCACGATTGATTTCTCACCGTTTTTACAACCGATTCATTTATTTTTACATTTGAATCATTTTTTTTTTTTTACATGTGACTCTTCACAGCTGATTCATTAATTTTCACGTGATTATTTTTTTGACGCCTGATTTGTTTTATTTTCTCATGTGATTCTTTACACTTGTTTTTTTATTATCGCATGCGATTCACATGATTCATTTCTTTTTCACATGTGATTTTTTTATGCATGATTCATTTGCCATGGTTTTTAAACCTTATTCATTTATTTTCTCATGTGATTCTTTGACACCTGATTCATTCATTTTCTCATGTGATTCTTTACACTTGTTTTTTATTATCGCATGTGATTCACATGATTCATTTCTTTTTCACATGTGATTTTTTTTCACACATGATTCATTTGCCATGGTTTTTAAACCTTATTCATTTATTTTCACATGTGATTCTTTGACACATGATTCATTCATTTTCTCATGTGATTCTTCGAACCTGATTCATCTACTTCCATATGTGACTCTTTACATAGGATTCATTTATTTTTCCTCTGATTTTTTATGATTCCTTTCCCATTGTTTTTCACATAATTTATTTTTCTCTCTTTTTACACATGCTTCATTTATTTTCACATTTTTTACATATGATTCATTTTATACCCCTATGAGTTTACCTGCTCATTTATTTTACATTACATGTGCTTATTTAAATTATTTTTCATATAAGCTTTATAGATTTTATATATATATATTAGAGAGGGATATTTTCATTCGCATGTGAAACTATGAAAGTGTATGAAGTGTCAAATGTAGTGAGCTTGCAGCATGTTTACACTGATTCCTGCATGTTTTAATGTGCTTTTAACTTGGTGGCTTCAGAAAGGTATGCTATGGACTGTAAGGTAACTCTACATGTCTCAAGGTTGCGATTTTGATTTATCTTTGTTTTCTGACGGAAAAAGAAAAGAAAGCTCTCGTTATCGATGTTCGATGCTTTGTTAAATGGCACGCCTGTCAAACTGAGTAAAAGTCCCAGATATTGTTTATGTCACATGATCAGCTCATATAAAGGAAACATAGCGCAGCCATCTGTTAACTGTCAGCCACCAGTCACACATAAAAAAAAAAATATTCTGAGACTTGATCATGTTACAGATGTTTTACAGATGTTCTCCTCTTTCAGATATAGCGATCTGTTTTGGTTGGTTCAATATTTTTCTTTTGATATTCTTAAGAAACCTCCATCAGAAACATTTTTTACATTTAGCATAAAACACCATGATAAGGAATTGATTGAAAAATGTCAAGTGACCATGTGATGTGTACGATTTTATGTGATCTAAATCATCTGAAACTTTCTGACCAATTAAGGTTAGATTTGGGATTCAAATCTTTAGAATTAATACAAATCTGGAGTCTTCACCATGCCGCCAGTTCTGCAACTCTGATTAAATGTCATCGTTGAGCAGAAGTGAGAACTTCGATGTGTCATGTCGAGGCTCGCAGCAAACCCGCACATAATGAGAGGAACCCCTGAGGCCCTTCTACCATCCCGATTGAGAAAACCTGACGTGTGACAGCTGAACGTTCAGCATTATCACTGTCACATACATTTCCTCATCCGTACATGGGACCTGTTTTTTTTTTTTTCTACTCGCACCCGGGCTGTTCTCGTAGCTCAAAAATAACCCATGTTTCCTTTCACCTGCCGCATATTTTTTTTTTCAAACTGTGTAGCACAAAGTCAGGCAAAGTTCTTCACAAATGTAAGCCCATGCAATTCTTTGCAACGAAAGTTCTGAATTATTCACTCCAACATAGCTGTCCGATCCAAATCCATAGTATTTCCATTCATCGGAATTTTCCAAAAAGTTTTTAGATGACGCCATGACAACCAACCACAAGAGCGTGTCTGATATGGAAGTGCAATGCCTCACAACATGGTGCGTAAATGAACAGCCTAGACCTCAACGCTACTGAAACAGGCAAAGTGATCAAATTATTCAGGAATTCAGGATGTCAGTATCACTTTGAAGTACAGGAAAGTGCAAGTAATTCCAAGATAGCCATCACTGCACGAGCTACTCTCAGTCATTCCTACAGAACCATCTTCAAAAGTAGATAGGCTTCATTAACAAATGTCTTTTTGAATGTATAACTAAGGTAAAAAAAATGGGTCATGCATTTTTTTTTTGATCAATTACTCTGGAAAGGCTTCACCATTCCAGTGGGTCAGTGTTTGAATCAGTGAATCATGTGAGTCATGACTCAGATTCACTCTTCTTTCATTCAATGGGTCAGTGTTTGAATCAACATCAAATCTTTCAGTCATGACTGCACTTCGATACTCATTTAGAGGCTCATGATATGAATCTTTTGGTCGTGAATAAGAAGTACTTCTTTGATCAGTGAGTCAATATTTTAATCAGCAAAGCTTTTGGTTATAACTGAGATTTGTTCCTGCCTCAATCCTCAGATTAGTGCTTAAATCAGCTATTCTTTCAGTTACAACCAAGATTTGGTTATATCAATATTGTCATCTCTCAGCCACAGAGCTGTGTTTAAATCAGCAAACCTTTTGGTCATGACTGAGATTTGGTTTTGTCTCAGTCAGGGGGTCAGTATTTAATCTTTCATTAATCAGTGAATCTTTCAATCATTACTGAGATGCCTCAGTATTGACGCCTTTCTCAAAATCAACAGGTCAGTGTGTAAATCAGTGAATCATATGAATCATATGAATCATGACTAAAATTCACTACTCTGTCATACACTGGGTCAGTGTGTGAATTAATGAATCATTTGGTCATGACTAAGGTTCACTCTACTCTCATTCCAAGGGTCAGTGTGTGAATTAATGAATCATTTGGTCTTGACTAAGATTCACTCTACTCTCATTCCAAGGGTCAGTGTGTGAATTAATGAATCATTTGGTCTTGACTAAGGTTCACTCTTCTCTTTTTTGTGGGCCGGTATTTGAGTCAATGAATCATTTGGTCTTGTCTAAGATTCACTCTACTCTCATTCCATTGGTCAGTATATAAACTAGACAATGTGCAAATGATAAGTGAGAGGATGCAAATGTTGGGTTGTAGAAATTACTAAAGAATATGTTTTATCATATTTAGAGCAGAAGATTTATATTCATATCTAGATTTGTTTACTATTCATACCTTTACAGATTTCTTTACTTTCCTCATATTTTTCAAAGCATGTACAAACATCTACACTTAACTACATCTGATATATTTAAAGAGGAAGGCGCCCAGTATCTCGACTTTTTGTTTGTCTGTATTATTATACTGTTCTACAGTCTAATGTAATTACCATCCATATTTTCAATCAGGGGCTGTACTCCCTCATGCAGTGCCTGATCCAGAGCCAGATCAGCTGAGCCTTTACTGGATGCCATGAAGGGGCAGAGCATGCCAAGCATGCCAGACTCAGGACTGCACCATATGCTGTTGGACAGACGGGGATGAGCGTTCCCTTGCTTAGTGGGAAAACGAAGATTTCTTTAATAGAGCTGTTAAACAGGCCTTTTTTTTTTCATTTTGCCTGCAAGATGGCTCAATCTGACACATCTCACTAGGCTGTCCTATCATCTATATCAATTAAACTGCACAGAAGAACCTGAGGAGAACATTTCTTGCAAATTAGGTTTTACAATATGGCACACTTAACTAAAGAAAGACCAAAATGCTCAAACGGTTTGGATTTATTAATAAACATTTTTCTATTATATTTGCTGTTTTGTGGCAGTCAGCCAGCTCTGTAGCCGTGTGTGTCACAGATTCGGTCACTTGTTAAACTGACCCTTTAATTGCCTAACCATGAAACTAACTAAATAAATAAGCCACTAGGCAAACATGAAACAATGCAGTTCTAATTTCCTAGGACAAACCAGCAATAATGTGAGAAAACTGATTAATATCATTTTACAAAACAATAAACTATACTAGGTGGCATAGTGGTGCGGTGGTTAGCACTGTCGCCTCACAGCAAGAAGGTCCTGGGTTCGATCCCCGGGTCACCCAGGCTGCCTTTCTGTGCAGAGTTTGGATGTTCTCCCCGTGCATGCGTGAGTTTCCTCTGGGTGCTCCGGTTTCCTCCCACAGTCCAAAGACATGCAGATTTGGTCAACTAGCTACTCTAAATTGCCCATAGTTGTAAATGCAAGCATGTGTGGCTGTTTGTCTGTGTTGGCAGTTGGCAGGTGGACTGGCGACCTGCCCAGGGTGTACCCCGCCTCTGGGATTGGCTCCAGCTTCACCCGCGACCCAGATGGATAAAGCAGTATAGATAATGGATGGATGGAGTATGCTAACTGAGTTGTTGATATTAATTTCCACTTAATTATCTTAATTAAAGATCTAAAACAAAAATCCTCCAAAACCTACTGTTCAGCTGAGTCTTGTCCTGAAGGGCTGGCTGTCCTATGTTGTGCACCTATGGAGTAATTGTTTGGTCTCTCCTATGTATAGGTCCTCACTGCAGTGCACAGCATACATGCCATTGCTCAACTTGTGCCTAGTGCCTAGGTGTTTTGTCCTTGGGATGAGCCAGCTTTTGTCTGAGGGTCTTGCTGGGTCTAAAGTGCACCGGGATGTTATGCTTGGAAAAGATTCTAGACAATCCTGCCCCATATGGGACAACGACGTTGTTCTGCCTGTTGTTCTGTTCCTCACTGGTTGATGTCTGGGGTTCTTTTCCATGTCTATTCACTGAAGTGGAGGAACAGAGCAACAGGAAGAAACATCATCGTTCCAGTCGGCCGGCAGGTTTGAGCCAGAGCCTTCTTGCTGTGAAACGACAGTTCTAACCACAGTGCTAACCACTGTGCCGCCCCACACCAGCTACAATCATTTGAAAAATGAATTAATTAGCAAAATTCATCTAAACTGTTATAAACAGTAACCACCATAATGAAAGACTGCTCATCAAATCCAATAAAGAACCTGTCACATGAAACGGGCAAAGTAGGCTGGCTAGCTGTCTACACTAGAGGATGGTTTGAAATTATTTTATGTCATTGCAGGGAAACTACTAAATCTACTAAACTACTAAATCTTCATAAGAGATATCATACAAGGAGCCATGAACGCGGGGCTCCATTTCTCCATTATCTCGTTTGAGATGAAGACCATTTTTAAAATGAAGATTTAGTAATAAATGTTTCAGCTGTGGCCTGGGTCAGTGAAACAGACCACTGCTGAGTACTACAGAAACACATGATATTCTGTTTGGCGTTAACACACAATGTGACCTCTGTATAAAAACCACACAAATTTGAGCCAGGCTAACCCAGAGTAACACCTGTGTTTGATCACTCTCGGGTTTTTCCATGTGTTTAGTGTAAAAATGGCGAGACGGTGAACCTGTTTCACGTTTGATCTGCCTTCTGAGCTAAAAGAGCTGACACCAAGAAAAACTTAAACCGCAGCAAACATCACAAACTTCCATTTACTATTCTTAAATGATAAAAAGAAATAGTCTTAAACGATAAGTAAATCACCCTACAGAAAAGCTAAAATAAAGTCCAAATGAAATATGATAAGGTCCTGTTGTGGGAAAATGCACTTCTTCTTTTTCTGTCAGCGTGTGAACGATCAGAGACCTGTATGACTGGACATGGTGTGCGTGTGTGTGCGTAGGGAGTTTTTTAGTGCACGCATTCCTCCACTGCTGTGCTGCTGAGCTCTCCCTTCACACCCCACTCCTCACACACTTCCAGACTCACAATATTTACACAGCACTAATGTTCATGCATACGGCCGCAGAGCAAGGAAGAGTGTGTGTGTATGTGTGTGTGGGAACGGTTACCGTGCCAACGATACAGCAAATCCCCCCTGTCTTATTCACATCCTGTTGCCTGGATCACGTTGGTCAGACATGTGCAGAGAACAAGTCGGAAGAGAACACGTGGGATTTTAAAAAGAAAATTAATTTGTGCTGTTGTTCGTTAATTTAAAAAATAGAGAAAGAGAGAGATAAAGAGAGGGCGAGAAGAGATATAGTAAGTGAGTCAGAGGGAGAGCTGGAAGCTGGTATGTTTAGTCCTGTGTTAGTTGCCCTTTTGGGAGAAACACCCATATGAGGAACATCAGTACACACATACACACACACACACACATTGCAAGATCACGCCATCCTACCAAACCCAACAAGCCTACAGCCAGATGCCATTGTGTTCTTGACTGACTCAGTGTGGGGTAAACACACTGCTGCTTAATTTCACCATGCTGTGAGCTGTGTGTCTGTGTGTATATGAGTGTGTGTGTGTGAGAAAAAACACATACTGTTTTTGCTTCAGACCCAAGTCAGTGGTCAACAGGTCATTTGTTCCTAAAGCTCTTTGACTTCAAATGACTTTTGACCTCTGACTGCTCATTCCACATGATGTGGCCAGTCTTCATGATGAATGGAACAGGAGCTGTGCTTGATAAAAACTGGGCTTTGTACTTTGGAAAGGTGTGCATTAAGATGGCAGATTCAAAAACACAGGTTTATGGCTAAGCTTGACAGCTGGTGTGCAGAGCGCCAAAAACTCAACTGTGAGTCATGTGTATCTATAGTGCTGTAGGTCCAGCAAACAGTATTTGGTGAAGTATGGAAGTGTATCCTGTAGGATTGTGAAACAACATTTAACCCAAATTAGAACTAAAATATAGTGAAGCGGCTTGAAAAACAGTTGGCAGTAAAGGTGTGACTTTATATGCTTTTAGAAGAGGTGCATATACAGTATCAATACAGGAAATCCAGATTAGGTAATAAGACAGTGGACACAGATAACATAACAGCATAGGAGACCCAGATCAGGTAACACCAGGGAAAATCAGGTAACAAGACAAAGGATGCAGATCAGTGAAGTGAAAACATGAGATGCAGATACAATGGAAAGGCCATTATACTGTATCCATCCATCCTTTATCTATACCACTTATCTGTCAGGGTCATGGAGAAGCTGGAGCCAATCCCAGGTGATTTGTGGCGAGAGGTGGGGTACACATGAGCAGGTCACCAATCCATCGCAGGATTGACACAGAGATGATCAACCCCTCACACTCACATTCATCTATGGGCAATTTAGAGCTGACCTAATCTGCATGTCTTTGGGTGGAAACCAGAGCACCCGGAGGAAACCCATGCAGGCACAGGGAGAACATGCAAACTCCACACAGAAAAGCCCCAGTTAGCTAGCAGGTTCGAACCCAGTGCCTTCTTTCTGTGAGGTGACAATGCTAACCACTGCACCACCATGCTGCAACAATGGCAAGGCAAGAGATACAAGTATATAAAAATAGATGATGCAGATTGGGAAATGAAAGCGCTAACATAGACTGGAAAACAACTCGGGTGCCGATTATGTAGCAACTCAGGACGGGGTGCAGATCAGGTAAAATGCGGATTTGAGTAATGATGCAGGGTATATATTGGGTAATAGCACAGGATGCCTATCAGGTAGACCAAAAGGAGGTGTAGATCAAACGACAATATGGGTTCTAATCAAGAACTGACACAAGGGTGTGTAGATCAGGTAACAACATAGTAAACACAGATTGGGAAGTGATCAGGTAACTACAAGAGAGTGCACATCAGGAAGGTGAGGATTAGGTGACAAAATAGGGTGCAGATTGGGTAATAATGCAAAGTGCTGCAGATTGGGTAACAATACCACAGGGTGCAGACTGGGTAACAATAGAGTGGATACAAATCTAATAAGGACATGTTCTGCATGTCTCATATTCTGCATACTCTCATACTCGTAGCATGCAGTTTGTCACTCTTGTGCCTGAGATATAAAAGTTGTGCTGTGGATCTTGGGAAAATGTGATAAAGGTGGATGGAAACAGACTATTACTTACTAAGTGATATCATTGTGGGAGTATGTTCCAGTCTCACTATGGTTACATGTGATTAGCTGGCACTCTTTGATGATATCACTCCTCTTCAACAGAACAGTTGCTGATGAAAACTGTTCACATACGATGTTGTGGAAATGAGCTTAACATTTGTGCAACATCTGGTTGGGGCACCATTGTGAGGAGTGTTTTTGGGATTTGGAGGCAGATTGAACCACTTATGATTCATCCTCTTGGAGAATGTTTGTGAAAAGTCCTACTCCCTTCAGTACCAGACAGGATGTCCCCTCTAATCAGCCAAATATTACTCCAAATGTAGTCAATCATACAGGATATTGGCATTTGAAGTTTACCTCTTTTGTTATGCACTGGAACTGCAATCAAGTATAGTATAGCATTGAGTCTAAATCATCACATCACAAAAGATATTATTTGGCACAATAACACCTTCACCTTCATCATCATCATCGTCATCTTATCAAACCAGCAAGATGTAGTGCTGATAGTTAGATATGATGGCGATATTTGCCTTTTCCCTTTTTGTTTCTCTCTATGTCTGTCTCTCCACCTCTCTTTCTCTTCTCTCTGCAGCTTTCTGTCTATCTTATATTATATCAGAGAGTTCATGAGTGTGTGTCAGATTGCAGATGTTGAAGGACAGTGTGGGATTTCTGCATCAGAAAACACTGCTCTGCAAAATCTCTATAATCACATGAGAATCTCTTCTTCCTCTCTTCCTTTCTTTTGTCTAACCTTCTGTTTGTGTCTCTGAAGAAAATCCAAGGGCAGCTGAGTGATATGAGGAGGGCTTGAAACACACCAACACACACAGGACAAGACAAGACAAGACTGAATTTTAAATGGAAACCTGGCTCCTGTGTATGAAGTGTTTATTTTCCATTTGTAATGCATCGGTTATTGTAGAATTGCTTTAGATCAATCAAGAAACAGACAAATTATTCTAAGATCTAACATTGCCCATACATTTCACTTAGATTTGAGACGGTAAAAAGTTTGCGGACAACTGACGATCCAGCCATCTCCCACTGTTGGCATAAAGTTTGAAGCACACAATTGGATAGAATGCCCTTGTAGGCTGTAGCATTACAGTTTCATGGGTTGCCAAGGTTCGTGTGGAAGAACTTCAGTGGCTTGCACAGAGCCTTGACCTCAGTGTCACAGAATACCTTTGGGATGAACTGGAATGCCGACTGCGCCCCAGGCCTCCTCGCTCAACATCACTGCTGTTCCTCATTAATACTATTGTGGCTGAGTGAACACAAATCCCCATTGCCACACTTCCAAATCTAATGGAACGCCTTCCCAGAAGAGTCAAGGTCATTATAAGAGGTATCTGAAAGTTATCACTCATATCACTATCTAACTAGTGGTGATTCCTAAGCTTTTTGTGCTCGGTGTCCATTTTTTCCACCTAATTTTAGCTCAACTATGTGGGGGTTGAAGTCCATGTTCTGACTTGCCACTTCTGGAGTAAGGCAAGCATAAAATTCCCTAATTTTCCCTCAGGGATCTATAAAGTCCATTTATCCATCCATTCATCCATCTATCCATTCATCTATCTATGTAAAATCAGCGCATAATTTGGTAAGTGTTGACAATTTAGCAGGTGATCAGCAAAGAACATGCATG
The DNA here is from genome assembly GCA_030014255.1 of Parauchenoglanis ngamensis. Lineage (NCBI taxonomy): Eukaryota > Metazoa > Chordata > Actinopteri > Siluriformes > Auchenoglanididae > Parauchenoglanis > Parauchenoglanis ngamensis. The sequence continues at coordinate 17,428,990 of JAQMYM010000009.1, read as the reverse complement.
ATAATGAGCATGACTGCCCGATGAGTACAGTCATCACCAGATCTTCAAATGGATGAATCTGGGGCGTTTTTCAGCTGGTTGATATTTGTCTGGTGGGAAAATGAGTTTTGTCCATCATAATGAATATGATTTAAAACTATATAATGCTAAAAATTGAATATTTCATTTCATTATGTATTTTATTACCAATAAATTTGTAATATTATCACACAGCAGGCTATACATACACAAAATGCTTTCTGTGTTTAGTGTCATTGTTACTTGTCAGAAAGCCTTGTTTATACTGAAATGAAAAGATGTATTTTTCATACTTTGCTAAGTATGTTACTAAGGCTCAACACAGGTCAGTACAGTCATCTAAACCCAATAATTTGTGGTTTGAGAGGAAAACGCCAGAAGTGGAGGCTCCCCACCACCAAAACCACCACCCTCAGTGATACTGTCACTGAGTTACTGGTCACTTAGTAAACTGCAACTATTTTAATTGTGGTGAATTTTGCCTTCTTTGGCTCCCAATCAATTTTACTAATAATCCTTCGGAGGACTTAGAAGAAATCCGCTTTGTTTCTTTTTTTCCAAAGAGGCAAAAATAAGTCATGATGTCACCAGAGCTTTCAGAGTTTTTGTCCATCATAGCTTTGGCAATATATTAGCCAGAATGATTACATACATATCTTACACAACCATTGGGAATCACCAGCACCATAAACCAATCTTATCCACTAGGCACTGGATTCATTGTTGTTTTTAGCAGTGTAGCTCATGACTTAGATGTGGAAATCCAAATATCTGCCCCAAAGGGGGTTATAGGCTTTAAAATTAACTTACATTTTCCAGACCTAACCTTCCTATATTGTTAAATTTTTATCCAGATAGCTGTATCACATGATATACATCCCAATAAGCAGCAGTCCAGCCAGACCCCCATGCTCATGCTGGTGACATTCACGTGAAATAAAAATGACTACACTATAGCAAACAGTTCAGATGGTGTTTTTTCCCCCCTAAAAGCATTATGTCCTGAGCTGAACCACTTTTGATGTTAACTGCATAAGTCCTACAGAATATTGGCATGTTTTCATTAAGAGCTGTAATTATTTGCCTTCACCATAAAAACCTCTCAAAGAGCCAACACTTTCACAGCACATGAAAAATGTTGAACAGTACAAAACATTAGCAAACATGGCTTTATATCGCTAAACCTATGCACAGCTTCCCCAAAACCAGTTCCTATTGTGCAGAAAATGCAGCGCAGATCACGTTTCTCGCTCCAGGAATGTGAACTTTACCCTTTAGAGTACAAATATAGACACCACACACATTCAGCATCTCTGTGTTTCTGTGAGACAGAATGCCAAGGGGAATGTAGACCAAGAAATAATTCAGTGGTCCCCTGTGACATCCTCCTCACAAAAAGGCCTTTGAGGTCCTATCTAGGTTACAGAGTTGAGCTAGCTAGCTTTGTTATGTAGCTCATGCTTAGCTGCAGAAATGCCAGTAAAGGTGCACCTAATACCTTATTCTTACTTTATTCACAGCGTGAGAAAGGCTAACTATGGAGGTAGCATTATTTAACAGCTAATGTTTTGTAGTTAGCAGGTTAACTGTTTATGTTTAGCTAACCTTGTTGCAACTCTATCTAGTGTGCTTATTATATTGTTAGTAGAAGCTTGTAGCATTAGTGAATTAGCTTTTGTAATGATTACAAAAAGATTTTGGAATTTATTTCCATCTTGTGTGTTGGTGATTTGTTTATGGTGTCAGGTGACCAGCTTGCCAGCGGGACCACCAGTTTAGCTGTTTTAGCACGCATCACAGAAAAGGAGTCAGATTTCTGAAGTTTTTCCTCAGGAATTTTAAGATGGTTTATACCTCCAGATTATTTAAGTTGACAGATGAACCATTATGCACTAAGCACATAACATATGAGGTTGGCAGTTGACGTTTTGATTTGTTTTCTCTACTGATCAAATCACAGTACACAGTCACAGTTTTTCCTGCAGGCAAGCAAAGTAATAAATAGACACTAGTCCACTCTGAGTATCGGTTTGTCACTGAGTATCCTTATTGTATGTTTATTATATGTCTTTTGTCACACTGTAGTCACTTTAATACAATACTGTAACTCACCCCTGTTTCTTTCCTTTTTTATTTATTATTATTATTATTTTTTGCACACCTCCTAACTCAGGGTTCCCACACTTTTTAAAACTTTCCACGCCCAATTTCCTCAAATTCAAGGACCCAACATGACATAGTATGAGACATGGATCAAGGTTAATTCCTTCAAATTCAAGCACTTTCTTGAACGAACCAAGGACGTACAGATTACAGGAAACACATGCGGACAGCCGAACGTAACCTATTTACTAACATTAAGTAAAAAAAAATACATCAAACGAACTTCAATTTCTTTTCTTGCATGAAATATATCAATTCAAGCACTTTCATTGACCCATGTCTATTTATGTCTATTTCTCAAATTTACAAACTTTCAAGGATTCCAAGGACCCGTGGAACTTCTTGTGACAACTTTTGTAATAAATATTGTACTTCATTTGTATTTATCATGTACATATTTGTTCGTATTAGTTGATATTTCTTGCTTGGTTTTTTTTGCACATTCTGTGCCTTGTCATGTGTTAGCAGTTTACTTGAGCCTTACCACAACCATTTCCAAGTGTATATCCTTGAAATACTTTGCAAATATAAATAAGACTTTGACGTTGAGTGACGTGCAACCAGTTTCAACAAACAACAAATCAAAACCAACCCAAACCAGTACAAAAATTTTATCCAGACGAGTTACATGTTTCAACAACGTCCGAAAAATGTGCTTAAAGTCATCAGAACAGAGGTCAGTCCGGTCATCTCTCACCCACCCATGTGTGTGTGCGTGCGTGCGTGCGTGTGTGTGTGTGTGTGATAAATGACAATTTGGAAACTGTGTGAATATTTTAAATGCAGCTTTTGTTTGAAAAACTAAAAGAGCCAAAATATTTTTAGTTGCTCAGGGGAAGGTTAGGCTTAGGTAAGTGTAGTTACAGTAGCACATTATAATAACTCACAAAGCTGGGTTTGTGTGTGTGGGGTAATGACTCACTACACAAGTTTTCCTTAAACAGTGTGTTCATGGAAAAGACATGTACATTCTTCTCACTGACATCATGCATTTTTCTCTACATTTTTTCAGAGAAATTAATGTTCGCTTAAACCTTTTCAGTTCCTGACAGCAAACATGATGAGAAATCATTCCTTATAGAGTTTTAGGAAATTATTTCATATCATCATAATCATAATAAAGAAAGAATTCTTTAATGAATTTCTTAAAGAAATCATTAAAGAAATCAGGGATTAAGGGCAGTCTTTGAAAAGGGCTCATGATCAACTACATGTTCACTAAAGTTCACATTATAAAGGGTTTATTATTGTTTGTGAAATGAAAAGCATCTTCATGTAGGTTTAGAACCAAACCAGCTCTCAGTGGTATTAGATCGACGCAGCAGATCTACAACTCAGAAAATCAAAGAATACTTATCATTTTGTAGCGCATTCTCTTTAATATTTTTATATATAAAATACAATGCATTCCAATTGGATGACTTTTTGGTGATCGCACTACCAAAGGTTACATTTTGAGGGGACTATATAAGCCACATTCGTGTTTACTGTATCATGTTTTTCTTAGTTGATCTCTGTTGTTCAGAGATGTGCCATAGAAGAAGCTGTTTTCCTCTTTAACTGACCAATTTGATTAATCCTCATTTTTGAAATGCACATGCACAAAAATGTGGACAAGCAATAAATCAATAACCTAGAGACAATTAATACGAAACTCTGTTCTTGAAACTCAGTTCATTAACTATCACTCATACAATACGTGTTGAGGCAGCGAGGCCCGGACATGTCATTTCTCTGTCAGGTTGTGCTTGTGTATGCTCGAACCGAGACTTCTCAAATTTCCGATATTTGCTAAAACCAGGCTTGTCTAGTCTCGTTTCTTCATTCTTTCAATTTCACGTTGTCAAGGAGGTAAGGAGTTTGGATTGGTTTAAAAAAATGAACTGGGCTTCATTTTTTAAGGGGGGCATTACGCTTAGTTTAAAGAAGAAATTAAGGTTAATATTAAATGGTATTAGAAATGGGGTCAGGGATTATTTAAACGGGCTAGGGTTAGTTTAACGAAAGACGCAAGCCTGTTTGACATGACAACGTAATTTAAAAAAGTGAACGTGATTAAAATAAACTGTTCTAAACACAACACAACACAACAAATACTACCAATTCTCCAAGGTGAAGAAATGTACACACAGTTTCACTGACTTTAAATACAAGGAGTAAAAAGGTCCAGACTTTCAACACAGAAGAATTCAAACAGGATGAACGCAACAGCTTCAGGAAGCAACAAAACCAATCTAAAGCCTAAAGTGTGTAGCATAAGTACTTATATACACACACAACAGGACAACATAAACACCATACAACACTGTAACAGCAGTGACAAACACTGGTGGATCTTAGGGCGTTGTTTAAAGTGGACTTGTTAACAGCAAAAGATTCTGCACCTATAGGAATCCACCAGAAAAATGTTTAAAAAAATGTGCACGTCTGCTCATTTACACACCTAAAAAAGGAGGCCGCTACATTTTAAACATCCCAGAGCAGATTTAAAGAAACAACTCTGATTTGTAGACAGGATGTGAGCTGTGGGCTCTAATGGTGTTAGCACAGCCACAGAGGAACATTCATTCATCATATCAATAGAGTCCTGTATTGCTGCTCCCACACACACACACACACACACACACACAAACACACACTCCAACCTCATGTTTCATTACTCACGGAAGCTGGACCAATCTGCTGCAGGTATGTGCTGATACACGATTACACAATACATCACCTTTCTCAACATGAACGTCACTGGTGCCATATGGTTGGCAGGCATACTGTATGTAAGCATAAATAACTCTGGGAAGCTATTGTAAAGTCATGAATGTTATTTACATTTATGAGTTATGGGTTATAAGGCCCAACGGAGCCACCACATCCTGTTATTATGATATTCAGATACACTACATGGCCAAACTTGTGTGGACACCTGACCCTCACACCCATATGTGCATCTTCCTCAAACTTTTGGCACAAAGTTGGAAGCACACAATTGTATAAAATGTTTCAGTTTCCCTTCACTGGATCTAAGAGGCCCAAACCTGTTCCAGCATGACAATGCCCATGAGCTCCAAGCAGACTCCATGGTTTGCCAAAGTTGGAGTGTAAAAACTCGAGTGTCCTGCACAGAGCCCTGACCTCAACCCCACTGAACACCTGAGCTCACTAATGCTGAATGAACACAAATCCAAGAATCCTCTTCCTATTCCTTCTTTTATGTTTCCTCTTCTTTCTTTCCTTATTTCCTGTTTCTCTCCTCCTCCTTTACCTTCTTTCCCATGTCTCTCCTCTTCCTCTTCTTTCCTTCATGTTTCACTCCTCTTCAGTTTACTTCCTGTTCCTCTCATTTGCCTTTCCTTCTTGTTTCTCTACATTTCATTCCTGTTCCTCTCTTCTTCCTTTTCCTTGCTTCCTTCCTTCCTTAATTTTTTTATACTTTTCCTTTTCCTACTACAAACTTATGATATTCTTAAGGATGTGGCCAAAATCTCAGACAACCATCTAACCAGCTGTTGTATGTGAATGTTGTCTTTGTGCTGAATAAACCCTGAATGGAAATGACTGGTAGGTGTTAGAGGTCGTAGATAAAGAGAAATGATGATGTAGCAAGTTTCTGTGTTTGAACCGCCTGACCGTCAAAAAACCCCTGACCTCACAAACCCCTTTCTGAACACACACGTTGTCTGAATGTTTCACGCAGCATTAGCAACGCCCAGGAGACGGAAATACAAATAAGAGCCATAAACACACAGGAATAAAAGAGTGTGTTTATGTTGGGGACAGAAAGGGTGTTATGACGCTTGAGTGTAATTGAGTAATATTTGTGGATTGGTTTAGCAGACGTCTGAGGCGGTGGTGTAAAAAAATGACTATTTGTCCATTAAGGAGGGAGGAAGAAGTGAAGTATGCTGAAACACTGTTTGCTTCTCACACTAAATGACCCATCGATGAGAGAAACACAGAGATGAGAATCTGTAGGCACAACAAATGACTTTAAGTTGGACGGTGAGTCAGGTAATGATTTGCTGAGGGTATTTTAAGTATATACTGTATATATATATATATATATAATACTATACTATACTATACTATACTATAAATACTATAAATTGTTGTGTTTTTTTCGTAAACTGTAGAATGAGCACTTTATATCTACATAGGGAGCGGGTCCACCTCTATGGAGCTGCCATGTTGCGCTGCTACACTCGCACAGAATGGATAAACCTCTAGAGAGCACCTTCCACGTTGCACGCTTTTACAAGTGGCAGCGCGAATCCAGCAGGAAGCACCAGAAGGATGACAAAGAAGAAGAAAGAAAGACGAGGAAGAAGAAAGACGAGGAATCAGTGTTTGCTGGTGTTGGCTAAGAAGTTTGAGATCCCACATTTTGGAAAAAGGAGGATTATGCTTGTTATTTAGTATGAAAGAACAAGGGAGAATGAATGTATGTACTTTGAAGTGCGCTACAGGCACCTGACGGCCACCGTACGTTCTAATACAAACTTGGAAAGGGAGGGGTGAGGGTGGGGCATTCAGTTGGCTGCAACAGTAGAGAATAAACTTAATCTTAGCCGTAGCCCTTAACTTAACCTTAAACCTGACCCACACTGGTATGTAGCATATCTGGAAATAATAGCACAAAATTGACATAACAGTGCTGGCTGAAGATGTAAAAAAAGCCACATGAATTCCAATCTGACCATTCTCATAAATCAGATATCAGATATGTATTGTATCATATTGAGGCTTTGTATCACATTCAGGCAAAAAGTTCAGATTTGTGTCACTTCAACCTGGTAATGTGAACGTCGCCTAAGAAAAATAAAACACTCAAATAAAATATTCAAATTCAGGGTGCTAAAAAGTTGTGTTAAAAATATTTTACCCATTAATAGTAAAAGAACCTTATATTTGGTATTAAACATTAATTGTATAAACGGTCATTTTTTTATTTAAAAGTGAAATTTAAATGGAAAAAAATACAACATCCATGATTTGGCCCTAAAAGCAGTAACGTTGCTTTACTTCCAACTGAGTGCTCTAATATTGTGTAATATGTCTGACTAATTCTAGGAGGAAATAATGAAGTGGGTTAGACATATAGCAGCTGCTCCTGTCTCAGACTGATAGTATGTGCTGCTAGAAAAGTTTATTCACTTACTACGGATCTCTAATGTCACCTTATAACCTTGCAGACATACAGAAGGAGGTAAAGCCATTAGGAGGTGGCGTGTGTGTGTGTGGAGGTTTTATGTTTCTGAAACATGACTAGAGGACCCCTTCACCCATCCAATACCGCCCCTACCCCAACTGCCTGTCACCGCAGGGAAAAAAACCCACACAGTCTTTCCAGTGCGTGTAAAAGTGAAGGGATTCTCCTTGTCTGTCGAGGGAGAGACGGGGTTCCCTTACACTGTAGTCATCCTTTCCACGAATCAGCATTTCAGAGGAAGACTGACTAATTAGACAGAGAGTCGTGGGCTGTGTCTGTGTGTGTGTGTGTGTGTGTGTGTGTGTGAGAGAGAGAGAGATCTGTGGTAAGACCATTAGCCTCCAGAGTTGCGGAGATGGAAAAGAACATTACAGACAGCTCACCTCGGTTTCCATGAGCACAAAACCATCCACACGGACGTGCAGAGGATCACGGAGGGCACGAAGTAAACAGCAAATAAACATGGTGTAAGACGGGAACTATGTGCACATTCATCAATGAGGGGACGAGTGTGTTTTATGTGGTCCTTTGGCTTTTCTCATGCTGGGAATTTATAAGACAAAAAGACACACGAAAAGGATATCTGCTCCTCTAGAAACAACAATAAACAGTGCAAATGTGGCTGGAGAGATCAGTAATGAGGACACGCTGATTAAAAAAGAATCAGTGGTGGTCTCACCAATGGCTGTTAAAGAGATTTACACAGAAAGATGAGGGATAGAACAGGACTATTCATCTCTGCTATCTCTGGCGGCAGGTGGGCCTTCAGACTGCATCTATCCAGAGAAGCCACAGAGGAATATTCTTTATTTCTTCTTCTTTCTAAGCACATTGTTAATGTTACCTGACATTTGAATGAATATTGTAATGTGCTGGAAGATCACAGGTCTAAAATTGTATGCTGAACCTTCGGTTGCAATTTCCTCCAAACAAACAAACAAAAAAAAAGGTTTGGGGCCAGGCCACTTTCAAATGAGTGAATGATTCAGAGCATAAAAATTACATTATTACTGTTCAGCTGTGTTTGCCACATAAGGCAGGCCACATAAAAAAACTAGAACTAACAAAGCCACAGTGGAACATTTATTCCCAGTGGATGTTTCCTTTTCTTACTGCTAACGGCATTCATTTTAATATTGCCTTAACTCTTCATCTTTCCTTTATTTATTTATCTTCAGTAACCACTTTACTGCTCAGGGTTGTGGTGGTTCTAAAGGCAATACTTCGTCCATTCTCATTCAGACCCAGCAGAAATTTAGAGGAGCCAATCCTCTGACTAGCATGTTTTCAGGAGGTAGGAAGAAACCGGAGAAGCCAGAGGAAAACCAGAAGGATGAACCGGATGTAAGATGAAGAAGAAAAAAGGAAGACAAGGAAGAAAAAGCAAGAGGAATCAATGTTGCTGTGCTAACAAGTCTGAGAACCCAAATTTAGAAAAATGGAGGATCATACTTATTATTTAGCATGGGGAAAAGCAAGGGAGTGTGAATGTAAGTACGTAGAAGTACGCTGCGGGCATCTGATGGCTACCGTATGTTCTAACACATGCTCGGAAAGGGAGGGGTTAGGGAGGGGTTAGGGAGGGGCTTTCAGGTGGCTGAATTCTACATAGTGGACCTTTAAGGTCTTGAAATCTAAAGCAATCTTATTTTATTTGTGTCTGTCTTATTTCTTTCTTTTTTGAATGTTAAGAATTACTAATGTTTCCTTAATAATAAATGGATTATTGACACCAAATTATTATCCAATATTGCTATGAGATTTTCTGTCACCTATCGTTGTCAAAACAGCATTATAAATATTTCTTTTATTTTATTTTTTTATTAGGTTCATGCTAAACTTTTATGTATTTATCCCCATGATCCTTTTTCCACAATGGAAGTCTAGTGCTTCTTATGAAATTTGGCAGTGGAATAGAGCATGCTTTGGCAACATCCTCTGACCAATCTGGAGGTCCACCACACAAGCCGTTTAGCCATACCATCAGCTCAAAATCTATTAATAATCTGACACAAAATCATTTGGGTGTGCCATTTTAACAAAATTTTCAGCAAAGCCTATATACCAAAGAGAAAGTAAGGTGAAAATCAATGAGCTTCTTGTGTATTTACACAAGCATAATCATTGTAAATATGATCTGACAACCAATCTGTGGCAGTTTACCACTAGGGGGTGCTATACAGTGCTTGTTAGCTATATTTACTGTATAGCCCTTAGCAAAGGCTTTGACCCCAGATCCTTCAAATATGAGGATATCCAAAAAAACCAAGAACCTTTAAATGAACTTAAATATCCCACATCAATCAAGTTCACCAAATAAACAGCTGAAAATAATCAGTTTATACACAAAATACACAAAAGTTACAGTGCTATGTAATCACATCAGAGAAAAATAAACTGATTGAGTATATTCAGTGGAGTCCAAAAGTCTGAGAGCACTAGTGAAAATGCTTCTGTTTGGCTTTTTTTTCTTTAATTTACCACAAAGTTTTTCATAACAAGTGATATTATCAGAAATAACTTGAGTGAGAAGCAGAATCTTAGAAATGTTCACATGAATTTCTTAGTTTTTGGTATGCCTTCTTTTTCGTTTTAATGACACAGACTACAACAGTTTGTGTAAAACCTGATGATGCACGTAGGTTCAAATCCATCAAGTGTTGTCTGAAGATGTGCTTCAATGCAAGGGATAAGACTCCCTGAAAATCGGACCTATTTTAAAAACATGGTCAATCGTCAATATCACAATGTTAAATCCTATTAAATCCAATGTGACCTAGAGATTGCGCAACATATTGAATACTGAATAGTCAAAATTCTGAATATTTCCTTTTTTTTGTTTTAGAATCTTCAAGATTCTGTAGCTTTCTGTTTATTTCCAGTTTTAAATAAATAAAAAAGTCCCAGATTTTCAGTGTGGCCTCAGACTTTTGGACCCTACTGTACGTATGCGTGTACTTATGGGTGTTTTTCAGTGTGTGTATGTCTCACCTCCACATCGTTACTGCCAGTGCTGATGTATTTGAATCCTTGGATGCGTTTTTGTGTACAGATGACTCCGACATCCTCTGAGTGCTTACAGTCTGAAACTCCAAACCCGTTTGAGGGACATTCAGAGAGGAGCAACTCCCTCCCTGTACAATGTACATTATCCAACCAGATAGGACCTACACACACACAATCAGAGAGAGAGAGAGAGACCTTGTCTCTAGACAAGCAGATAAAGATAATAAAGACACTAGATTTTCCTTAACCACACACCATGCCTGTCTCACGGCCCTTCACTTCCTGTCCTGCATCGAACAATAAATCATTTTCCAGACATCAGAAACACACAGACAGTGTGACAGAGAGAAAGTGGGGATGTGGATTCTCCTCTCAGTAAATATCTAAAAGAGGAAACTCTGACTGATGGGATGTGACTAAGAGAGAAACATCTTTTATATTTAACTACGCCTGTTTTTGTGTTAGTTCACAATTTTACATGATAAAGACTGTGCTTATTTATGCATATAAACAGAGCATTGGCATTGCCACACCAAATATTAACTTATTTATATATAACTTTAACAGAGTGTCTGTGTGCAGCTGTGTGAAAATAGTATTGGTCAAACTATTTCAACGCTTTAATCACACACACACAAAAAAAACTAGAAAGTGCACAAAGGTTAATCTGATGATCCAATGGGGAAAACAAATAAATAAAATGATATAACAAAAGTGATGAACAGATCTTGATGGCTAAGATAATGCTATATTTTAATCATTTTGGTTACTAATGTTATATATCAGAAATATTTTGATCATATTAGAAAATAAATCGTGGCGAATATGATGAAACAAATCGACACTCTGATACTTAAATCCCACTCGTGTTGATGTGTTATAAGTGCAGGCTAGTATATTAGCTAGCTGACCTAGCTATTAGGATGGCAAGGTGACTTTAGAGAGTATGTATTTATATTCATGCATATTCAAATATCATGGAATTAATGAGGGTAAAGGTGTAGAGATGTTTCTAGGCCATGTTTAGTTGTATGTTGGGCATTCAAAAATGTTGACCAATTTATTTTTCTATACCCATTAGTGTTAATGGTTCAAAATGACATCACCGGGCCTCTTTTAACAAATTAACCTGAATCACACTCTACAACACACACACACATATGTACCTTCTCCTTTGCCGTATTTAGCAGACGGAAACCAAGAGACAGCCCCGAGGTATCCGAGCTGTCTACACACCACATGTGCGGCGTTGAGGTCAAAGTCATCGTCACACACCGTCCCCCAAGCTCCGCTGTAATACACCTCCACTCGACCCTCGTAGTGTTTACGCTTGTCTCCAGAAAGACGCAAACTGATGAGCTCACCCACACTCATATACACACACACAGCCAACACACACACCACTAGGAACATGTAGGACGACATCATACATCTGCATATACTGTAGAGCAGCTGTGACCTGAGGGAACAGAAAATATAACACACACACACACACACACACACACAAGTGTCATTAATTCTCAGATATTCACTATTAAAAATTTTCTGACAGTTTACAAATTGTTATGCAATGTTTCTCAGAATGGTGGAACCTATGGAAATTCACTTAGCGGTGAATGCTATGTGTAAATATTGTGCGATATTAAATGTAATAAATATTTTCTTAGTAATTTACCAACACATCTGAGTGAAATGTAGACCTTCCACACTGCTCTGTCTCATTTCCTCAGTCACTGCACCTTCACATTGTCTGTAAGAGTAACTAGTTATGTACTAGCTAGCTAAATTACTAGCCTCAATATAGATGCTTAGCAGTCTATATGTATTTACAATTTGCCTAGAATCACTGTTTACAAATTTGGACAGAGAGTGTGAAGTGGACATCAAAAGGACAAATTCACAATCATAATATGTTTCACTTAAATTTTTGGAACTTTATTTGTAACTAAATAATGAAGTGAACGTAGAGGACAGGCTCCTGAGTGTCGCAAATGAAAAGCAGTCGCTCTGTTGTCCGTATCAAGAGCTTAATTGCCTTGTTCCTTAATGCTTACTTCGCGTCTGATCTGACACGCAGGCTTGCTGCCAGGCCTGTTCAGCAGTAAACACAACACACCACATAACATTTATTGACAGCTGGTTTAACCAAAGAGGTTTTTTCCAGAACCTTCATTAGACGTGCAGCGATGTTCTCTCGCACTAGGCCTGTGTTTACACACAACACTTCCTCTGTTAAATGCGATGATTTGGGTGGCAGGATGAGGAGTGAAGATTTGAATTTGAATCAAGATTTTCTCCATTTTACACAAATTTGGCTCCAGTGAGTTCTATGGTACTGCAGGATCATCAACATCTCTTAAAAATTCAGTTCTTCGCTGTGGTTTAGATCGCATTCAACAGATTGTGGTTTTGATAATTAGAAGAAAGAATTATAACCACTCCCACAACCACTCTTTCCTTGGTTTAAGTTTATTTCAACTAAAAGTAATACTATAACATCTGTACATTCCACTAGAAGAAGAAGAAACGGTTCTTCAAGGGTTCTTTGGTAAGTGAGGGTTTTTCAAGTAGCCTCTTTATAAAAAGGAAACACCTGTTGTGCATAAATCCTTTAAGGGTTTCTACGGAAGGACATACCAAAAATCTCTTATAGGGTTTCAGGGGTTTTTTCAGTCTATTTTATTTCCTAAGAATGTATAGGCCCACACATGATAACAATTACATTTGATAGACGCTCAAAGGGATAAGCCGAGAGTAAGATCTGTGATTTGTTAGTGTGAACGCTAGGTAATGGAATATACAGTAAAACACATCCTCACCCAGAGCACTTAAATCTCTTACACACTCTGAATGTAACACACTCATTTCATCAAGTTACAGGAAAACGACACATTTCACAAATGAAAATATGTTTTTCACAAGTGAGCATTATGTGACATATATTTCATTATGTTTTAAAATTAAAAGTCTGAATTCAAGAAAACACGAATGCGATAAATACAGGCGCATGTGAAAAATGAATGAATCGTGTAAAAAAAGGAGGGAATGAGAAAAAATTTAAAACAATTCAAGTAAAAAATGAATCGTGTAAAAAATGTGATTAAAAAAGTATTAAAATGTGAATATAAAAGTATTTTAAAAACTCACATATGAAACTAAATGCAGTCACACGTCATCACAGCCATGAAGGTAGAATTTAGAAGAAAATTAATGAACAATCAATAATTTGAACATCATGTCTGCAAACAGTTAATTAAATCCTTAGGCACTATGTTAGTAACCTAACTATCTATTCATCTTTCTGCCTCATAGTGCTGACATTTTTCAGCACTTTTCCCCTCAAGCAGTCCACTGATGTGTCATTAGAGAGGGTTTAAAGGGCCAATCTTCAAACCCCATAATCAGCAGGTTGAACTTTCTCTTATTGGTGTCAGAGAGAGATAATAACCAGACACAGAAAGAATGCTGATAAAACCCTAAAACACTGAAATGTCTAGTGAAATGTATAGTAATGTCTAAAATATGGTGAACTTGGCTGGAACCATGAACAGTTCTATCACAAGTTTCAGCACGTGGCTGAAGTGGAAAAAATTGCATATGTCTTAAAGAAAAGACGAGACGCAGTGGTCCAGAATACCAATGAGCACAGAGCACAGATCCTCTGCCATTTGGCTTGGATTTAAACCCATATCAAAAGTTGCATTATAATGCACTGGAGGTGTTAGAGCTGTTGGACTTCATTCTCAAACAAATAAAAGCTCAAATTTGACATCTTTTTTGTAACTAAAACCTAGGATTCATTCTGAGTGTCCATCATAATGCATTCTTCAGTCTAAACAACCATCATCATCTTTAAATATGATACTTTTCCATATCGTCCACCCCAACATAGGAATCTGACAAAAGACATTTTCAAATTCCAGAAATGAACTCACCTGTGCATGGCGTGCTAATAAATCAGATAACATTAGACCGCTCTACTTAAGACGCATGCCTTTTCTCTGAGCTAACTCGGTCTGCTATCACTGTGTTACACGCACTCATTATTAAATTATTAATCTGACTTTACATAATAACACGCTCCTGTCCTCTATATACATTTAATTAGGTATAGATGTTAAACACATTCATGAAGTACTTGAGTTTAGCTCAATATCAGAACAAAATTCTCCTTAAAAACCTATTTTAGATATATACAGACTATATAGTATAATTCTTAAATTTACATCTAGACTGTTTTTAAACCAGTGTCATTCTTAAACATGTTTAGAGCAGATTTAACCTAGTGTAATTCTCTTTTTGGTTAGACCAGTCTAAAAACAGTATCATTTTTGAGCATGTATGTTTGGACAACTTTTAAATTCTTAAACATGACCAGATTAAAAGCTGTGTAATTCTTTAGAACTTCATTTAGACTAGTTTAAAGCAGAATCATTCTTATATTTAATGCAAGTTTAAACCAGTTCAAAACTAGTACCATTCCTAATTTTTTACATTTAGACCAGGTTTAACCCAGAACAAAGCAGTATTAATCTTAAAGACTTGGATTTAGACTAGTACAGGTCTTAGAGAGTTGTGTTCAAAGATTACACTTCTCAAACTTCTACATTTAAGTTAATGTGTTTCTTCAAGTCTTATATTTAGAACGTTACACTGCACATATAAGCTTATGCTTGGACCAGTTTTAAACAACTGTTAATTATGATGAGTTACATTTACACGAGGCTACACCTTAAAACTGGTTACAATTAGACCAGTGTGGTTATTAAAGACTTGTATTTGAACTGCCACAATCCTGATGTAAGTTACATTTTCCCAGTGTTTTACATTTAGACTGGTATTAATTCAGAATAACTCAGGTTTTCAGCAGTATCATACCTAAAGACTTGGATTCAGATTACTACAGGTCTTAGAGAGTTGCATTTCAAAGATTACGCTTCTCAAACATCGACATTTAGATGAATGTGTTCAAGTCTTATATTTAGAACTTTACACTGCATGTTTACCCTAATGTTTAGAGCAGTTTTAAGCCAATGTTAATCATACCGAGTTAGTTTTTATACTAGGACACACCTTAAAATTAGTTACATTTAGACCAGTGTTAAGGACTTGGATTTAAACCAGAGCAATCCTGATGTAAGGTACATTTTCCAAGTGTTTTACATTTAGACCAGTTTTAAACCAGTATAAATTAATGACCTGCATTCAGGTCTTTGAGAGTTGCATTTCAAAGACTGTACACTAGTTTTAATGCTACACATTTACACTAATCTATGTTACACTGTTGCATTTAGACCAGTTTTAAACCAGTATAAATTAAAGACCCGGATTAAGACTAGTCTTAGAGATTTGCCTTTCAATCACTGCACATCTTAAACCCCTACATTATTGTTTAAAGCTACTCATTTACACTAATCCATGTTACGCTGTTACACTTAGACCAGTTTTAAACCAGTATTAAATGTAAATAGTTACATTTATACTTAGACATGGCTTAAGCATTTAGATTTATATCAGTGTGGTTATTATGTATAAGTTTATATTCAGAATTTATATACTTTTGTGAAGCTGCTTTGAGACAATGTCTGTTGTTAAAAGCGCTATACAAATAAAATTGAATTGAATTGAATTGAATTATTAACTTGAGGAGAGAGAATAAAGAGCGGCTGCTGAGGGAACGACTGTTTGTAGCTGCTGTAACGTGAATGAGAACTTGTTTTACTGACATTCCACAAAATTAAATGTAACTATAATCAGATAAAAACTAGGAAGTTTCATATTTTAATAAATACAAATAAAAAATTGTAACACTCGATATCTAACTAAATGATTAATTTTCATCAGTGTACCTTACATCTGTTCTCGAATCATGCTTACACGTCAGATACACGATACATCGGTGACCCCAGAAGCGGCCAAACCAAAGTAGTCAAAGGGACAAACAAAACATCACAGTTTGCAGCTACACTGAAGGTGATTATTTTACAATAAGAGCACAACACAGTGTTTTATTTTGTAATTAACAATGGTTCCTCTGTTTCTCTTTGCAGATTACACTCTGGGTCCACAGGAAGAGGACCTGA
This sequence comes from Parauchenoglanis ngamensis, assembly GCA_030014255.1. Taxonomy (NCBI): domain Eukaryota; kingdom Metazoa; phylum Chordata; class Actinopteri; order Siluriformes; family Auchenoglanididae; genus Parauchenoglanis; species Parauchenoglanis ngamensis. The sequence goes on along the minus strand of JAQMYM010000009.1, from coordinate 17,412,517 downwards.
AGGAGAACAGTGAAGGTGACATGCCTAGCCCCGCCCACATCCCTACACCCCTCCCCCTGTCTCATCCCAATGCCTTTCACCTGTAGGATCAGGATGACGTGAGGATTCCTCTGCCCCCAGACGAGAGTCTGCAGTTCAGCCCCCTGCTTGCTGTCATCCCCTACATCCCCCAATTCTTCAACAGCCCTCCACTGCCCCACACACTCGTATCCCACACAATCTTATCCCACACACTCTTACCCCATGTACTAGTACCCCACAGTCACTTAGCCCAGAGTCAGTCACACACCCCTCTGTCACTCGACCCAGCTGCCTGAGGTCTGGAGTCCCACTAAAATGCTTCCTGACCCCTTTTTTTAGGCGTAACTGATTCCTTCCACCCTCAACTGCCCCATACCATCGGATTTTATTCAACTTGCCTCTTCGACCTTTATATATGTCCCTTTTTCAGATTTTACTGGAAATTCAGATTTACTAATAAAATGTTTAGTGAATGTTACATTTCATTTATCAGGATTTAGGAACAATTATTTTCTTTGTTTCTCATGTTCTTCGTGGAGATGTGATGCAACATCACAGATTTTTTTGGGGGGACTTAAGATCCTCTCACTGAGGCAGGAGATGTCTCTAAAGGTCAATGGTCACCAGTAATCCCAGATTTACGGCCAAGCAGCTTTTCAGAGGACTTGTACAGTATACGGTGAAGATAACTCAGTGTCACATCACATTTAACTTTACACTTTATTTAATTACACACCCATCTGAATGTAAACCACAGTGCATTATGGGTAACACTCTCCCTTAATGAACACACCATCAAATGCACACAATCCAAAAGTCTGTGTGTATCTTAAACTAGCTGATGTTCTAGTTCTAATCAGAACACTAACTGTATGAAGCCGAAAGTGTCCTAAACCAATTATAGCTCCTACGACATCACTTCCTCTTACAAGAGGGTTAAATACAGGATTAGTTCAAGTTCAAGTTCAAGTTCAAGTGTGTTTATTGTCATTCCAATGTATACATGTGGTACAGTGTACAGTGAAA